>CM050324.1:7921403-7939565 GCA_027475135.1 Bactrocera correcta | reverse complement strand
AATGATTTGAGGCATTTCGATATCGCTTGATAAATGTGTATATAAAAAAAATCGAATTTATATCTTAACATAAGGTTACGGAATACTTCCAAATGTACTGTCCTTATGCCGCCATGGTTTATATCACCTTCATTACGTTAAAGAAGGCTAATTAACTTAAATATATTAAACTAATGATTTGAAGCATTTCGATATCGATTGCTAAATGTGTAAGTACAAGAAAATCGATTTTATACCTAAGTAAAAGAATTTCGGAATTCACCCAAATATACTGCCGTTATGCCGTTATGGCTTTATGTAAACTTCCGTAAGATAAATAAGATTAATTAACCTAAATATGCTAAACCAGTTATTTGAAGCTTTTCGATATCGATTGCCAAATGCGTATATACAAGAAAATCGACTTTATACCTAAATATAAGATTACGGAATTCTTCTAAATGCACTGTCGTTATGCCGCCATGGCTTTATATTACCTTCATTAGGTTAAAGAAGGTTAATTAACTTAAATATTGTTAAACTAATGATTTGAAGCATTTCGATATCGATTGCTAAATGATAATATACAAGAAAATCGACTTTATACCTAAATATAAGATTACGGAATTCTTCGAAATGCACTGCCGTTATGCCGTTAAGGCTTTTGTAGACTTCAGTAAGATAAAGAGGGTTAACTAACTTTAATATGTTAAACTAATGATTCGAATCATTTCGATATGGATTGGTAAATGAGTATATACAAAAAAATCGACTTTATACCTAAATAGAGGATTACGGAATTCTTCTAAACGCACTGCCGTTATGCCGTTAAGGCCTTTGTAGACTTCAGTAAGATAAAGAGGGTTAATTATCTTAAATATGTTAAACTCATGATTTGAAGCATTTCGATGTCGATTGCTAAATGCGTATATACAACAAAATCGACTTAATTCCTAAATATAAGATTACGGACTCTTCCAAATGCACTGCCGTTAAGCCGTTAAGGCTTTTGTAGACTTCAGTAAGAAAAAGAGGATTAATTTACTTAAATATGTTAAACTAATGATTTGAAGCATTTCGATATCGATTACTAAATGTGTATATACAAGAAAATCGTCTTTATACCTAAACATAAGATTACGGAATTCTTCCAAAAGGACTGTCGTTAAACCGCCATGGCTTTGTATCACCTTCAATACGTTAAAGAAGGTTTATTAACTTAAATATGTTACACTAATGATTTGAAGCATTTCGATATCGCTTGGTAAATGTGTATATACAAGAAAATCGAATTTATACCTAAATATAAGATAACGGAATTCTTCTGAGTGCACTGCAGTTATACCCTTAAGGCTTTATGTAGACTTCAGTGCGTTAAAGAACGTTTACTAACTTAGATATGTTAAACTAATGATTAAGAAAATCGACTTTATACCTAAATATAAGATTACGGAATTTTTCTAAATGCACTGTCATTATGCCGCCATGGCTTTATATCACCTTCATTACGCTAAAGAAGGTTAATTAACTTAAATATGTTAAACTAATGATTTGAAGTATTTCGATATCGATTGCTAAATGTGTAAATGCAAGAAAATCGACTTTATACCTAAATATAAAATTATAACATTACGGAATTCTTCTAAATGCACTGCCGTTATGCCGCCATGGCTTTATATCAACTTCAATACGTTAAAGAAGGTTAATTAATTAAATATGTTAAACTAATGATTTGAAGCATTTCGATATCGCTTGCTAAATGTGTATATACAAGAAAATCGAATTTATACCTAAATATAAGATAACGGAATTCTTCTACATGCACTGACGTTATGCCGCCATGGCCTTACGCCAACTTTAGTTCGTTAAAGAAGGTTTATTAACGTAAATATGTTAAACTAATGAGTTGAAGCATTTCGATATCGCTTGCCAAATGTGTATATACAAGAAAATCGAATTTATACCTAAATATAAGATAACGGAACTCTTCTAAATGCAGTGCTCGCTTGCTAAATGTATATATACAAGAAAATCGAATTTATACCTAAATATAAGATAACGGAATTCTTCTAAATGCACAGCCGTTATACCGTCATGGCTTTATGTAGACTTCAGTAAGCTAAAAATGTTTATTATCTTAATATGTTAAACTAATGAGTTGAAGCATCTCGATATCGATTGCTAAATGTGTATATACAACAAAATCGACTTTATACCTAAATATAAGGTTACGGAATTCTTCCCAATGCACTGCCGTTATACCGTTATGGCTTTATGTAAACTTCAGTAAGATAAAGAAGGTTAATTAAATTAAATATGTTAAACTAATGATTTGAAGCATTTCGATATCGATTGCTAAATGTGTATATAAAAGAAAATCGACTTTATACCTAAATATAAGATTACGGAATTCTTCTAAATGCACTGCCGTTATGCCGCCATGGCTTTATATCAACTTCAATACGTTAAAAAAGGTTAATTAACTTAAATATGTTAAACTACTAATTTGAAGCAATTTGATATCGATTGCTAAATGCGTATATACAAGAAAATCGAATTTATACCTAAATATAAGATAACGGAATTCTTCTACATGCACTGCCGTTATGCCGCCATGGATTTATGCCAACTTCAGTTTGTTAAAGAAGGTTTATTAACTTAAATATGTTAAACTAATGATTTGAAGCATTTCGATATCGATTGCTAAATGTGTATATACAAGAAAATCGACTTTATACCTAAATATAAGATAACGGAATTCTTCTACATGCACTGCCGTTATGCCGCCATGGATTTATGCCAACTTCAGTTTGTTAAAGAAGGTTTATTAACTTAAATATGTTAAACTAATGATTTGAAGCACGTCGATATCGATTGCTAAATGCGTATATACAAGAAAATCGACTTTGATTGCATTTCGATATCGATTGCTAAATGTGTATATACAAGAAAATCGACCATATACCTAAATATAAGATTACGGAATTCTTCCAAATGTACTGTCGTTATGACGCCATAGCTTTGTATCACCTTCAATACGTTAAAGAAGGTTTATTAACTTAAATATGTTACACTAATGATTTGAAGCATTTCGATATCGACTGCTAAATGAGTATATACAAGAAAACCGACTTTATACCTAAATATAAGATTACGGAATTCTTCCACAAGTGCTGTCGTTATGCCGCCATGGCTTTATATCACCCTCATTACGCTAAAGAAGGTTAATTATTTTAAATATGATAAACTAATGGTTTGAAGATTTTCGATATCAATTGCTAACTGTGTAAATGCAAGAAAATCGACTTTATACCTAAATATAAAATTATAACATTACGGAATTTTTCTAAATGCACTGCCGTTATGCCGCCATGGCTTTATATCAACTTCAATACGTTAAAGAAGGTTAATTAATTTAAATCGACTTTATACCTAAATATAAAATTATAACATTACGGAATTCTTCTAAATGCACTGCCGTTATGCCGCCATGGCTTTATATCAACTTCAATACGTTAAAGAAGGTTAATTAACTTAAATATGTTAAACTAATGATTTGAAGAATTTCGATATCGCTTGTTAAATGTGTATATACAAGAAAATCGAATTTATAACTAAATATAAGATAACGGGATTCTTCGAAATGCACTGCCGTTATATAGTTAAGGCTTTATGTAGACTTCAGTAAGCTAAATAATGTTTATTAAATTAATATGTTAAACTAATGATTTGAAGCATTTCGATATCGATATCTAAATGTGTATATAAAAAAAAATCGACTTTATACCTAAATAAAAGATTATGGAATTCTTCTACATGCACTGCCGTAATGCCGCCGGGGCTATATGCCAACTTCAGATCGTTAAAGAAGGTTTATTAACTTAAATATGTTAAGCTAATGAGTTGAAGCATCTCGATATCGATTGCTAAATGTGTATATACAACAAAATCGACTTTATACCTAAATATAAGATAACGGAATTCTTCTAAATGCACAGCCGTTATACCGTTAAGGTTTTATGTAGGCTTCAGTAAGCTAAAAAATGTTTGTTAACTTAATTTGTTAAACTAATGAGTTGAAGCATCTCGATATCGATTGCTAAATGTGTATATACAACAAAATCGACTTTATACCTAAATATAAGATTACGGAATTCTTCCCAATGCACTGCCGTTATACCGTTATGGCTTTGTGTAAACTTCAGTAAGATAAAGAAGGTAAGTTAACTTCAATATGTTAAGCTAATGATTTGAAGCATTTCGTTATCGATTGCTAAATGTGTATATAAAAGAAAATCGACTTTTTACCTAAATATAAGATTACAGAATTCTTCTAAAGGCACTGCCGTTATGCCGCCATGGCTTTATATCAACTTCAATACGTTAAAGAAGGTTAATTAACTTAAATATGTTAAACTAATGATTTGAAGCAATTCGATATCGCTTGGTAAATGTGTATATACAAGAAAATCGAATTTATACCTAAATATAAGATAACGGAATTCTTCTGAATGCACTGCAGTTACACCCTTAAGGCTTTATGTAGACTTCAGTGCGTTAAAGAACGTTTATTAACTTAGATATGTTAAACTAATGATTAAGAAAATCGACTTTATACCTAAATATAAGATTACGGAATTCTTCCACAGATACTGTCGTTATGCCGCCATGGCTTTATATCACCTTCATTACGCTAAAGAAGGTTAATTATTTTAAATATGTTAAACTAGTGGTTTGAAGTATTTCGATATCGATTGCTAAATGTGTAAATGCAAGAAAATCGACTTTATACCAAAATATAAAATTATAACATTACGGAATTCTTCTAAATGCACTGCCGTTATGCCGCCATGGCTTTATATCAACTTCAATACGTTCAAGAAGGTTAATTAACTTAAATATGTTAAACTAATGATTTGAAGCATTTCGATATCGCTTGCTAAATGTGTATATACAAGAAAATCGAATTTATACCTAAATATAAGATAACGGAATTCTTCTACATGCACTGCCGTTATGCCGCCATGGCTTTATGTAAACTTCAGTAATATACAGAAGGTTAATTAACTTAAATATGTTAAACTAATGATTTGAAGCATCTCGATATCGATTGCTAAACGTGTATATACAACAAAATCGACTTTATACCTAAATATAAGATTACGGAATTCTTCCCAATGCACTGCCGTTATACCGTTATGGCTTTATGTAAACTTCAGTAATATAAAGAAGATTAATTAACTTAAATATGTTAAACTAATGATTTGAAGCATTTCGTTATCGATTGCTAAATGTGTATATACAACAAAATCTACTTTATAGTCAAATATAAGATTACGGAATTCTTCTAAATGCACTGCCGTTATGCCGCCATGGCTTTATGTAAACTTCAGTAATATAAAGAAGGTTAATTAACTTAATATGTTAAACTAATGAGTTGAAGCATCTCGATATCGATTGCTAAATGTGTATATACAACAAAATCGACTTTATACATAAATATAAGATTACGGAATTCTTCCCAATGCACTGCCGTTATACCGTTATGGCTTTATGTAAACTTCAGTAATATAAAGAAGGTTAATTAACTTAAATATGTTAAACTAATGATTTGAAGTATTTCGTTATCGATTGCTAAATGTGTATATAAAAGAAAATCGACTTTATACCTGAATATAAGATTACGGAATTCTTCTAAATGCACTGCCGTTATGCCGCCATGGCGTTATATCAACTTCAATACGTTAAAGAAGGTTAATTAACTTAAATATGTTAAACTAATGATTTGAAGCAATTCGATATCGCTTGGTAAATGTGTATATAAAAGAAAATCGAATTTATACCTAAATATAAGATAACGGAATTCTTCTGAATGCACTGCAGTTATACCCTTAAGGCTTTATGTAGACTTCAGTGCGTGAAAGAACGTTTATTAACTTAGATATGTTAAACTAATGATTTGAAGCATTTCGATATCGATTGCTAAATGTGTATAGACAAGAAAATCGACTTTATACCTAAATATAAGATAACGGAATTCTTCTACATGCACTGCCGTTATGCCGCCATGGATTTATGCCAACTTCAGTTTGTTAAAGAAGGTTTATTAACTTAAATATGTTAAACTAATGACTTGAAGCACGTCGATATCGATTGCTAAATGCGTATATACAAGAAAATCGACTTTATACCTAAATATAAGATAACGTAGTTCTTCTAAATAACTGCCGTTATGCTGTTATGGCTTTATATAAATTTCAGTACGTTAAAGAAGGTTAATTTACTCAAATATGTTAAACTAATGATTTGAGCATTTCGATATCGATTGCTAAATGTGTATGTACAAGAAAATCGACTGTATACCTGAATAAATGCTTACGGAATTCACCGAAATATACTGCCTTTATGCCGTTATGGCTTTATGTAAACTTCAGTAAGATAAAGAAGGTTAATTAACTTAAATATGTTAAACTAATGATTTGAAGCATTTCGTTATCGATTGCTAAATAAGTATATACAAGAAACTCGACTTAATACCTAAATATAAGGTTACGGAATTCTTCCAAATGTACTGCCGTTATACGGTTATGGCTTTATCTTAACTTCAGTGCGTTAAAGAAGCTTTATTAAACCAGTTACTTGAAGCATTTCGATATCGATTGCTTAATGCATATATACAAGAAAATCGCTTTATACCTAAACATAAGATTACGGAATTCTTCCAAATGTACTGTGGTTATGCCGCCATGGCCTTGTGTTAACTTCAGTGCGTTAAAGTAGGTTTGTTAACTTAAATATGTTAAACTAATGATTTGAAGCATTCCACAATCGATTGCTAAATGCATATATACAAGAAAATCGACTTAGTACCTAAATATAAGGTTACGGAATTCTTCCAAATGTACTGCCGTTATACCGTTATGGCTTTATCTTAACTTCAGTGCGTTAAAGAAGCTTTATTAAACCAGTTACTTGAAGCATTTCACAATCGATTGCTAAATGCATATATACAAGAAAATCGCTTTATACCTAAATATAAGATTACGGAATTCTTCCAAATGTACTGTGGTTATGCCGTTGAGGCGTTTGTAGACTTCAGTAAGATAAAGAGGGTTAATTAACTTAAATATGTTAAACTAATGATTTGAAGCATTTCGATATCGAATGCTAAATGAGTTTATACAAGAAAATCGACTTTATACCTAAATATAAGATTATGTAATTCTTCTAAATGTACTGTCGTTATGCCGTTGAGGCGTTTGTAGACTTCAGTAAGATAAAGAGGGTTAATTAACTTAGATATGTTAAACTAATGATTTGAGGCATTTCGGTATCGATTGCTAAATGTGTATATACAAGAAAATCGACTTTATACCTAAATATATGATAACGGAATTCTTCTACATGCACTGCCGTTATGCCGTTAAGGCTTTTGTAGACTTCAGTAAGATAAAGAGGGTTAATTAACTTAAATATGTTAAACTAATGATTTGAAGCATTCCGCTATCGATTGCTAAATGAGTGTATACAAGAAAATCGACTTTATACCTAAATATAAGATTATGGAATTCTTCTACATGCACTGCCGTTATGCCGCCAGGGCTTTGTGTTAACTTCAGTGCGTTAAAGTAGGTTTGTTAACTTAAATATGTTAAACTAATGATTTGAAGCATTCCGCTATCGATTGCTAAATGAGTGTATGCAAGAAAATCGACTTTATACCTAAATATAAGATTACTTAATTCTTCTAAATGCACTGCCGTTATGCCGTTATGGCTTTATGTTAACTTCTGTTCGTTAAAGAAGGATAATTAACTTAAATATGTTAAACTAATGATTTGAAGCATTTCGATATCGATTGCTAAATGTGTATATACAAAAAAATCGAATTTATACCTAAATATAAGATTACGGATTTCTTCTACATGCACTGCCGTTATGCTGCCATGGCTTTGTGTTAACTTCAGTGCGTTAAAGTAGGTTTGTTAACTTAAATATGTTAAACTAATGATTTGAAGCATTTCGCTATCGATTGCTAAATGAGTGTATACAAGAAAATCAACTTTATACCTAAATATAAGATTACTTAATTCTTCTAAATGCACTGCCGTTATGCCGTTATGGCTTTAGTTTAACTTAAGTTCGTTTAAGAAGGTTTATTAACTTAGATATGTTACACCAGTTATTTGAAGTATTTCGAAATCGATTGCTTAATGCATATATACAAGAAAATCGACTTTCTACCTAAATATAAGATTACGGAATTCTTCCAAATGTACTGTCGTAATGCCGCCATGGCTTTATATCACCTTCAATACGTTAAAGAAGGTTAATTAACTTAACTTGTTAAACTAATGATTTGAAGCATTTCGATATCGATTGCTAAATGCGTATATACAACAAAATCGATTTTATACCTAAATATAAGCTTACGGAATTCTTCTAAATACACTGTCGTTATGCCGTTATGGCTTTATGTTAACTTCAATATGTTATAGAAGGATAATTAACTTAAATATGTTAAACTAATGATTTGAGGCATTTCGATATCGATTGCTAAATGTGTATATACAAGAAAATCGACTTTATACCTAAATATATGATAACGGAATTATGCCGTTAAGGCTTTTGTAGACTTCAGTAAGATAAAGAGGGTTAATTAACTTAAATATGTTAAACTAATGATTTGAGGCATTTCGATATCGATTGCTAAATGTGTATATATAAGAAAATCGACTTTATACCAAAATATAATATTACTTAATTCTTTTAAATGCACTGCCGTTATGCCGTTATGCCTTTATGTTAACTTCAGTTCGTTTAAGAAGGTTTATTAACTTAGATATGTTACACCAGTTATTTGAAGCATTTTAAAATCGATTGCTTAATGCATATATACAAGAAAATCGCTTTATACCTAAATATAAGATTACGGAATTCTTCCAAATGTACTGTCGATATGACGCCATGGCTTTATATCAACTTCAATATGTTAAAGAAGGTTAATTAACTTAAATATGTTAAACTAATGATTTTAGGCATTTCGATATCGATAGCTAAATGAGTATATACAAGAAAATCGACTTTATACCTAAATATATGATTATGGAATTCTTCCAAATGCACTGCCGTTATACCGCCATGGATTTATGCCAACTTCAGTTCGTTAAAGAAGATTTATTAACCTAAATGTGTTAAACTAATGATTTGAAGCATGTCGATATCGATAGCTAAATGAGTATATACAAGGAAATCGACTTTATACCTAAATATTAGATTACGGAATTCTTCCAAATGCACTGCCGTTATGCCGTTAAGGCTTTTGTAGACTTTAATAAGATAAAGAGGGTTAATTAACTTAAATATGTTAAACTAATGATTTGAAGCATTTCGATATCGATTGCTAAATGAGTATATACAAGAAAATCGACTTTATACCTAAATATAAGAATACAGAATTCTTCTAAATGCACTGCAGTTATACCGTTAAGGCTTTATGAAGACGTCAGTGCGTTAAAGAAGGTTTATTAACTTAAATATGTTAAACTAATGATTTGATGCATTTCGATATCGATTGCTACATGTGTATATACAAGAAAATCGACTTTATACCTAAATATAAGATTACGGAATTCTTCCAAATGCACTGCCGTTATGCCGTTAAGGCTTTATGTAGACTTCAGTAAGACAGAGAGGGTTAAATAACTTGAATATGTTAAACTAATGATTTGAAGCATTCCGCTATCGATTGCTAAATGAGTGTATACAAGAAAATCGACTTTATACCTAAATATAAGAATACAGAATTCTTCTAAATGCACTGCAGTTATACCGTAAAGGCTTTAGGAAGACGTCAGTGCGTTAAAGAAGGTTTATTAACTTAAATATGTTAAACTAATGATTTGAAGCATTTCGATATCGATTGCTACATGTGTATATACAAGAAAATCGAATTTATACCTAAATATAAGATTACGGAATTCTTCTACATGCACTGCCGTTATGCCGCCATGGCTTTGTGTTAACTTCAGTTCGTTAAAGAAGGTTTATTAACTTAAATATATTAAACTAATGATTTGAAGCATTTCGATATCGAATGCTAAATATGTATATACAAGAAAATAGACTTAATACCTAAATATAAGATTTCGGAATTCTTTCAAATGTACTGTCGTTATGCCACCACGGCTTTATATCACCTTCAATACGTTAAGAAGATTAATTAACTTAAATATGTTATACTAATGGTTTGAAGCATTTCGATATCGATTGCTAAATATGTAAATACAAGAAAATCGACTTTATACCTAAATATGAGATAACGGAATTCTTCCAAATGCACTGCCGTTATACCGTTAAGGCTTTATGAAGACGTCAGTGCGTTAAAGAAGGTTTATTAACTTAAATATGTTGAACTAATGATTTGAAGCATTTCGATATCGATTGCTTATTGTGTAAATTTAAGAAAATCGACTTTATGCCTAAATATAAGATTACGGAATTATTCTAAATGCACTGCCGTTATGCCGCCTTGGATTTATGTCAACTTCATTTCGTTAAAGAAGGTTTATTAACTTAAATATGTTCAACTAATGATTTGAAGCATTTCGATATCGATTGCTAAATGAGTATATACAAGAAAATCGACTTTATACCTAAATATAAGATTATGGAATTCTTCCAAATGCACTGCCGTTATACCGCCATGGATTTATGCCAACTTCAGTTCGTTAAAGAAGGTTTATTAACTTAAATATGTTGAACTAATGATTTGAAGCATTTCGATATCGATTGCTTATTGTGTAAATTTAAGAAAATCGACTTTATGCCTAAATATAAGATTACGGAATTCTTCTACATGCACTGCCGTTATGCCGCCATGGCTTTGTGTTAACTTCAGTTCGTTAAAGAAGGTTTATTAACTTAAATATATTAAACTAATGATTTGAAGCATTTCGATATCGAATGCTAAATATGTATATACAAGAAAATAGACTTAATACCTAAATATAAGATTTCGGAATTCTTTCAAATGTACTGTCGTTATGCCACCACGGCTTTATATCACCTTCAATACGTTAAGAAGATTAATTAACTTAAATATGTTATACTAATGGTTTGAAGCATTTCGATATCGATTGCTAAATATGTAAATACAAGAAAATCGACTTTATACCTAAATATAAGATTACGGAATTCTCCTAAATGCAATGCCGTTATACCGTTAAGGCTTTATGAAGACGTCAGTGCGTTAAAGAAGGTTTATTAACTTAAATATGTTGAACTAATGATTTGAAGCATTTCGATATCGATTGCTTATTGTGTAAATTTAAGAAAATCGACTTTATGCCTAAATATAAGATTACGGAATTATTCTAAATGCACTGCCGTTATGCCGCCTTGGATTTATGTCAACTTCATTTCGTTAAAGAAGGTTTATTAACTTAAATATGTTCAACTAATGATTTGAAGCATTTCGATATCGATTGCTAAATGAGTATATACAAGAAAATCGACTTTATACCTAAATATAAGATTATGGAATTCTTCCAAATGCACTGCCGTTATACCGCCATGGATTTATGCCAACTTCAGTTCGTTAAAGAAGGTTTATTAACTTAAATATGTTAAACTAATGATTTGAAGCATGTCGATATCGATAGCTAAATGAGTATATACAAGAAAATCGACTTTATACCTAAATATAAGATTACGGAATTCTTCCAAATGCACTGCCGTTATGCCGCCATGGCTATATGCCAACATCAGATCGTTAAAGAAATTTTATTAACTTAAATATGTTAAACTAATGATTTGAAGCCTTTCGATATCGCTTGCTAAATGTGTACATACAAGAAAATCAAATTTATACCTAAATATAAAATAACGGAATTCTTCTAAATGCACTGCCGTTATGCCGTTAAGGCTTTATAAAGACGTCAGTGCGTTAAAGAAGGTTAATTAACTTAAATATGTTAAACTAATGATTTGAAGCATTTCGATATCGATTGCTACATGTGTATATACAAGAAAATCGAAATTATACCTAAATATAAGATTACGGAATTCTTCTACATGCACTGCCGTTATGCCGCCATGGCTGTATGTTAACTTCAGTTCGTTAAAGAAGGTTTATTAACTTAAGTATGTTAAACCAGTTATTTGAAGCATTTCAATATCGACTGCTTAATGCCTATATACAAGAAAATCGACTTTATACCTAAATATAAGACTACGGAATTCTTCCAAATGTACTGTCGTTATGCCGCCATAGCTTTATATTACCTTCAATACGTTAAGAAGATTAATTAACTTAAATATGTTACACTAATGGTTTGAAGCATTTCGATATCGATTGCTAAATATGTATATACAAGAAAATCGACTTAATACATAAATATAAGATTTCGGAATTCTTTCAAATGTACTGTCGTTATGCCACCACGGCTTTATATCACCTTCAATACGTTAAGAAGGTTAATTAACTTAAATATGTTAAACTAATGATTTGAAGCATTTCGATATCGATTGCTAAATATGTATATACTAGAAAGTCGACTTTATACCTAAATATAAGATTACGGAATTCTCCTTAATGCACTGCCGTTATACCGTTAAGGCTTTGTGTAGACTTCAGTAAGCTAAAAAAAGTTTATTAACTTAAATATGTTAAACTAATGATTTGAAGCATTTCGATATCGATTGCTAAATGAGTATATACAAGAAAATCAACTTTATACCTAAATATAAGATTACGGAATTATTCTAAATGCACTGCCGTTATGCCGCTATGGATTTATGCCAACTTCATTTCGTTAAAGAAGGTTTATTAACTTAAATATGTTAAACTAATGATTTGAAGCATTTCGATATCGAATGTTAAATATGTATATACAAGAAAATCGACTTAATACCTAAATATAAGATTTCGGAATTCTTTCAAATGTACTGTCGTTATGCCACCACGGCTTTATATCACCTTCAATAGGTTAAGAAGATTAATTAACTTAAATATGTTACACTAATGGTTTGAAGCATTTCGATATCGATTGCTAAATATGTAAATACAAGAAAATCGACTTTACACCTAAATATAAGATTACGGAATTCTTCCACATGTACTGCCGTTATGCCGCCATGGCTTTATATCACCTTCAATACGCTAAAGAAGGTTAATTATTTTAAAAATGTTAAACTAATGGTTTGAAGCATTCCGATATCGATAGCTAAATGTGTAAATAAAAGAAAATCGACTTTATACACAAAAATAAAATTATAACTTTACGGAATTCTTCTAAAAGCACTGGCGTTATACCGTTAAGGCTTTATGTAGACTTCAGTAAGATAAAAAGCGTTTATTATCTTAATATGTTAAACTAATGATTTGAAGCATCTCGATATCGATAGCTAAATGTGTATATACAAGAAAATCGACTTTATACCTAAATATGAGATTACGGAATTCTTCTACATGCACTGCCGTTATGCCGCATGGCTATATGCCAACATCAGATCGTTAAAGAAGGTTTATTAACTTAAATATTTTAAACTTTTGAGATGAAGCATTTCGATATCGATTGCTAAATATGTATATACAACAAAATCGACTTTTTACCTAAATATGTCAATTTCAGTTCGCTAAAGGAGGTTTATTAACTTAAATATGTTAAACCAGTTATCTTAAGCATTTCGGTATCGATTGCTAAATGAGTATATACAAGAAAATCGACTTTATACCTAAATATAAGATTACGGAATTCTTCCACATGTACTGCCGTTATGCCGCCATGGCTTTATATCACCTTCAATACGTTAAAGAAGGTTAATTATTTTAAAAATGTTAAACTAATGGTTTGAAGCATTTCGATATCGATTGCTAAATATGTAAATACAAGAAAATCGACTTTACACCCAAAAATAAAATTATAACTTTACGGAATTCTTCTAAATGCACTGGCGTTATACCGTTAAGGCTTTGTGTAGACTTCAGTAAGATAAAAAGCGTTTATTAACTTAAATATGTTAAACTAATGATTTGAAGCATTTCGATATCGATAGCTAAATGTGCATATACAAGGAAATCGACTTTATACCTAAATATGAGATAACGGAATTCTTCTACATGCACTGCCGTAATGCCGCCGTGGCTATATGCCAACTTCAGATCGTTAAAGAAGGTTAACTTACTTAAATATGTTAAGCTAATGAGTTGAAGCATCTCGATATCGATTGCTAAATGTGTATATACAACACAATCGACTTTATACCTAAATATAAGATAACGGAATTCTCCTACATGCACTGCCGTTATGCCGCCAATGGCGTTATGCCACCTTCAGTTCGTTAAAGAAGGTTTATTAACTTAAATATTTTAAACTAATGAGTTGAAGCATCTCGATATCGATTTCTAAATGTGTATATACAACAAAATCGACTTTTTACCTAAATATTAGATTACGGAATTCTTCTAAATGCCCTGCCGTTATGCCGCCATGGCTTTATATCAACTTCATTACGTGAAAGAAATTTAATTATTTTAAATATGTTAAACTAATGATTTGAAGAATTTCGATATCGATTGCTAAATGCGTATATACAACAAATTCGGCTTTATATCTAAATATAAGATTACGGAATTCTCCTACATGCACTGCCGTTATGCCGCCAATGGCTTTATGCCAACTTCAGTTCGTTAAAGAAGGTTTATTAACTTAAATATTTTAACCTAATGAGTTGAAGCATCTCGATATCGATAGCTAAATGTGTATATACAAGAAAATCGACTTTATACCTAAATATGAGATTACGGAATTCTTCTACATGCACTGCCGTTATGCCGCCATGGCTATATGCCAACATCAGATCGTTAAAGAAGGTTTATTAACTTAAATATGTTAAACTTATGAGATGAAGCATTTCGATATCGATTGCTAAATGTGTATATACAACAAAATCGACTTTTTACCTTAATATAAGATTACGGAATTCATCCAAATGCACTGCCGTTATACCGTTATGGCTTTATGTAAACTTCAGTAAGATAAAGAAGGTTAATTAACTTAAATATGTTAAACTAATGATTTGAGGCATTTCGTTATCGATTGCTTAATGTGTATACACAAGAAACCCGACTTTATACCTAAATATAAGACTACGGAATTCTTCTAAATGCACTGCCGTTATGCCGCCATGGCTTTATATCAACTTCAATACGGTAAAGAAGGTTAATTAACTTAAATTTGTTAAACTAATGATTTGAAGCCTTTCGATATCGCTTGCTAAATGTGTACATACAAGAAAATCAAATTTTTACCTAAATATAAAAAAACGGAATTCTTCCAAATGCACTGCCGTTATGCCGTTAAGGCTTTATGTAGACTTCAGTAAGAAAGAGAGGGTTAAATAACTTGAATATGTTAAACTAATGATTTGAAGCATTTCGATATCGATTGCTAAATATGTAAATACAAGAAAATCGACTTTATACCTAAATATAAGAATACGGAATTCTTCTAAATGCACTGCAGTTATACCGTTAAGGCTTTATAAAGACGTCAGTGCGTTAAAGAAGGTTAATTAACTTAAATATGTTAAACTAATGATTTGAAGCATTTCGATATCGATTGCTACATGTGTATATACAAGAAAATCGAATTTATACCTAAATATAAGATTACGGAATTCTTCTTCATGCACTGCCGTTATGCCGCCATGGCTGTATGTTAACTTCAGTTCGTTAAAGAAGGTTTATTAACTTAAGTATGTTAAACCAGTTATTTGAAGCATTTCAATATCGACTGCTTAATGCATATATACAAGAAAATCGACTTTATACCTAAATATAAGACTACGGAATTCTTCCAAATGTACTGTCGTTATGCCGCCATAGCTTTATATTACCTTCAATACGTTAAGAAGATTAATTAACTTAAATATGTTACACTAATGGTTTGAAGCATTTCGATATCGATTGCTAAATATGTATATACAAGAAAATCGACTTAATACCTAAATAGAAGATTTCGGAATTCTTTCAAATGTACTGTCGTTATGCCACCACGGCTTTATATCACCTTCAATACGTTAAGAAGGTTAATTAACTTAAATATGTTAAACTAATGATTTGAAGCATTTCGATATCGATTGCTACATGTGTATATACAAGAAAATTGACTTTACATCTAAATATAAGATTATGGAATTCTCCTAAATGCACTGCCGTTATACTGTTAAGGCTTTTTGTAGACTTCAGTAAGCTAAAAAAAGTTTAGTAACATAAATACGTTAAGCTAACGATTTGAAGCATTTCGATATCGATTGCTTATTGTGCAAATTTAAGAAAATCGACTTTATACCTAAATATAAGATTACGGAATTATTGTAAATGCACTACCGTTATGCCGCCATGGATTTATGCCAACTTCAGTTCGTTAAAGAAGGTTAATTAGCTTAAATATGTTAAAATAATCATTTGAAGCATTTCGATATCGATTGCTAAATGTGTATATACAACAAAATCGACTTTATACCTAAATATAAGATTACGTAATTCTTCTAAATGTTTTGCCGTTATGCCGTTAAAGCGTTTGTAGACTTTAGTAAGATAAAGAGGGTTAATTAACTTAAATATGTTAAACTAATTATTTGAAACATTTCGATATCGATTGCTAAATTAGCATATGCAAGAAAATCGACTTTACACCTAAATATAAGATTACGGAATTCTCCTAAGTGCACTGCCGTTATACCCTTAAGGCTTTGTGTAGACTTCAGTAAGCTAAAAAAAGTTTATTAACTTAAATATGTTAAACTAATGATTTGAAGCATTTCGATATCGATTGCTTATTTTGTAAATTTAAGAAAATCGACTTTATACCTAAATATAAGATTACGGAATTCTTCCAAATGCACTGCCGTTATGCCCTTAAGGCTTTTGTAGACTTTAATATGACAAAGAGGGTTAATTAACTTAAATATGTTACAATAATGATTTGAAGCATTTCGATATCGATTGCTAAATATGTATATACAAGAAAGTCGACTTTATGCTTAAATATAAGATTACGGAATTCTCCTTAATGCACTGCCGTTATACCGTTAAGGCTTTGTGTAGACTTCAGTAAGCTAAAAAAAGTTTATTAACTTAAATATGTTAAACTAATGATTTGAAGCATTTCGATATCGATTGCTAAATGAGTATATACAAGAAAATCAACTTTATACCAAAATATAAGATTACGGAATTATTCTAAATGCACTGCCGTTATGCCGCCATGGATTTATGCCAACTTCAGTTCGTTAAAGAAGGTTTATTAACTTAAATATGTTAAACTAATGATTTGAAGCATTTCGATATCGAAAGCTAAATATGTATATACAAGAAAATCGACTTAATACCTAAATACAAGATTTCGGATTTCTTTCAAATGTACTGTCGTTATGCCACCACGGCTTTATATCACCTTCAATACGTTAAGAAGATTAATTAACTTAAATATATTACACTAATGGTTTGAAGCATTTCGATATCGATTGCTAAATATGTAAATACAAGAAAATCGACTTTACACCCAAAAATAAAATTATAAATTTACGGAATTCTTCTAAATGCACTGGCGTTAAACCGTTAAGGCTTTGTGTAGACTTCAGTAAGATAAAAAGCGTTTATTATCTTGATATGTTAAACTAATGATTTGAAGCATTTCGATATCGATAGCTAAATGTGTATATACAACAAAATCGAATTTATACCTAAATATAAGATTACGGAATTCTTCTACATGCACTGCCGTTATGCCGTCATGGCTATATGCAAACTTCAGATCGTTAAAGAAGGTTTATTAACCTAAATATGTTAAACTAATGAGTTGAAGCATGTCGATATCGATAGCTAAATGAGTATATACAAGAAAATCGACTTTATACCTAAATATAAGATTACGGAATTCTTCCAAATGCATTGCCGTTATGCCGTTATGGATTTATGTTCAGTTCGTTAAAGGAGGTTTATTAACTTAAATATGTTAAACCAGTTATGTGAAGCATATCGATATCGATTGCTTAATGCATATATACAAGAAAATCGACTTTATACCTAAATAGAAGACTACGGAATTCTTCCAAATGTACTGTCGTTATGCCGCCATGGCTTTACATCAACTTCAATACGTTAAAGAAGGCTAA
>CM050324.1:7884565-7920403 GCA_027475135.1 Bactrocera correcta | reverse complement strand
GTCGATTTTCTTGTATATATATATTTCGCAATCGATATCGAGATGCTTCAACTCATTAGTTTAACATATTCAAGTGAATAAACCTTTTTTAACGAACGAAGTGTGCATAAAGCCATTTCGGCATAACGGCAGTGCATGTAGAAGAATTCCGTTAGCTTATATTTAGGTATAAAGTCGATTTTCTTGTATATACACATTTAGCAATCGATATCGAGATGCTTCAAATATTAGTTTAACTTATTTAAGTTAATTAGCCTTCTTTAACGTATTGAAGTTGATGTAAAGCCATGGCGGCATAACGACAGTACATTTGGAAGAATTCCGTAGTCTTCTATTTAGGTATAAAGTCGATTTTCTTGTATAATGCATTAAGCAATCGATATCGATATGCTTCACATGACTGGTTTAACATATTTAAGTTAATAAACTTCCTTCAACGAACTGAACATAAATCCATAACGGCATAACGGCAGTGCATTTGGAAGAATTCCGTAATCTTATATTTAGGTAAAAAGTCGATTTTCTTGTATATACTCATTTAGCTATCGATATCGACATGCTTCAACTCATTAGTTTAACATATTTAGGTTAATAAACCTTCTTTAACGATCTGAAGTTTGCATATAGCCATGACGGCATAACGACAGTGCATGTAGAAGAATTCCGTAATCTTATATTTAGGTATAAATTCGATTTTGTTGTATATACACATTTAGCTATCGATATCGAAATGCTTCAAATCATTAGTTTAACATATTAAGTTAATAAACATTTTTTAGCTTACTGAAGTCTACATAAAGCCTTAACGGTACAACAGCAGTGCTTTTAGAAGAATTCCGTAATGTTATATTTTTATATTTAGGTTAAAGTCGATTTTCTTGTATTTACACATTTAGCAATCGATATCGAAATGCTTCAAATAACTGGTTTAGCATATTTAGGTTAATTAACCTTCTTTATCTTACTGAAGTTTACAAAAAGCCATAACGGTATAACGGCAGTATATTTGGGTGAATTCCGTAAGCTTTTATTTAGGTATAAAATCGATTTTCTTGCATATACACATTTAGCAATCGATATCGAAATGCTCAAATCATTAGTTTAAGATATTTGAGTAAATTAACCTTCTTTAACGTACTGAAATTTATATAAAGCCATAACAGCATAGCGGCAGTGCATTTAGAAGAATTACGTTATCTTATGTTTAGGTATAAAGTCGATTTTCTTAAATATACGCATTTAGCAATCGATATCGACATGCTTCAAATCATTAGTTTAACATATTTAAGTTAATAAACCTTCTTTAACGATCTGAAGGGGGCATATAGCCATGGCGGCATAACGGCAGTGCAGGTAGAAGAATTCTGTAATCTTATATTTAGGTATAAAGTCGATTTTCTTGTATATACACATTTAGCTATCGATATCGAGATGCTTCAACTCATCAGTTTAAAATATTTAAGTTAATAAACCTTCTTTAAGGAACTGAAGTTGGCATAAAGCCATTGGCGGCATAACGGCAGTGCATGTAGGAGAATTCCGTAATCTTATATTTAGATATAAAGCCGAATTTGTTGTATATACGCTTTTAGCAATCGATATCGAAATTCTTCAAATCATTAGTTTAACATATTTAAGTTAATTAACCTTCTTTAACGCACTGAACATAAATCCATAACGGCATAACGGCAGTGCATTTGGAAGAATTCCGTAATCTTATATTTAGGTATAAAGTCGATTTTCTTGAATATATGCATTAAGCAATCGATATCGATATGCTTCACATAACTGGTTTAAATATTTAATTTAATAAACCTCCTTTAACGAACTGAACATAAAGCCATAACGGCATAACGGCAGTGCATTTGGAAGAATTCCGTAATCTTATATTTAGGTATAAAGTCGATTTTCTTGTATATACTCATTTAGCAATCGATATCGAAATGCTTCAAATCATTAGTTTAACATATTTAAGTTAATAAACCTTCTTTAACGACTGAAGTTTGCATAAAGCCATGACGGCATAACGGCAGTGCATTTAGAATAATTCCGTAATCTTATATTTAGGTATAAAGTCGATTTTCTTGTATATACCATTTAGCAATCGATATCGAAATGCTTCAAATCGTTAGTTTAACGTATTTATGTTACTAAACTTTTTTTAGCTTACTGAAGTCTACAAAAAGCCTTAACAGTATAACGGCAGTGCATTTAGGAGAATTCCATAATCTTATATTTAGATGTAAAGTCAATTTTCTTGTATATACACATGTAGCAATCGATATCGAAATGCTTCAAATCATTAGTTTAACATATTTAAGTTAATTAACCTTCTTAACGTATTGAAGGTCATATAAAGCCGTGGTGGCATAACGACAGTACATTTGAAAGAATTCCGAAATCTTATATTTAGGTATTAAGTCGATTTTCTTGTATATACATATTTAGCAATCGATATCGAAATGCTTCAAATCATTAGTTTAACATATTTAAGTTAATTAATCTTCTTAACGTATTGAAGGTAATATAAAGCTATGGCGGCATAACGACAGTACATTTGGAAGAATTCCGTAGTCTTATATTTAGGTATAAAGTCGATTTTCTTGTATATATGCATTAAGCAGTCGATATTGAAATGCTTCAAATAACTGGTTTAACACACTTAAGTTAATAAACCTTCTTTAACGAACTGAAGTTAACATACAGCCATGGCGGCATAAAGGCAGTGCATGAAGAAAAATTCCGTAATCTTATATTTAGGTATAAATTCGATTTTCTTGCATATACACATGTAGCAATCGATATCGAAATGCTTCAAATCATTAGTTTAACATATTTAAGTTAATTAACCTTCTTTAATGCACTGACGTCTTTATAAAGCCTTAACGGTATAACTGCAGTGCATTTAGAAGAATTCCGTATTCTTATATTTAGGTATAAAGTCGATTTTCTTGTATTTACATATTTAGCAATCGATATCGAAATGCTTCAAATCATTAGTTTAACATATTCAAGTTATTTAACCCTCTCTTTCTTACTGAAGTCTACATAAAGCCTTAACGGCATAACGGCAGTGCATTTGGAAGAATTCCGTTTTTTTATATTTAGGTAAAAATTTGATTTTCTTGTATGTACACATTTAGCAAGCGATATCGAAAGGCTTCAAATCATTAGTTTAACAAATTTAAGTTAATTAACCTTCTTTACCGTATTGAAGTTGATATAAAGCCATGGCGGCATAACGGCAGTGCATTTAGAAGAATTCCGTAGTCTTATATTTAGGTATAAAGTCGGGTTTCTTGTGTATACACATTAAGCAATCGATAACGAAATGCCTCAAATCATTAGTTTAACATATTTAAGTTAATTAACCTTCTTTATCTTACTGAATTTTACATAAAGCCATAACGGTATAACGGCAGTGCATTTGGATGAATTCCGTAATCTTATATTAAGGTAAAAAGTCGATTTTGTTGTATATACACATTTAGCAATCGATATCGAAATGCTTCATCTCATAAGTTTAACATATTTAAGTTAATAAACCTTCTTTAACGATCTGATGTTGGCATATAGCCATGGCGGCATAACGGCACTGCATGTAGAAGAATTCCGTAATCTCATATTTAGGTATAAAGTCGATTTTCTTGTATATACACATTTAGCTATCGATATCGAGATGCTTCAACTCATTAGGTTAAAATATTTAAGTTAATAAACCTTCTTTAACGAACTGAAGTTGGCATAAAGCCATTGGCGGCATAACGGCAGTGCATGTAGGAGAATTCCGTAATCTTATATTTAGATATAAAGCCGAATTTGTTGTGTATACGCATTTAGCAATCGATATCGAAATTCATCAAATCATTAGTTTAACATATTTAAAATAATTAAATTTCTTTCACGTAATGAAGTTGATATAAAGCCATGGCGGCATAACGGCAGGGCATTTAGAAGAATTCCGTAATCTAATATTTAGGTAAAAAGTCGATTTTATTGTATATACACATTTAGAAATCGATATCGAGATGCTTCAACTCATTAGTTTAAAATATTTAAGTTAATAAACCTTCTTTAACGAACTGAAGGTGGCATAACGCCATTGGCGGCATAACGGCAGTGCATGTAGGAGAATTCCGTTATCTTATATTTAGGTATAAAGTCGATTTTCTTGTATATGCACATTTAGCTATCGATATCGAAATGCTTCAAATCATTAGTTTAACATATCAAGATAATAAACGCTTTTTATCTTACTGAAGTCTACACAAAGCCTTAACGGTATAACGCCAGTGCATTTAGAAGAATTCCGTAAAGTTATAATTTTATTTTTGGGTGTAAAGTCGATTTTCTTGTATTTACATATTTAGCAATCGATGTCGAAATGCTTCAAACCATTAGTTTAACATTTTTAAAATAATTAACCTTCTTTAACGTATTGAAGGTGATATAAAGCCATGGCGGCATAACGGCAGTACATGTGGAAGAATTCCGTAATCTTATATTTAGGTATAAAGTCGATTTTCTTGTATATACTCATTTAGCAATCGATACCGAAATGCTTAAGATAACTGGTTTAACATATTTAAGTTAATAAACCTCCTTTAGCGAACTGAAATTGACATATTTAGGTAAAAAGTCGATTTTGTTGTATATACACATTTAGCAATCGATATCGAAATGCTTCATCTCATAAGTTTAACATATTTAAGTTAATAAACCTTCTTTAACGATCTGATGTTTGCATATAGCCATGGCGGCATAACGGCAGTGCATGTAGAAGAATTCCGTAATCTCATATTTAGGTATAAAGTCGATTTTCTTGTATATACACATTTAGCTATCGATATCGAGATGCTTCAAATCATTAGTTTAACATATTAAGATAATAAACGCTTTTTATCTTACTGAAGTCTACATAAAGCCTTAACGGTATAACGCCAGTGCTTTTAGAAGAATTCCGTAAAGTTATAATTTTATTTTTGTGTATAAAGTCGATTTTCTTTTATTTACACATTTAGCTATCGATATCGGAATGCTTCAAACCATTAGTTTAACATTTTTAAAATAATTAACCTTCTTTAACGTATTGAAGGTGATATAAAGCCATGGCGGCATAACGGCAGTACATGTGGAAGAATTCCGTAATCTTATATTTAGGTGTAAAGTCGATTTTCTTGTATTTACATATTTAGCAATCGATATCGAAATGCTTCAAACCATTAGTGTAACATATTTAAGTTAATTAATCTTCTTAACCTATTGAAGGTGATATAAAGCCGTGGTGGCATAACGACAGTACATTTGAAAGAATTCCGAAATCTTATATTTAGGTATTAAGTCGATTTTCTTGTATATACATATTTAACATTCGATATCGAAATGCTTCAAATCATTAGTTTAACATATTTAAGTTAATAAACCTTCTTTAACGAAATGAAGTTGGCATAAATCCATGGCGGCATAACGGCAGTGCATTTAGAATAATTCCGTAATCTTATATTTAGGTATAAAGTTGATTTTCTTGTATATACTCATTTAGCAATCGATATCGAAATGCTTCAAATCATTAGTTTAACATATTTAAGTTAATAAACTTTTTTTAGCTTACTGAAGTCTACACAAAGCCTTAACGGTATAACGGCAGTGCATTAAGGAGAATTCCGTAATCTTATATTTAGGTATAAAGTCGACTTTCTAGTATATACATATTTAGCAATCGATATCGAAATGCTTCAAATCATTAGTTTAACATATTTAAGTTAATTAACCTTCTTAACGTATTGAAGGTGATATAAAGCCGTGGTGGCATAACGACAGTACATTTGAAAGAATTCCGAAATCTTATATTTAGGTATTAAGTCGATTTTCTTGTATATACATATTTAGCAATCGATATCGAAATGCTTCAAACCATTAGTGTAACATATTTAAGTTAATTAATCTTCTTAACGTATTGAAGGTAATATAAAGCTATGGCGGCATAACGACAGTACATTTGGAAGAATTCCGTAGTCTTATATTTAGGTATAAAGTCGATTTTCTTGTATATAGGCATTAAGCAGTCGATATTGAAATGCTTCAAATAACTGGTTTAACATACTTAAGTTAATAAACCTTCTTTAACGAACTGAAGTTAACATACAGCCATGGCGGCATAACGGCAGTGCATGTAGAAGAATTCCGTAATCTTATATTTAGGTATAATTTCGATTTTCTTGTATATACACATGTAGCAATCGATATCGAAATGCTTCAAATCATTAGTTTAACATATTTAAGTTAATTAACCTTCTTTAACGCACTGACGTCTTTATAAAGCCTTAACGGCATAACGGCAGTGCATTTAGAAGAATTCCGTTATTTTATATTTAGGTATAAATTTGATTTTCTTGTATGTACACATTTAGCAAGCGATATCGAAAGGCTTCAAATCATTAGCTTAACATATTTAAGTAAATAAACCTTCTTTAACGATCTGATGTTGGCATATAGCCATGGCGGCATAACGGCAGTGCATGTAGAAGAATTCCGTAGTCTTATATTTAGGTATAAAGTCGGGATTCTTGTGTATACACATTAAGCAATCGATAACGAAATGCCTCAAATCATTAGTTTAACATATTTAAGTTAAATAACCTTCTTTATCTTACTGAAATTCACATAATGCCATAACGGTAAAACGGCAGCGCATTTGGAAGAATTCCGTAATCTTATATTAAGGTAAAAAGTCGATTTTGTTGTATATACACATTTAGCAATCGATATCGAAATGCTTCATCTCAAAAGTTTAACATATTTAAGTTAATAAACCTTCTTTAACGATATGAAGTTGGCATATAGCCATGGCGGCATAACGGCAGTGCATGTAGAAGAATTCCGTAATCTCATATTTAGGTATAAATTCGATTTCTTGTATATACACATTTAGCTATCGATATCGAAATGCTTCAAATCATTAGTTTAACATGTTAAGATAATAAACGCTTTTTATCTTACTGAAGTCTACATAAAGCCTTAACGTATAACGCCGGTGCATTTAGAAGAATTCCGTAAAGTTATAATTTTATTTTTGGGTATAAAGTCGATTTTCTTTTATTTACACATTTAGCTATCGATATCGGGAATGCTTCAACCATTAGTTTAACATTTTTAAAATAATAAACCTTCTTTAACGTATTGAAGGTGATATAAAAGCCATGGCGGCATAACGGCAGTACATGTGGAAGAATTCCGTAATCTTATATTAGGTATAAAGTCGATTTTCTTGTATATATATATTTCGCAATCGATACCGAAATGCTTCAGATAACTGGTTTAACATATTTAAGTTAATAAACCTCCTTTAGCGAACTGAAGTTGACATATTTAGGTATAAAGTCGATTTTGTTGTACATACACATTTAGCAATCGATATCGAAATGCTTCATCTCATAAGTTTAACATATTTAAGTAATAAACCTTCTTTAAAGATCTGAAGTTGGCTTGTATATACACATTTAGCAATCGATATCGAAATGCTTCAAATCATTAGTTTAACATATTTAAGTTAATTAACCTTCTTTATCTTACTAAACTTCACATAATGCCATAACGGTAAAACGGCAGCGCATTTGGAAGAATTCCGTAATCTTATGTTTAGGTATAAAGTCGGTTTGGTTGTATATACACATTTAGCAATCGATATCGACATGCTTCAACCCATTAGTTTAACATATTTTAGTTAATAAACCTTCTTTAACGTACTGAAGTTGGCATAATATCCTGGCAAAAAAACGACAGTGCGTGTAGAAGAATTCCGTAATATTATTTTTAGGTATAAAGTCGATTTTCTTAAATTTACACAATAAGCAATCGATATCGAATGCTTCAAATAATTAGTTTAACATATTAAGTTAATAAACTTTTTTTAGCTTACTGAAGTCTACACAAAACCTTAACTAACTGCAGTGCATTTAGGAGAATTCCGTAATCTATATTTAGGTGTAAAGTCGATTTTCTTGTATTTACATATTTAGCAATCGATATCGAAATGCTTCAAACCATTAGTATAAACATATTTAAGTTAATTAATCTTCTTAACGTATTGAAGGTGATATAAAGCCGTGGTGGCATAACGACAGTACATTTGAAAGAATTCCGAAATCTTATATTTAGGTATTAAGTCTATTTTCTTGTTTATACATATTTAGCATTCGATATCGAAATGCTTCAAATCATTAGTTTAATATATTTACGTTAATAAACCA
The DNA here is from genome assembly GCA_027475135.1 of Bactrocera correcta. NCBI lineage: Eukaryota > Metazoa > Arthropoda > Insecta > Diptera > Tephritidae > Bactrocera > Bactrocera correcta. Next base: position 7,912,154 of record CM050324.1, on the reverse strand, counting down.
TCTTTAACGAACTGAAGTTAACACAAAGCCATGGCGGCATAACGCAGTGCATTTGGAAGAATTCCGTAATCTTATATTTTAGGTATAAATTCGAGTTTCTGTATATACACATGTAGCAATCGATATCGAAATGCTTCAAATCATTAGTTTAACATATTTAAGTTAATAAACCTTCTTTAACGCACTGACGTCTTCATAAAGCCTTTACGGTATAACTGCAGTGCATTTAGAAGAATTCTGTATTCTTATATTTAGGTATAAAGTCGATTTTCTTGTATACACTCATTTAGCAATCGATAGCGGAATGCTTCAAATCATTAGTTTAACATATTTAAGTAATTAACCCTCTTTATCTTACTGAAGTCTACAAAAGCCTTAACGGCATAACGGCAGTGCATTTGGAAGAATTCCGTAATCTTATATTTAGGTATAAAAGTCGATTTTCTTGTATATACTCATTTAGCTATCGATATCGACATGCTTCAAATCATTAGTTTAACATATTTAAGTTAATAAACCTTCTTTAACGAACTGAAGTTGGCATAAATCCATGGCGGTATAACGGCAGTGCATTTGGAAGAATTCCATAATCTTATATTAGGTATAAAGTCGATTTTCTTGTATATACTCATTTAGCAATCGATATCGAAATGCTTCAAATCATTAGTTGAACATATTTAAGTTAATAAACCTTCTTTAACGAAATGAAGTTGACATAAATCCATGGCGGCATAACGGCAGTGCATTTAGAATAATTCCGTAATCTTATATTTAGGCATAAAGTCGATTTTCCTAATTTACACAATAAGCAATCGATATCGAAATGCTTCAAATCATTAGTTTAACATATTAAGTTAATAAACCTTCTTTAACGCACTGACGTCTTCATAAAGCCTTAACGGTATAACGGCATTGCATTTAGGAGAATTCCGTAATCTTATATTTAGGTGTAAAGTCGATTTTCTTGTATTTACATATTTAGCAATCGATATCGAAATGCTTCAAACATTAGTATAACATATTTAAGTTAATTATCTTCTTAACGTATTGAAGGTGATATAAAGCCGTGGTGGCATAACGACAGTACATTTGAAAGAATCCGAAATCTTATATTTAGGTATTAAGTCTATTTTCTTGTATATACATATTTAGCATTCGATATCGAAATGCTTCAAATCATTAGTTTAATATATTTAAGTTAATAAACCTTCTTTAAACGAACTGAAGTTAACACAAAGCCATGGCGGCATAACGGCAGTGCATGTAGAAGAATTCCGTAATCTTATATTTAGGTATAATTTCGATTTCTTGTATATACACATGTAGCAATCGATATCGAAATGCTTCAAATCATTAGTTTAACATATTTAAGTTAATTAACCTTCTTTAACGCACTGACGTCTTTATAAAGCCTTAACGGCATAACGGCAGTGCATTTAGAAGAATTCCGTTATTTTATATTTAGGTATAAATTTGATTTCTTGTATGTACACATTAGCAAGCGATATCGAAAGGCTTCAAATCATTAGCTTAACATATTTAAGTAAATAAACCTTCTTTAACGATCTGATGTTGCATATAGCCATGGCGGCATAACGGCAGTGCATGTAGAAGAATTCCGTAGTCTTATATTTAGGTATAAAGTCGGGATTCTTGTGTATACACATTAAACAATCGATAACGAAATGCCTCAAAATCATTAGTTTAACATATTTAAGTTAATAACCTTCTTTATCTTACTGAAATTCACATAATGCCATAACGGTAAAACGGCAGCGCATTTGGAAGAATTCCGTAATCTATATTAAGGTAAAAAGTCGATTTTGTTGTATATACACATTTAGCAATCGATATCGAAATGCTTCATCTCAAAAGTTAACATATTTAAGTTAATAAACCTTCTTTAACGATATGAAGTTGGCATATAGCCATGGCGGCATAACGGCAGTGCATGTAGAAGAATTCCGTAATCTCATATTTAGGTATAAATCGATTTTCTTGTATATACACATTTAGCTATCGATATCGGAATGCTTCAAATCATTAGTTTAACATGTTAAGATAATATAAACGCTTTTTATCTTACTGAAGTCTACATAAAGCCTTAACGGTATAACGCCGGTGCATTAGAAGAATTCCGTAAAGTTATAATTTTATTTTTGGGTATAAAGTCGATTTTCTTTTATTTACACATTTAGCTATCGATATCGGAATGCTTCAAACCATTAGTTTAACATTTTTAAATAATAAACCTTCTTTACGTATTGAAGGTGATATAAAGCCATGGCGGCATAACGGCAGTACATGTGGAAGAATTCCGTAATCTTAATTTAGGTATAAAGTCGATTTTCTTGTATATATATATTTCGCAATCGATACCGAAATGCTTCAGATAACTGGTTTAACATATTTAAGTTAATAAACCTCCTTTAGCGAACTGAAGTTGACATATTTAGGTATAAAGTCGATTTTGTTGTACATACACATTTAGCAATCGATATCGAAATGCTTCATCTCATAAGTTTAACATATTTAAGTTATAAACCTTCTTTAAAGATCTGAAGTTGGCTTGTATATACACATTTAGCAATCGATATCGAAATGCTTCAAATCATTAGTTTACAATATTTAAGTTAATTAACCTTCTTTATCTTACTAAACTTCACATAATGCCATAACGGTAAAACGGCAGCGCATTTGGAAGAATTCCGTAATCTTATGTTTAGGTATAAAGTCGGTTTGGTTGTATATACACATTTAGCAATCGATATCGACATGCTTCAACCCATTAGTTTAACATATTTTAGTTAATAAACCTTCTTTAACGTACTGAAGTTGGCATAATATCCTGGCAAAATAACGACAGTGCGTGTAGAAGAATTCCGTAATATTATTTTTAGGTATAAAGTCGATTTTCTTAAATTTACACAATAAGCAATCGATATCGAAATGCTTCAAATAATTAGGTTAACATAATTAAGTTAATAAACTTTTTTTAGCTTACTGAAGTCTACACAAAACCTTAACTAACTGCAGTGCATTTAGGAGAATTCCGTAATCTTATATTTAGGTGTAAAGTCGATTTTCTTGTATTTACATATTTAGCAATCGATATTGAAATGCTTCAAACCATTAGTATAACATATTTAAGTTAATTAATCTTCTTAACGTATTGAAGGTGATATAAAGCCGTGGTGGCATAACGACAGTACATTTGAAAGAATTCCGAAATCTTATATTTAGGTATTAAGTCTATTTTCTTGTATATACATATTTAGCATTCGATATCGAAATGCTTCAAATCATTAGTTTAATATATTTAAGTTAATAAACCTTCTTTAACGAACTGAAGTTAACACAAAGCCATGGCGGCATAACGGCAGTGCATTTGGAAGAATTCCGTAATCTTATATTTAGGTATAAATTCGATTTTCTTGTATATACACATGTAGCAATCGATATCGAAATGCTTCAAATCATTAGTTTAACATATTTAAGTTAATAAACCTTCTTTAACGCACTGACGTCTTCATAAAGCCTTTACGGTATAACTGCAGTGCATTTAGAAGAATTCTGTATTCTTATATTTAGGTATAAAGTCGATTTTCTTGTATACACTCATTTAGCAATCGATAGCGGAATGCTTCAAATCATTAGTTTAACATATTTAAGTTAATTAACCCTCTTTATCTTACTGAAGTCTACAAAAGCCTTAACGGCATAACGGCAGTGCATTTGGAAGAATTCCGTAATCTTATATTTAGGTATAAAGTCGATTTCTTGTATATACTCATTTAGCTATCGATATCGACATGCTTCAAATCATTAGTTTAACATATTTAAGTTAATAAACCTTCTTAACGAACTGAAGTTGGCATAAATCCATGGCGGTATAACGGCAGTGCATTTGGAAGAATTCCATAATCTTATATTTAGGTATAAAGTCGATTTTCTTGTATATACTCATTTAGCAATCGATATCGAAATGCTTCAAATCATTAGTTGAACATATTAAGTTAATAACCTTCTTTAACGAAATGAAGTTGACATAAATCCATGGGCGGCATAACGGCAGTGCATTTAGAATAATTCCGTAATCTTATATTTAGGCATAAAGTCGATTTTCCTAAATTTACACAATAAGCAATCGATATCGAAATGCTTCAAATCATTAGTTTAACATATTTAAGTTAATAAACCTTCTTTAACGCACTGACGTCTTCATAAAGCCTTAACGGTATAACGGCATTGCATTTAGGAGAATTCCGTAATCTTATATTTAGGTGTAAAGTCGATTTTCTTGTATTTACATATTTAGCAATCGATATCGAAATGCTTCAAACCATTAGTATAACATATTTAAGTTAATTAATCTTCTTAACGTATTGAAGGTGATATAAAGCCGTGGTGGCATAACGACAGTACATTTGAAAGAATTCCGAAATCTTATATTTAGGTATTAAGTCTATTTTCTTGTATATACATATTTAGCATTCGATATCGAAATGCTTCAAATCATTAGTTTAATATATTTAAGTTAATAAACCTTCTTTAACGAACTGAAGTTAACACAAAGCCATGGCGGCATAACGGCAGTGCATGTAGAAGAATTCCGTAATCTTATATTTAGGTATAAATTCGATTTTCTTGTATATACACATGTAGCAATCGATATCGAAATGCTTCAAATCATTAGTTTAACATATTTAAGTTAATAAACCTTCTTTAAACGCACTGACGTCTTCATAAAGCCTTAACGGTATAACTGCAGTGCATTTAGAAGAATTCTGTATTCTTATATTTAGGTATAAAGTCGATTTCTTGTATATACTCATTTAGCTATCGATATCGTCATGCTTCAAATCATTAGTTTAACATATTTAAGTTAATAAACCTTCTTTAACGAACTGAAGTTGGCATAAATCCATGGCGGGCATAACGGCATTGCATTTAGGAGAATTCGTAATCTTATATTTAGGTATAAAGTCGATTTTCTTGTATACACTCATTAGCAATCGATAGCGGAATGCTTCAAATCATTAGTTTAAACATATTTAAGTTAATTAACCCTCTTTATCTTACTGAAGTCTACAAAAGCCTTAACGGCATAACGGCAGTGCATTTGGAAGAATTCCGTAATCTTATATTTAGGTATAAAGTCGATTTTCTTGTATATACTCATTTAGCTATCGATATCGAAATGCATCAAATCATTAGTTTAACATATTTAAGTTAATAAACCTTCTTTAACGCACTGACGTCTTCATAAAGCCTTAACGGTATAACTGCAGTGCATTTAGAAGAATTCTGTATTCTTATATTTAGGTATAAAGTCGATTTTCTTGTATATACTCATTTAGCAATCGATATCGAAATGCTTCAAATCATTAGTTTAACATATTTAAGTTAATTAACCCTCTTTATCTTATTAAAGTCTACAAAAGCCTTAACGCATAACGGCAGTGCATTTGGAAGAATTCCGTAATCTTATATTTAGGTATAAAGTCGATTTTCTTGTATATACTCATTTAGCTATCGATATCGACATGCTTCAAATCATTAGTTTAACATATTTAAGTTAATAAACCTTCTTTACCGAACTGAAGTTGGCATAAATCCATGGCGGTATAACGGCAGTGCATTTGGAAGAATTCCATAATCTTATATTTAGGTATAAAGTCGATTTTCTTGTATATACTCATTTAGCAATCGATATCGAAATGCTTCAAATCATTAGTTGAACATATTTAAGTTAATAAACCTTCTTTAACGAAATGAAGTTGGACATAAATCCATGGCGGCATAACGGCAGTGCATTTAGAATAATTCCGTAATCTTATATTTAGGCATAAAGTCGATTTTCTTAAATTTACACAATAAGCAATCGATATCGAAATGCTTCAAATCATTAGTTTAACATATTTAAGTTAATAAACCTTCTTTAACGCACTGACGTCTTCATAAAGCCTTAACGGTATAACGGCATTGCATTTAGGAGAATTCCGTAATCTTATATTTAGGTGTAAAGTCGATTTCTTGTATTTACATATTTAGCAATCGATATCGAAATGCTTCAAACCATTAGTATAACATATTTAAGTTAATTAATCTTCTTAACGTATTGAAGGTGATATAAAGCCGTGGTGGCATAACGACAGTACATTTGAAAGAATCCGAAATCTTATATTTAGGTATTAAGTCTATTTTCTTGTATATACATATTTAGCATTCGATATCGAAATACTTCAAATCATTAGTTTAATATATTTAAGTTAACAAACCTTCTTTAACGAACTGAAGTTAACACAAAGCCATGGCGGCATAACGGCAGTGCATGTAGAAGAATTCCGTAATCTTATATTTAGGTATAAATTCGATTTTCTTGTATATACACATGTAGCAATCGATATCGAAATGCTTCAAATCATTAGTTTAACATATTTAAGTTAATAAACCTTCTTTAACGCACTGACGTCTTCATAAAGCCTTAACGGTATAACTGCAGTGCATTTAGAAGAATTCTGTATTCTTATATTTAGGTATAAAGTCGATTTTCTTGTATATACTCATTTAGCTATCGATATCGACATGCTTCAAATCATTAGTTTAACATATTTAAGTTAATAAACCTTCTTAAAACGAACTGAAGTTGGCATAAATCCATGGCGGCATAACGGCATTGCATTTAGGAGAATTCCGTAATCTTATATTTAGGTATAAAGTCGATTTTCTTGTATACACTCATTTAGCAATCGATAGCGGAATGCTTCAAATCATTAGTTTAACATATTTAAGTTAATTAACCCTCTTTATCTTACTGAAGTCTACAAAAAGCCTTAACGGCATAACGGCAGTGCATTTGGAAGAATTCCGTGATCTTATATTTAGGTATAAAGTCGATTTTCTTGTATATACTCATTTAGCTATCGATATCGAAATGCATCAAATCATTAGTTTAACATATTTAAGTTAATAAACCTTCTTTAACGCACTGACGTCTTCATAAAGCCTTAACGGTATAACTGCAGTGCATTTAGAAGAATTCTGTATTCTTATATTTAGGTATAAAGTCGATTTTCTTGTATATACTCATTTAGCAATCGATATCGAAATGCTTCAAATCATTAGTTTAACATATTTAAGTTAATTAACCCTCTTTATCTTATTAAAGTCTACAAAAGCCTTAACGGCATAACGGCAGTGCATTTGGAAGAATTCCGTAATCTTATATTTAGGTATAAAGTCGATTTTCTTGTATATACTCATTTAGCTATCGATATCGACATGCTTCAAATCATTAGTTTAACATATTTAAGTTAATAAACCTTCTTTAACGAACTGAAGTTGGCATAAATCCATGGCGGTATAACGGCAGTGCTTTTGGAAGAATTCCATAATCTTATATTTAGGTATAAAGTCGATTTTCTTGTATATACTCATTTAGCAATCGATATCGAAATGCTTCAAATCATTAGTTGAACATATTTAAGTTAATAAACCTTCTTTAACGAAATGAAGTTGACATAAATCCATGGCGGCATAACGGCAGTGCATTTAGAATAATTCCGTAATCTTATATTTAGGCATAAAGTCGATTTTCTTAAATTTACACAATAAGCAATCGATATCGAAATGCTTCAAATCATTAGTTTAACATATTTAAGTTAATAAACCTTCTTTAACGCACTGACGTCTTCATAAAGCCTTAACGGTATAACGGCATTGCATTTAGGAGAATTCCGTAATCTTATATTTAGGTGTAAAGTCGATTTTCTTGTATATACTCATTTAGCAATCGATATCGAAAGGCTTCAAATCATTAGTTTAACATATTTAAGTTAATTAACCCTCTTTATCTTATTAAAGTCTACAAAAGCCTTAACGGCATAACGGCAGTGCATTTGGAAGAATTCCGTAATCTTATATTTAGGTTTAAAGTCGATTTCCTTGTATATACTCATTTAGCTATCGATATCGACATGCTTCAAATCATTAGTTTAACACATTTAGGTTAATAAATCTTCTTTAACGAACTGAAGTTGGCATAAATCCATGGCGGTATAACGGCAGTGCATTTGGAAGAATTCCATAATCTTATATTTAGGTATAAAGTCGATTTTCTTGTTTATACTCATTTAGCTATCGATATCGAAATGCCTAAAATCATTAGTTTAACATATTTAAGTTAATTAACCTTCTTTAACATATTGAAGTTGATATAAAGCCATGGCGTCATAACGACAGTACATTTGGAAGAATTCCGTAATCTTATATTTAGGTATAAAGTCGATTTTCTTGTATATATGCATTAAGCAATCGATTTTAAAATGCTTCAAATAACTGGTGTAACATATCTAAGTTAATAAACCTTCTTAAACGAACTGAAGTTAACATAAAGGCATAACGGCATAACGGCAGTGCATTTAGAAGAATTAAGTAATATTATATTTTGGTATAAAGTCGATTTTCTTATATATACACATTTAGCAATCGATATCGAAATGCCTCAAATCATTAGTTTAACATATTTAAGTTAATTAACCCTCTTTATCTTACTGAAGTCTACAAAAGCCTTAACGGCATAATTCCGTTATCATATATTTAGGTATAAAGTCGATTTTCTTGTATATACACATTTAGCAATCGATATCGAAATGCCTCAAATCATTAGTTTAACATATTTAAGTTAATTATCCTTCTATAACATATTGAAGTTAACATAAAGCCATAACGGCATAACGACAGTGTATTTAGAAGAATTCCGTAAGCTTATATTTAGGTATAAAATCGATTTTGTTGTATATACGCATTTAGCAATCGATATCGAAATGCTTCAAATCATTAGTTTAACAAGTTAAGTTAATTAACCTTCTTTAACGTATTGAAGGTGATATAAAGCCATGGCGGCATTACGACAGTACATTTGGAAGAATTCCGTAATCTTATATTTAGGTAGAAAGTCGATTTTCTTGTATATATGCATTAAGCAATCGATTTCGAAATACTTCAAATAACTGGTGTAACATATCTAAGTTAATAAACCTTCTTAAACGAACTTAAGTTAAACTAAAGCCATAACGGCATAACGGCAGTGCATTTAGAAGAATTAAGTAATCTTATATTTAGGTATAAAGTTGATTTTCTTTTATACACTCATTTAGCAATCGATAGCGGAATGCTTCAAATCATTAGTTTAACATATTTAAGTTAACAAACCTACTTTAACGCACTGAAGTTAACACAAAGCCATGGCGGCATAACGGCAGTGCATGTAGAAGAAATCCGTAATCTTATATTTAGGTATAAATTCGATTTTTTTGTATATACACATTTAGCAATCGATATCGAAATGCTTCAAATCATTAGTTTAACATATTTAAGTTAATTATCCTTCTTTAACGAACAGAGGTTAACATAAAGCCATAACGGCATAACGGCAGTGCATTTAGAAGAATTAAGTAATCTTATATTTAGGTATAAAGTCGATTTTCTTGTATACACTCATTTAGCAATCGATAGCGGAATGCTTCAAATCATTAGTTTAACATATTTAAGTTAACAAACCTACTTTAACGCACTGAAGTTAACACAAAGCCATGGCGGCATAACGGCAGTGCATGTAGAAGAATTCCATAATCTTATATTTAGGTATAAAGTCGATTTTCTTGTATACACTCATTTAGCAATCGATAGCGGAATGCTTCAAATCATTAGTTTAACATATTTAAGTTAATTAACCCTCTTTATCTTACTGAAGTCTACAAAAGCCTTAACGGCATAACGGCAGTGCATGTAGAAGAATTCCGTTATCATATATTTAGGTATAAAGTCGATTTTCTTGTATATACACATTTAGCAATCGATACCGAAATGCCTCAAATCATTAGTTTAACATATCTAAGTTAATTAACCCTCTTTATCTTACTGAAGTCTACAAACGCCTCAACGGCATAACGACAGTACATTTAGAAGAATTACATAATCTTATATTTAGGTATAAAGTCGATTTTCTTGTATAAACTCATTTAGCATTCGATATCGAAATGCTTCAAATCATTAGTTTAACATATTTAAGTTAATTAACCCTCTTTATCTTACTGAAGTCTACAAACGCCTCAACGGCATAACCACAGTACATTTGGAAGAATTCCGTAATCTTATATTTAGGTATAAAGCGATTTTCTTGTATATATGCATTTAGCAATCGATTGTGAAATGCTTCAAGTAACTGGTTTAATAAAGCTTCTTTAACGCACTGAAGTTAAGATAAAGCCATAACGGTATAACGGCAGTACATTTGGAAGAATTCCGTAACCTTATATTTAGGTACTAAGTCGATTTTCTTGTATATATGCATTTAGCAATCGATTGTGGAATGCTTCAAATCATTAGTTTAACATATTTAAGTTAACAAACCTACTTTAACGCACTGAAGTTAACACAAGGCCATGGCGGCATAACCACAGTACATTTGGAAGAATTCCGTAATCTTATGTTTAGGTATAAAGCGATTTTCTTGTATATATGCATTAAGCAATCGATATCGAAATGCTTCAAGTAACTGGTTTAATAAAGCTTCTTTAACGCACTGAAGTTAAGATAAAGCCATAACCGTATAACGGCAGTACATTTGGAAGAATTCCGTAACCTTATATTTAGGTATTAAGTCGAGTTTCTTGTATATACTTATTTAGCAATCGATAACGAAATGCTTCAAATCATTAGTTTAACATATTTAAGTTAATTAACCTTCTTTATCTTACTGAAGTTTACATAAAGCCATAACGGCATAAAGGCAGTATATTTCGGTGAATTCCGTAAGCATTTATTCAGGTATACAGTCGATTTTCTTGTACATACACATTTAGCAATCGATATCGAAATGCTCAAATCATTAGTTTAACATATTTGAGTAAATTAACCTTCTTTAACGTACTGAAATTTATATAAAGCCATAACAGCATAACGGCAGTTATTTAGAAGAACTACGTTATCTTATATTTAGGTATAAAGTCGATTTTCTTGTATATACGCATTTAGCAATCGATATCGACGTGCTTCAAGTCATTAGTTTAACATATTTAAGTTAATAAACCTTCTTTAACAAACTGAAGTTGGCATAAATCCATGGCGGCATAACGGCAGTGCATGTAGAAGAATTCCGTTATCTTATATTTAGGTCGATTTTCTTGTCTATACACATTTAGCAATCGATATCGAAATGCTTCAAATCATTAGTTTAACATATCTAAGTTAATAAACGTTCTTTAACGCACTGAAGTCTACATAAAGCCTTAAGGGTATAACTGCAGTGCATTCAGAAGAATTCCGTTATCTTATATTTAGGTATAAATTCGATTTTCTTTTATATACACATTTACCAAGCGATATCGAATTGCTTCAAATCATTAGTTTAACATATTTAAGTTAATTAACCTTCTTTAACGTATTGAAGTGGATATAACGCCATGGCGGCATAACGGCAGTGCATTTAGAAGAATTCCGTAATCTTATATTCAGGTATAAAGCCGATTTTCTTTTATATACACATTTAGCAATCGATAACGAAATGCTTCAAATCATTAGCTTAACATATTGAAGTTAACTTACCTTCTTTATCTTACTGAAGTTTACACAAAGCCATAACGGTATAACGGCATTGCATTGGGAAGAATTCCGTCATCTTATATTTAGGTATAAAGTCGATTTTGTTGTATATACACATTTAGCAATCGATATCGAGATGCTTCAACTCATTAGTTTAACAAATTAAGTTAACAAACATTTTTTAGCTTACTGAAGCCTACATAAAACCTTAACGGTATAACGGCTGTGCATTTAGAAGAATTCCGTTATCTTATATTTAGGTATAAAGTCGATTTTGTTGTATATACACATTTAGCAATCGATATCGAGATGCTTCAACTCATTAGCTTAACATATTTAAGTTAATAAACCTTCTTTAACGATCTGAAGTTGGCATATAGCCCCGGCGGCATTACGGCAGTGCATGTAGAAGAATTCCATAATCTTTTATTTAGGTATAAAGTCGATTTTTTTTTATATACACATTTAGATATCGATATCGAAATGCTTCAAATCATTAGTTTAACATATTAATTTAATAAACATTATTTAGCTTACTGAAGTCTACATAAAGCCTTAACTATATAACGGCAGTGCATTTCGAAGAATCCCGTTATCTTATATTTAGTTATAAATTCGATTTTCTTGTATATACACATTTAGCAAGCGATATCGAAATTCTTCAAATCATTAGTTTAACATATTTAAGTTAATTAACCTTCTTTAACATATTGAAGTTGATATAAAGCCATGGCGGCATAACGGCAGTGCATTTAGAAGAATTCCGTAATGTTATAATTTTATATTTAGGTATAAAGTCGATTTAAATTAATTAACCTTCTTTAACGTATTGAAGTTGATATAAAGCCATGGCGGCATAACGGCAGTGCATTTAGAAAAATTCCGTAATGTTATAATTTTATATTTAGGTATAAAGTCGATTTTCTTGCATTTACACAGTTAGCAATTGATATCGAAAATCTTCGAACCATTAGTTTAACATATTTAAAATAATTAACCTTCTTTAGCGTAATGAGGGTGATATAAAGCCATGGCGGCATAACGACAGCACTTGTGGAAGAATTCCGTAATCTTATATTTAATTATAAAGGATTTTCTTGTACATATACTTTTCGCAGTCGATATCGAAATGCTTCAAATCATGAGTTTAACATATTTAAGTAAATTAATCTGCTTTTTCTTACTGAAGTCCGTAATCTTATATTTAGGTATAAAGTCGGTTTTCTTGTATATACTCATTTAGCAGTCGATATCGAAATGCTTCAAATCATTAGTGTAACATATTTAAGTTAATAAACCTTCTTTAACGTATTGAAGGTGATACAAAGCCATGGCGTCATAACGTCAGTACATTTGGAAAAATTCCGTAATCTTATATTTAGGTATATGGTCGATTTTCTTGTATATACACATTTAGTAATCGATATCGAAATGCAATCAAAGTCGATTTTCTTGTATATACGCATTTAGCAATCGATATCGACGTGCTTCAAATCATTAGTTTAACATATTTAAGTTAATAAACCTTCTTTAACAAACTGAAGTTGGCATAAATCCATGGCGGCATAACGGCAGTGCATGTAGAAGAATTCCGTTATCTTATATTTAGGTATAAAGTCGATTTTCTTGTATATACACATTTAGCAATCGATATCGAAATGCTTCAAATCATTAGTTTAACATATTTAAGTTAATAAACCTTCTTTAACAAACTGAAGTTGGCATAAATCCATGGCGGCATAACGGCAGTGCATGTAGAAGAATTCCGTTATCTTATATTTAGGTATAAATTCGATTTTCTTGTATATACACATTTACCAAGCGATATCAAATTGCTTCAAATTAGTAGTTTAACATATTTAAGTTAATTAACCTTCTTTAACGTATTGAAGTTGATATAAAGCCATGGCGGCATAACGGCAGTGCATTTAGAAGAATTCCGTAATCTTATATTTAGGTATAAAGTCGATTTTCTTTTATATACACATTTAGCAATCGATATCGAAATGCTTCAAATCATTAGTTTAACATATTTAATTTAATTAACCTTCTTTATCTTACTGAAGTTTACATAAAGCCATAACGGTATAACGGCAGTGCATTGGGAAGAATTCCGTAATCTTATATTTAGGTATAAAGTCGATTTTGTTGTATATACACATTTAGCAATCGATATCGAGATGCTTCAACTCATTAGTTTAACATATTAAGATAATAAACATTTTTAAGCTTACTGAAGTCTACATAAAGCCATGACGGTATAACGGCTGTGCATTTAGAAGAATTCCGTTATCTTATATTTAGGTATAAATTCGATTTTCTTGTATATATACATTTAGCAAGCGAGCACTGCATTTAGAAGAGTTCCGTTATATTATATTTAGGTATAAATTCGATTTTCTTGTATATACACATTTGGCAAGCGATATCGAAATGCTTCAACTCATTAGTTTAACATATTTACGTTAATAAACCTTCTTTAACGAACTAAAGTTGGCGTAAGGCCATGGCGGCATAACGTCAGTGCATGTAGAAGAATTCCGTTATCTTATATTTAGGTATAAATTCGATTTTCTTGTATATACACATTTAGCAAGCGATATCGAAATGCTTCAAATCATTAGTTTAACATATTTAAGTTAATTAACCTTCTTTAACGTATTGAAGTTGATATAAAGCCATGGCGGCATAACGGCAGTGCATTTAGAAGAATTCCGTAATGTTATAATTTTATATTTAGGTATAAAGTCGATTTTCTTGCATTTACACATTTAGCAATCGATATCGAAATACTTCAAATCATTAGTTTAACATATTTAAGTTAATTAACCTTCTTTAGCGTAATGAAGGTGATATAAAGCCATGGCGGCATAATGACAGTGCATTTAGAAAAATTCCGTAATCTTATATTTAGGTATAAAGTCGATTTTCTTAATCATAAGTTTAACATATCTAAGTTAGTAAACGTTCTTTAACGCACTGAAGTCTACATAAAGCCTTAAGGGTATAACTGCAGTGCACTCAGAAGAATTCCGTAATCTTTTATTTAGGTATAAATTCGATTTTCTTGTATATACACATTTACCAAGCGATATCGAATTGCTTCAAATCATTAGTTTAACATATTTAAGTTAATTAACCTTCTTTAACGTATTGAAGTTGATATAAAGCCATGGCGGCATAACGGCAGTGCATTTAGAAGAATTCCGTAATCTTATATTTAGGTATAAAGTCGATTTTCTTTTATATACACATTTAGCAATCGATAACGAAATGCTTCAAATCATTAGTTTAACATATTTAAGTTAATTAACCTTCTTTATCTTACTGAAGTTTCCACAAAGCCATAACGGTATAACGGCAGTGCATTGGGAAGAATTCCGTCATCTTATATTTAGGTATAAAGTCGATTTTGTTGTATATACACATTTAGCAATCGATATCGAGATGCTTCAAACCATTAGTTTAACATATTTAAAATAATTAACCTTCTTTAGCGTAATGTAGGTGATATAAAGCCATGGCGGCATAACGACAGTACCTGTGGAAGAATTCCGTAATCTTATATTTAGGTATAAAGTCGATTTTCTTGTATATTCTCATTTAGCAATCGATATCGAAATGCTTCAAATCATTAGTTTAACATATTTATGTTAATTAACCTTCTTTACCGTAATGAAGGTGATATAAAGCCATGGCGGTAACGACAGTGCATTTAGAAAAATTCCGTAATCTTATATTTTGGGATAAGTTCGATTTTGTTGTATAAATATACGCATTTAGCAATAGATATCGAAGCGATATCGAAATGCTTCAAATCATTAGTGTAACATATTTAAGTTAATAAACCTTCTTTAACGTATTGAAGGTGATACAAAGCCATGGCGGCTTAACGACAGTCCTTTTGGAAGAATTCCGTAATCTTATGTTTAGGTATAAAGACGATTTTCTTGTATATACACATTTAGTAATCGATATCGAAATGCTACAAATCATTAGTTTAACATATTTAAGTAAATTAATCCTCTTTTTCTTACTGAAGTCTACAAAAGCCTTAACGGCTTAACGGCAGTGCATTTGGAAGAGTCCGTAATCTTATATTTAGGAATTAAGTCGATTTTGTTGTATATACGCATTTAGCAATCGACATCGAAATGCTTCAAATCATGAGTTTAACATATTTAAGATAATTAACCCTCTTTATCTTACTGAAGTCTACAAAGGCCTTAACGGCATAACGGCAGTGCGTTTAGAAGAATTCCGTAATCCTCTATTTAGGTATAAAGTCGATTTTTTTGTATATACTCATTTACCAATCCATATCGAAATGATTCGAATCATTAGTTTAACATATTAAAGTTAGTTAACCCTCTTTATCTTACTGAAGTCTACAAAAGCCTTAACGGCATAACGGCAGTGCATTTCGAAGAATTCCGTAATCTTATATTTAGGTATAAAGTCGATTTTCTTGTATATTATCATTTAGCAATCGATATCGAAATGCTTCAAATCATTAGTTTAACAATATTTAAGTTAATTAACCTTCTTTAACCTAATGAAGGTAATATAAAGCCATGGCGGCATAACGACAGTGCATTTAGAAGAATTCCGTAATCTTATATTTAGGTATAAAGTCGATTTTCTTGTATATACGCATTTGGCAATCGATATCGAAAAGCTTCAAATAACTGGTTTAGCATATTTAGGCTAATTAATCTTATTTATCTTACGGAAGTTTACATAAAGCCATAACGGCATAACGGCAGTATATTTGGGTGAATTCCGTAATCTTTTACTTAGGTATAAAATCGATTTTCTTGTACTTACACATTTAGCAATCGATATCGAAATGCTTCAAATAATTAGTTTAATATATTTAAGTTAATTAGCCTTCTTTAACGTAATGAAGGTGATATAAACCATGGCGGCATAAGGACAGTACATTTGGAAGTATTCCGTAACCTTATGTTAAGATATAAATTCGATTTTTTTTATATACACATTTATCAAGCGATATCGAAATGCCTCAAATCATTAGTTTACCAAATTTAAGTTAATTAACCTTCTTTAACGTATTGAAGTTGATATAGAGCCATGGCAGCATAACGACAGTACATTTGGAAGAATTCCGTAGTCTTATATTTAGGGATAAAGTCGATTTTCTTGTATATATGCATTAAGCAATCGATATCGAAATGCTTCAAATAACTGGTTAAACATATTTACGTTAATAAACCTTCTTTAACGAACTGAACATAAATCCATAACGGCATAACGGCATACCGGCAGTGCATTTAGAAGAATTCCGTTATCTTATATTAACGAATAAAGTCGAATTTCTTGCATATACACATTTAGCAATCGAAATGCTTCAAATCATTAGTTTAACATATTTAAGTTAATTAGCCTTCTTTAACGTAATGAAGGTGATATAAACCATGGCGGCATAACGACAGTACATTTGGAAGTATTCCGTAACCTTATGTTTAGATATAAATTCGATTTTTTTTATATACACATTTAGCAAGCGATATCGAAATGCCTCAAATCATTTGTTTACTATATTTAAGTTAACTAAACATCTTTATTTTACTGAAGTCTACAAAAGCCTTAACGGCATAACGGCAGTGCATTTGGAAGAATTCCGTAATCTCATATTCAGGTATAAAGTCGATTTTCGTGTATATACTCATTTAACAATCGATATCGAAATGCTTCAAATCATAAGTTTAATATATTAAAGTTAATAAAGCTTCTATAACGCACTGAAGTTAACATAAAGCCATGGCGGCATAACGGCAGTGCATGTAGAAGAATTCCGTAATCTTATAGTTAGGTATAAAGTCGATTTTCTTGTATATACACATTTAGCAATCGATATTGAAATACTTCAAATCATTAGTTTAACATATTTAAGTTAATAAACCTTCTTTAATGCACTGACGTCTTCATAAAGCCTTAACGGTATAACTGCAGTGCATTTAGAAGAATTCCGTATTCTTATGTTTAGAAATAAAGTCGATTTCCTTGTATTTACATATTTAGCAATCGATATCGCAATGCTTCAAATCATTAGTTTAACATATTCAAGTTAATTTACCCTCTCTGTCTTACTGAAGTCTACAGAAAGCCTTATCGGCATAACGGCAGTGAATTTAGAAGAATTCCGTTATCTTATATTTAGGTATAAATTTGATTTTCTTGTATGTACTTCATCTCATTAGTTTAACATATTAAGTTAATAAACATTTTTTAGCTTACTGAAGTCTACACAAAGCCTTAACGGTATAACGGCAGTGCATTTAGAAGAACTCCGTTATCTTATATTTAGGTATAAATTCGATTTTCTTGTATTTACACATTTAGCAAGAGAGCGGTGCATGTAGAAGAATTCCGTTATCTTATATTTAGGTATAAATTCGATTTTATTGTATATACACATTTAGCAAGCGATATCGAAATGCTTCAAATCATTAGTTTAACATATTTAAGTTAATTAACCTTCTTTATCCTACTGAAGTTTACATAAAGCCATAACGGTATAACGGCAGTGCATTTGGAAGAATTCCGTAATCTAATATTTAGGTATGAAGTCGATTTTGTTGTATATACACATTTAGCAATCGATATCGAGATGCTTCGACTCATTAGCTTAACATATTTAAGTTAATAAACCTTCTTTAACGATCTGAATTTGGCATATAGCTACGGCGGTATTACGGCAGTGCATTTAGAAGAATTCCGTAATCTTCTATTTAGGTATAAAGTCGATTTTCTTGTATATACACATTTAGCAATCGATATCGAAATGCTTTAAATCATTAGTTTAACATATTTAAGTTAATTAACCCTCTCTATCTTACTGAATTCTACATAAAGCCTTAACGGCATAACGGCAGTGCATTTAAAAGAATTTCGTTATCTTATATTTAGGTATAAAGTCGATTTTCTTATATATACACATTTAGCAATCGATATCGAAATGCCTCAAATCATTAGTTTAACATATTTATGTTAATAAACCTTCTTTAACGAACTGAAGTTGGCATAAAGCCATGGCGGCATAACGGTAGTGCATGTAGAAGAATTCCGTTATCTTATATTTAGGTATAAAATCGATTTTCTTGTATATACACACTTAGCAGGCGATATCGAAATGCTTCAACTCATTAGTTTAACATATTTATGTTACATGCAGTGCATGTAGAAGAATTCCGTTATCTTATATTTAGGTATAAGTCGATTTTCTTGTATATACACACTTAGCAAGCGATATCGAAATGCTTCAAATCATTAGTTTAACATATTTAAGTTAATTAACCTTCTTTAACGTATTGAAGTTGATATAAAGCCAAGGCGGCATAACAGCAGTGCATTTAGAAGAATTCCGTAATCTTATATTTAGGTATAAAGTAGATTTTGCTGTATATACACATTTAGCAATCGATATCGAGATGCTTCAACTCATTAGTTTAACATATTTAAGTGAATAAACCTTCTTTAACGAACTGAAGTTGGAATAGAGCCATGGCAGCATAACGGCAGTGCATGTAGAAGAATTCCGTTATCTTATATTTAGGTATAAAGTCGATTTTGTTGTACATACACATTTAGCAATCGATAACGAGATGCTTCAACTCATTAGCTTAACATATTTAAGTTAATAAACCTTCTTTAACGATCTGAAGTTGGCATATAGCCACGGCGGAACTACGGCAGTGCATGTAGAAGAAGTCCGTAATGTTATAATTTTATATTTAGGTATAAAGTCGATTTTCTTGCATTTACACATTTAGCAATCGTTATCGAAATGCTTCGAATCATTAGTTTAACATATTAATTTAATAAACATTTTTTAGCTTACTGAAGTCTACATAAAGCCTTAACGGTATAACGGCAGTGCATTTAGAAGAGTCCCGTTATCTTATATTTAGGTATAAATTCGATTTTCTTGTATATACACATTTAGCAAGCGATATCGAAATGCTTCAAATCATTAGTTTAACATATTTAAGTTAATTAACCTTCTTTAACATATTGAAGTTGATATAAAGCCATGGCGGCATAACGGCAGTGCATTTAGAAGAAGTCCGTAATGTTATAATTTTTTATTTAGGTATAAAGTCGATTTTCTTGCATTTACACATTTAGCAATCGTTATCGAAATGCTTCGAATCATTAGTTTAACATATTAATTTAATAAACATTTTTTAGCTTACTGAAGTCTACAGAAAGCCTTATCGGCATAACGGCAGTGAATTTAGAAGAATTCCGTTATCTTATATTTAGGTATAAATTTGATTTTCTTGTATGTACTTCATCTCATTAGTTTAACATATTAAGTTAATAAACATTTTTTAGCTTACTGAAGTCTACACAAAGCCTTAACGGTATAACGGCAGTGCATTTAGAAGAACTCCGTTATCTTATATTTAGGTATAAATTCGATTTTCTTGTATTTACACCTTTAGCAAGAGAGCGGTGCATGTAGAAGAATTCCGTAATCTTATATTTAAGTATAAAGTCGATTTTCTTGTATATGTACATTTCGCAATCGATATCGAAATGCTTCAAATCATTAGTTTAACATATTTAAGTAAATTAATCCTCTTTTTCTTTCTGAAGTCTACAAAAGCCTCAACGGAATAACGGCAGTGCAGTTGGAAGAGTTCCGTAATCTTATATTTAGGTATTAAGTCAATTTTGTTGTATATACGCACTTAGCAATCGACAAAGAAATGCTTCAAATCATGAATTTAATATATTTAAGATAATTAACCCTCTTTATCTTACTGAAGTCTACAAAAGCCTTAACGGCATAACGGCAGAACATTTAGAAGAATTCCGTAATCCTCTATTTAGGTATAAAGTCGAATTTTTTGTATATACTCATTTAGCAATCCACGTCGAAATGCTTCGAATCATTAGTTTAACATATTAAAGTTAATTAACCCTCTTTATCTTACTGAAGTCTACAAAAGCCTTAACGGCATAACGGCAGTGCATTTCGAAGAATTCCGTAATCTTATATTTAGGTATAAAGTCGATTTTCTTGTACATACTCATTTAGCAATTGATATTGAAATGCATCAAATCATTAGTTTAACATATTTAAGTAAATTAATCCTCGAGTCGAGCCTTAAGTCGATTTTCTTGTATATACGCATTTAGCAATCGATATCGACATGCTTCAAATCATAAGTTTAACATAATTAAGTTAACAAACCTTCTTTAACGCACTGAAGTCTTCATAAAGCCTTAACGGTATAACTGCAGTGCATTTAGAAGAATTCCGTAATCTTATATTTAGGTATAAAGTCGATTTTGTTGTATATACTCATTAAGCAATCGATATCGAAATGCTTCAAATCATTATTTTAATATATTTAAGTTAAACAAGCTTCTTTAACGCACTGCAGTGTACATAAAGCCATGGCGGCATAACGGCAGTGCATTTGGAAGAATTCCGTAATCTTATATTTAGGTATAAAGTCGATTTTGTTGTATATACACATAGCAAGCGATATCGAAATGCTTCAAATCATTAGTTTAATATATTTAAGTTAAACAAGCTTCTTTAACGCACTGCAGTTAACATAAAGGCATGGCGGCATAACGGCAGTGCATTTGGAAGAATTCCGTAATCTTATATTTAGGTATAAATCCGATTGTGTTGTATATAGACATTTAGCAATCGATATCGAAATGCTTCAAATCCTTAGTTTACTATATTTAAGTTAATTAAACCTCTTTATTTTACTGAAGTCTACAAAAGCCTTAACGGCATAACGGCAGTGGATTTAGAAGAATTACGTGATCTTATAGTTAGGTATAAAGTCGATTTTGTTGTATATACACATTTAGCAAGCGATAGCGAAATGTTTCAAATCATTGGTTTAACATATTTAAGTTAATTAAACTTCTTCAACGTACTGAAGTTGATATAAAGCCATGGCGGCATAACGGCAGTGCATTTAGAAGAATTCCGTAATCTTATTTTTAGGTATAAAGTCGATTTTGTTATATATACACATTTAGCAAGCGATATCGAAATGCTTCAAATCAATAGTTTAACATATTTAAGTTAATTAACCTTCTTTAGCGTACTGAAGTTGGCATAAAGCCATGGCGGCAAAACGGCAGTGCATGTAGAAGAACTCCGTTATCTTATATTTAGGTATAAAGTCGATTTTCTTGTATATACACATTTAGCAAGCGATATCGAAATGCTTCAAATCATTGGTTTAACATATTTAAGTTAATTAACCTTCTTCAACGTACTGAAGTTGATATAAAGCCATGGCGGCATAACGGCAGTGCATTTAGAAAAATTCCGTAATCTTATATTTAGGTATAAAGTCGATTTTGTTGTATATACACATTTAGCAATCGATATCGAGATGCTTCAACTCATTAGTTTAACATTTTTAAGTTAATAAACCTTCATTAACGATCTGAAGTTGGCTATAGCCACGGCGGCATTACGGCAGTGCATGTAGAAGAATTAAGTAATATTTTTTTTAGGTATAAAGTCGATTTTTTTTATTTACACATTTAGATATCGATATCGAAATGCTTCAAATCATTAGTTTAACATATTAATTTAATTAACATTTTTTAGCTTACTGAAGTCTACATAAAGCCCCAACGGTATAACGGCAGTGCATTTAGAAGAATCCCGTTATCTTATATTTCGGTATAAATTCGATTTTCTTGTATATACACATTTAGCAAGCGATATCGAAATGCTTCAAATCATTAGTTTAACATATTTAAGTTAATTAACCTTCTTTAACGTATTGAAGTTGATATAAAGCCATGGCGGCATAACGGCAGTGCATTTAGAAGAATTCCGTTATCTTATATTTAGGTATAAAGTAGATTTTGTTGTATATACACAATTAGCAATCGATATCGAAATGCCTCCAATCATTAGTTTAACATATTTAAGTTAATAAACCTTTTTTAACGATCTGAAGTTGGCATATAGCCATGGCGGCATAACGGCAGTGCATTTGGATGAATTCCGTAATCTTATTTTAAGGTAAAAAGTCGATTTTGTTGTATATACACAATTAGCAATCGATATCGAAATGCTTCAGATCATTAGCTTAACATATTTAAGTTAATTAACCCTCTCTATCTTACTGAATTCTACATAAAGCCTTAACGGCATAACGGCAGTGCTTTTAAAAGAATTCCGTTATCTTATATTTAGGTATAAAGTCGATTTTGTTGTATATACACATTTAGCAAGTGATATCGAAATGCTTCAAATCATTAGTTTAACATATTTGAGTTAATTAACCTTCTTTAACGTACTGAAGTTGATATAAAGCCATGGCGGTATAACGGCAGTGCATTTGGGTGAATTCCGTAATCTTATATTAAGGTAAAAAGTCGAGTTTGTTGTATATACACAATTAGCAATCGATATCGAAATGCTTCATCTCATTAGTTTAACATATTTAAGTTAATAAACCTTCTTTAACGATCTGAAGTTGGCATATAGCCATGGCGGCATAACGGCAGTGCATGTAAAAGAATTCCGTAATCTCATATTTAGGTATAAAGTCGATTTTCTTGTATATACACTTTTAGCTATCGATATCGAAATGCTTCAAATCATTAGCTTAACATATTTAAGTTAATTAACCCTCTCTATCTTACTGAATTCTACATAAAGCCTTAACGGCATAAGGGCAGTGCATTTAAAAGAATTCCGTTATCTTATATTTAGGTATAAAGTCGATTTTGTTGTATATACACATTTAGCAAGCGATATCGAAATGCTTCAAATCATTAGTTTAACATATTTAAGTTAATTAACCTTCTTTAACGTACTGAAGTTGATAGAAAGCCATGGCGGTATAACGGCAGTGCATTTAGAAGAATTCCGTAATCTTATATTTAGGTATAAAGCCGATTTTGTTGTATATACAATTTAGCAAGCGATATCGAAATGCTTCAACTCATTAGTTTAACATATTTAAGTTAATAAACCTTCTTTAACGAGCTGAAGTTGGCATAAAGCCATGGCGGCATAACGGCAGTGCATGTAGAAGAATTCCGTTATCTTATATTTAGGTATAAAGTCGATTTTGTTGTATATACACATTTAGCAAGCGATGTCGAAAATCTTCCAATCATTAGTTTAACATATTTAAGTTAATTAACCGTCTTTAACGTTTTGAAGTTGATATAAAGCCATGGCGGCATAACGGCAGTGCATTTAGATGAATTCCGTAATTTTATATTTAGGTATAAAGTCGATTTTCTTGTATACACACATTTAGCTATCGATATCGAAATGCTTCAAATCATTAGTTTAACATATTTAAGTTAATTAACCCTCTCTATTTTACTGAATTCTACATAAAGCCTTAACGGCATAACGGCAGTGCATTTAAAAGAATTCCGTTATCTTATATTTAGGTATAAAGTCGATTTTGTTGTATATACACATTTAGCAAGCGATATCGAAATGCTTCAAATCATTATTTTAACATATTTAAGTTAATTAACCTTCTTTAGCGTACTGAAGTTGATATAAAGCCATGGCGGCATAACGCCGGTGCTTTTAGAAGAATTCCGTAATCTTATATTTAGGTATAAAGTCGATTTTCTTGTATATACACATTTAGCAAGCGATATCGAAATGCTTCAAATCATTGGTTTAACATATTTAAGTTAATTAACCTTCTTCAACGTATTGAAGTTGATATAAAGCCATGGCGGCATAACGGCAGTGCATTTAGAAGAATTCCGTAATCTTATATTTAGGTATAAAGTCGTTTTTGTTGTATATACACATTTAGCAATCGATATCGAGATGCTTCAACTCATTAGTTTAACATTTTTAAGTTAAAAAACCTTCATTAACGATCTGAAGTTGGCATATAGCCACGGCGGCATTACGGCAGTGCATGTAGAAGAATTAAGTAAAATTTTTGTTAGGTAAAAAGTCGATTTTTTTTTATTTACACATTTAGATATCGATATCGAAATGCTTCAAATCATTAGTTTAACATATTAATTTAATTAACATTTTTTAGCTTACTGAAGTCTACATAAAGCCCCAACGGTATAACGGCAGTGCATTTAGAAGAATCCCGTTATCTTATATTTCGGTATAAATTCGATTTTCTTGTATATACACTTTAGCAAGCGATATCGAAATGCTTCAAATCATTAGTTTAACATATTTAAGTTAATTAACCTTCTTTAACGTATTGAGGTTGATATAAAGCCATGGCGGCATAACGGCAGTGCATTTAGAAGAATTCCGTTATCTTATATTTAGGTATAAAGTAGATTTTGTTGTATATACACAATTAGACATCGATATCTAAATGCTTCATCTCATAAGTTTAACATATTTAAGTTAATAAACCTTCTTTAACGATCTGAAGTTGGCATATAGCCATGGCGGCATAACGGCAGTGCATTTGGATGAATTCCGTAATCTTATATTAAGGTAAAAAGTCGATTTTGTTGTATATGCACAATTAGCAATCGATATCGAAATGCTTCAGATCATTAGCTTAACATATTTAAGTTAATTAACCCTCTCTATCTTACTGAATTCTACATAAAGCCTTAACGGCATAACGGCAGTGCATTTAAAAGAATTCCGTTATCGTATATTTAGGTATAAAGTCGATTTTGTTGTATATACACATTTAGCAAGCGATATCGAAATGCTTCAAATCATTAGTTTAACATATTTAAGTTAATTAACCTTCTTTAACGTACTGAAGTTGATATAAAGCCATGGCGGTATAACGGCAGTGCATTTGGATGAATTCCGTAATCTTATATTAAGGTAAAAAGTCGAGTTTGTTGTATATACACAATTAGCAATCGATATCGAAATGCTTCATCTCATAAGTTTAACATATTTAAGTTAATAAACCTTTTTTAACGATCTGAAGTTGGCATATAGCCATGGCGGCATAACGGCAGTGCATGTAAAAGAATTCCGTAATCTCATATTTAGGTATAAAGTCGATTTTCTTGTATATACACATTTAGCTATCGATATCGAAATGCTTCAAATCATTAGCTTAACATATTTAAGTTAATTAACCCTCTCTTTCTTACTGAATTCTACATAAAGCCTTAACGGCATAACGGCAGTGCATTTAAAAGAATTCCGTTATCTTATATTTAGGTATAAAGTCGATTTTGTTGTATAGACACATTTAGCAAGCGATATCGAAATGCTTCAAATCATTAGTTTAACATATTTAAGTTAATTAACCTTCTTTAACGTACTGAAGTTGATATATAGCCATGGCGGTATAACAGCAGTGCATTTAGAAGAATTCCGTAATCTTATATTTAGGTATAAAGCCGATTTTGTTGTATATACAATTTAGCAAGCGATATCGAAATGCTTCAACTCATTAGTTTAACATATTTAAGTTAATAAACCTTCTTTAACGAACTGAAGTTGGCATAAAGCCATGGCGGCATAACGGCAGTGCATGTAGAAGAATTGCGTTATCTTATATTTAGGTATAAAGTCGATTTTGTTGTATATACACATTTAGCAAGCGATATCGAAATGCTTCAAATCATTAGTTTAACATATTTAAGTTAATTAACCTTCTTTAACGTATTGAAGTTGATATAAAGCCATGGCGGCATAACGGCAGTGCATTTAGAAGAATTCCGTAATCTTATATTTAGGTATAAAGTCGATTTTTTTGTATACACACATTTAGCTATCGATATCGAAATGCTTCAAATCATTAGTTTAACATATTTAAGTTAATTAACCCTCTCTATCTTACTGAATTCTACATAAAGCCTTAACGGCATAACGGCAGTGCATTTAAAAGAATTCCGTTATCTTATATTTAGGTATAAAGTCGATTTTGTTGTATATACACATTAAGCAAGCGATGTCGAAAATCTTCAAATCATTAGTTTAACATATTTAAGTTAATTAACCTTCTTAAACGTAATGAAGGTGATATAAAGCCATGGCGGCATAACGACAGTGCATTTAGAAAAAATCCGTAATCTTATATTTAGGTATAAGTTCGATTTTGTTGTATATAGGCATGTAGCAATCGATATCGAAATGCTTCATATAACTGGTTTAGCATATTTAGGTTAATTAACCCCCTCTATCTTACTGAAGTTTACATAAAGCCATAACGGCATAACGGCAGTATGTTTGGCTGAATTCCGTAATCTTTTATGTAGGTATAAAATCGATTTTCTTTGTACATACACATTTAGCAATCAATATCGAAATGCTTCAAATCATTTCGAAGAATTCCGCAATCTTATATTTGGATATAAAGCCGAATTTGTTGTATATACGCATTTAGCAATCGATATCGAAATTCTTCAAATCATTAGTTTAACATATTTAAAATAATTAACCTTCTTTAACGTAATGAAGGTGATATAAAGCCATGGCGGCCTAACGACAGTGCATTTAGAAGAATTCCGTAATCTTATATTTAAGTAAAAATTCTATTTTGTTGTATATACGCATTTAGCAATTAACCGTCTTTATCTTACTGAAGTTTACGTAAAGCCATAACGGCATAACGGCAGTATAATTGGGTGAATTCCGTAAGCTTTTATTTAGGTACAAAATCGATTTTCTTGTACATACACATTTAGCAATCGATGTCGAAATGCTCAAATCATTAGTTTAACATATTTGAGTAAATTAACCTTCTTTATCGTACTGAAATTTATATAAAGCCATAACAGCATAACGGCAGTGCATGTAGAAGAATTCCGTAATTTTATATTTAGGTATAAAGTCGATTTTGTTGTATATAGACATTTAGCAATCGATATCGAAATGCTTCAAATTATTTGTTTACTATATTTAAGTTAATTAAACATCTTTATTTTACTGAAGTCTACAAAAGCCTTAACGGCATAACGGCAGTGCATTTAGAAGAATTACGTAATCTTATATTTAGGTATAAAGTCGATTTTCGTGTATATA
>CM050324.1:7871460-7883565 GCA_027475135.1 Bactrocera correcta | reverse complement strand
TTTTTTTGTATATATGCATTTAGAAATCGATATCGAAATGCTTCAAATCATTAGTTTAACATATTTAAAATAATTAAACTTCTTTAACTTATTGAAGTTTATACAAAGCCATGGCGGCATAACGACAGTACATTTGGAAGAATTCCGTAATCTTATATTTAGGTATAAAGTCGATTTTCTTGTATATACACATTCAGCAGTCGATATCGAAATACTTCAAATCATTAGTTTAACATATTTAAGTTAATAAACCTTCTTTAACGCACTGAAGTCTACATAAAGCCTTAACGGCATAACGGCAGTGCATTTAGAAGAATTCCGTTATCTTATATTTAGGTATAAATTCGATTTTCTTGTATATACACATTTAGCAAGCGATATCGAAATGCTTCAAACCATTAGTTTAACATATTTAAAATATTTAAACTTCTTTAACTTATTGAAGTTGATACAAAGCCATGGCGGCATAACGACAGTACATTTGGAAGAATTCCGTAATCTTATATTTAGGTATAAAGTCGATTTTCTTTTATATACACATTCAGCAGTCGATATCGAAATACTTCAAATCATTAGTTTAACATATTTAAGTTATTAAACCTTCTTTAACGCACTGAAGTCTACATAAAGCCTTAACGGCATAACGGCAGTGCATTTAGAAGAATTCCGTTATCTTATATTTAGGTATAAATTCGATTTTCTTGTATATACACATTTAGCAAGCGATATCGAAATGCTTCCAACCATTAGTTTAACATATTTAAAATAATTAACCTTCTTTAACGTATTGAAGTTGATAAAGAGCCATGGCGGCATAACGATAGTACATTTGGAAGAACTCCGTAGTCTTATATTTAGGTATAAAGTCGATTTTCTTGTATATATGCATTAAGCAATCGATATCGAAATGCTTCAAATAACTGGTTTAACATATTTAAGTTAATAAACCTTCTTTAACGAACTGAAGTTAATATAAAGCCATAACGGCATAACGGCAGTGCATTTAGAAGAATTACGTAATCTTATATTTAGGTATGAATTCGATTTTCTTGTATATACTCATTTAGCAATCGATATCGAAATCAATTAACAGGTTTAGCATATTTAGGTTAATTTACCTTCTTTAACGCACTGAAGTTTACATAAAGCCATAACGGTATAACGGCAGTGCATTTGGAAGAATTCCGAAATTTTATATTTAGGTATAAAGTCGATTTTGTTGTATATACACATTTAGCAATCGATATCGAGATGCTTCAACTCATTAGTTTAACATATTTAAATTAGTTAACCCTCTTTATCTTACTAAAGTCTACAAAAGCTTTAACGGCATAACGGCAGTGCATTTAAAAGAATTCCGTTATCTTATATTTAGGTATAAAGTCGATTTTCTTGTATTTACACATTTAGCAATCGGTATCGAAATGCTTCAAATCATTAGTTTAACATATTTAGGTTAATTAACTTTCTTTAACGTAATGAAGGTGATATAAAGCCACGGCGACATAAAGACAGTGCATGTAGAAGAATTCCGTAATTTTATATTTAAGTATATATTCGATTTTCTTGTATTTACACCATTAGTCATTAGTTTAACATATTTAAGTAAATTAATCCTCTTTATCTTACATGGAATTCTTCCAAATGCACTGCCGTTATATCGCCATGGATTTATGCCAACTTCAGTTCGTTAAAGAAGGTTTATTAACCTAAATATGTTAAACTAATGATTTGAAGCATTTCGATATCGATTGCGAAATGCATATATGCAAGAAAATCGACTTTATACCTAAACATAAGATTACGGAATAATTCTGAATGCACTGCCGTTATGCCGCCATGGATTTATGCCAACTTCAGTTCGTTAAAGAAGGTTTATTAACCTAAATATGTTAAACTAATGATTTGAAGCATTTCGATATCGATAGCTAAATGAGTATATACAAGAAAATCGACTTTATACCTAAATATAAGATTATGGAATTCTTCCAAATGCACTGCCGTTATACCGCCATGGAGTTAGGCCAACTTCAGTTCGTTAAAGAAGGTTTATTAACCTAAATATGTAAAACTAATGATTTGAAGCATGTCGATATCGATAGCTTAATGAGTATATACAAGAAAATCGACTTTATACCTAAATATAAGATAACGGAATTCTTCCAAATGCACTGCCGTTATACCGCCATGGATTTATGCCAACTTCAGTTCGTTAAAGAAGGTTAATTAACTTTAATATGTTAAACTAATGATTTGATTCATTTCGATATCGTTTGCTAAATGAGTATATACAAGAAAATCGACTTTACACATAAATATAAGATTACGGAATTCTCCTAAATGCAATGCCGTTATACCGTTAAGGCTTTGTGTAGACTTCAGTAAGCCAAAAAAAATTTATTAACTTAAATATGTTAAACTAATGATTTGAAGCATTTCGATATCGATTGCTTATTGTGTAAATTTACGAAAATCGACTTTATACCTAAATATAAGATTACGGAATTATTCTAAATGCACTGCCGTTATGACGCCATGGATTTATGCCAACTTCAGTTCGTTAAAGAAGGTTAATTAACTTAAACATGTTAAACTAATGATTTGAAGCATTTCGATATCGATTGCTAAAAGAGTATATACAAGAAAATCGTCTTTACGCCTAAATATAAGATTACGGAATTCTCCTAAATGCACTGCCGTTATACCGTTAAGGCTTTGTGTAGACTTCAGTAAGCTAAAAAAAGTTTATTAACTTAAGTATGTTAAACTAATGATTTGAAGCATTTCGATATCGATTGCTAAATGCGTATATACAAGAAAATCGACGTTATACCTAAATATAAGATTACGGAATTATTCTAACTGCACTGCATTTAGAAGAATTCCGTTATTTTATATTTAGGTATAAATTAGACTTTCTTGTATATATGCATTTAGAAATCGATATCGAAATGCTTCAAATCATTAGTTTAACAGTTTAAGTTAATTAACCTTCTTTAACGTATTGAAGTTGATATAAAGCCATGGCGACAGAACGACAGTGCATGTAGAAGAATTTCGTAATCTTATATTTAGGTATAAAGTCGATTTTCTTGTATATACACATTTAGCAATCGATATGGAAATGCTTCAAATCATTAGTTTAACATATTTAAGTTAATAAAACTTCTTTAACGCACTGAAGTCTACATAAAGCCTTAACAGTATAACGGCACTGCATTTAGAAGAATTCCGTAATTTTATATTTAGGTATAAATTAGACTTTCTTGTATATATGCATTTAGAAATCGATATCGAAATGCTTCAAATCCTTAGTTTAACATATTTAAGTTAATTAACCTTCTTTAACGTATTGAAGTTGACAAAGAGCCATGGCGGCATAACGACAGTACATTTGGAAGAACTCCGTAGTCTTATATTTAGGTATAAAGTCGATTTTCTTGTATATATTAAACTAATGATTTGAAGCATGTCGATATCGATAGCTAAATGAGTATATACAAGAAAATCGACTTTATACCTAAATATAAGATTACGGAATTCTTCCAAATGCACTGCCGTTATGCCGTTAAGGCTTTTGTAGATTTTAATAAGATAAAGAGGGTTAATTAACTTAAATATGTTAAACAAATGATTTGAAGCATTTCGATATCGATTGCTTAATGCATATATGCAAGAAAATCGACTTTATACCTAAATATAAGATTACGGAATAATTCTGAATGCACTGCCGTTATGCCGCCATGGATTTATGCCAACTTCAGTTCGTTAAAGAAGGTTTATTAACCTAAATATGTTAAACTAATGATTTGAAGCATTTCGATATCGATAGCTAAATGAGTGTATACAAGAAAATCGACTTTATACCTAAATATAAGATTATGGAATTCTTCCAAATGCACTGCCGTTATACCGCCATGGAGTTACGCCAACTTCAGTTCGTTAAAGAAGGTTTATTAACCTAAATATGTTAAACTAATGATTTGAAGCATGTCGATATCGATAGCTAAATGAGTATATACAAGAAAATCGACTTTATACCTAAATATAAGATAACGGAATTCTTCCAAATGCACTGCCGTTATACCGCCATGGATTTATGCCAACTTCAGTTCGTTAAAGAAGGTTAATTAACTTTAATATGTTAAACTAATGATTTGATTCATTTCGATATCGTTTGCTAAATGAGTATATACAAGAAAATCGACTTCACACATAAATATAAGATTACGGAATTCTCCTAAATGCAATGCCGTTATACCGTTAAGGCTTTGTGTAGACTTCAGTAAGCTAAAAAAAAGTTTATTAACTTAAGTATGTTAAACTAATGATTTGAAGCATTTCGATATCGATTGCTAAATGCGTATATACAAGAAAATCGACATTATACCTAAATATAAGATTACGGAATTATTCTAACTGCACTGCATTTAGAAGAATTCCTTAATTTTATATTTAGGTATAAATTAGACTTTCTTGTATATATGCATTTAGAAATCGATATCGAAATGCTTCAAATCATTAGTTTAACAATTTAAGTTAATTAACCTTCTTTAACGTATTGAAGTTGATAAAAAGCCATGACGGCAAAACGACAGTGCATGTAGAAGAATTCCGTAATCTTATATTTAGGTATAATGTCGATTTTCTTGTATATACACATTTAGCAATCGATATCGAAATGCTTCAAATCATTAGTTTAACATATCTAAGTTAATAAAACTTCTTTAACGCACTGAAGTCTACATAAAGCCTTAACAGTATAACTGCACTGCATTTAGAAGAATTCCGTTATCTTATATTTAGGTATAAATATGACTTTCTTGTATATACTCATTTAGCAAGCGATATCAAAATGCTTCAAACCATTAGTTTAACATATTTAAAATAATTAAACTTCTTTAACTTATTGAAGTTGATACAAAGCCATGGCGGCATAACGACAGTACATTTAGAAGAATTCCGTAATCTTATATTTAGGTATAAAGTCGATTTTCTTTTATATACACATTCAGCAGTCGATATCGAAATACTTCAAATCATTAGTTTAACATATTTAAGTTAATAAACCTTCTTTAACGCACTGAAGTCTACATAAAGCCTTAACGGCATAACGGCAGTGCATTTAGAAGAATTCCGTTATCTTATATTTAGGTATAAATTCGATTTTCTTGTATATACACATTTAGCAAGCGATATCGAAATGCTTCAAATCCTTAGTTTAACATATTTAAGTTAATTAACCTTCTTTAACGTATTGAAGTTGACAAAGAGCCATGGCGGCATAACGACAGTACATTTGGAAGAACTCCGTAGTCTTATATTTAGGTATAAAGTCGATTTTCTTGTATATATGCATTAAGCAATCGATATCGAAATGCTTCAAATAACTGGTTTAACATATTTAAGTTAATAAACCCCCTTTATCTTACTGAAGTCTACAAAAGCCTTAACGGCATAACGGCAGTGCATTTAAAAAAATTCCGTTATCTTATATTTAGGTATAAAGTCGATTTTCTTGTATTTACACATTTAGCAATCGGTATCGAAATGCTTCAAATCATTAGTTTAACATATTTAAGTTAATTAACTTTCTTTAACGTAATGAAGGTGATATAAAGCCACCGCGACATAACGACAGTGCATGTAGAAGAATTCCGTAATTTTATATTTAAGTATATATTCGATTTTCTTGTATTTACACCATTAGTCATTAGTTTAACATATTTAAGTAAATTAATCCTCTTTATCTTACATGGAATTCTTCCAAATGCACTGCCGTTATACCGCCATGGATTTATGCCAACTTCAGTAAGATAAAGAGGGTTAATTAACTTAAATATATTAAACTAATGATTTGAGGCATTTCGATATCGATTGCTAAATGTGTATGTACAAGAAAATCGACTTTATACCTAAATATATGATAACGGAATTCTTCTACATGCACTGCCGTTATGCCGTTAAGGCGCTTGTAGACTTTAGTAAGATAAAGGGGGTTAATTAACTTAAATATGTTAAACTAATGATTTGAGGCATTTCGATATCGATTGCTAAATGTGTATATACAAGAAAATCGACTTTATACCTAAATATAAGATTACGAAATTCTCCTAAATGCACTGCCGTTATGCCGTTAAGGCTTTTGTAGACTTTAGTAAGATAAAGAGGGTTAATTAACTTAAATATGTTAAACTAATGATTTGAGGCATTTCGATATCGATTGCTAAATGTGTATGTACAAGAAAATCGACTTTATACCTAAATATATGATAACGGAATTCTTCCAAATGCACTGCCGTTATGCCGTAAGGGCGCTTGTAGACTTCAGTAAGATAAAGGGGGTTAATTAACTTAAATATGTTAAACTAATGATTTGAGTCAATTCGATATCGATTGTTAAATGAGTATATACAAGAAAATCGACTTTATACCTAAATATAAGATTACGGAATTCTCCTAAATGCACTGCCGTTATGCCGTTAAGGCGCTTGTAGACTTCAGAAAGATAAAGAGGGTTAATTAACTTAAATATGTTAAACTAATGATTTGAGGCATTTCGATATCGATTGCTAAATGTGCATGTACAAGAAAATCGACTTTATACCTAAATATAAGATTACGGAATTCTTCCAAATGTACTGTCGTTATGCCGTTAAGGCGCTTGTAGACTTTAGTAAGATAAAGGGGGTTAATTAACTTAAATATGTTAAACTAATGATTTGAGGCATTTCGATATCGATTGCTAAATGTGCATGTACAAGAAAATCGACTTTATACCTAAATATAAGATTACGGAATTCTTCCAAATGTACTGTCGTTATGCCGTTAAGGCGCTTGTAGACTTTAGTAAGATAAAGGGGGTTAATTAACTTAAATATGTTAAACTAATGATTTGAGGCATTTCGATATCGATTGCTAAATGAGCATGTACAAGAAAATCGACTTTATACCTAAATATAAGATTACGGAATTCTTCCAAATGTACTGTCGTTATGCCGTTAAGGCGCTTGTAGACTTTAGTAAGATAAAGGGGGTTAATTAACTTAAATATGTTAAACTAATGATTTGAGTCAATTCGATATCGATTGTTAAATGAGTATATACAAGAAAATCGACTTTATACCTAAATATAAGATTACGGAATTCTCCTAAATGCACTGCCGTTATGCCGTTAAGGCGCTTGTAGACTTCAGAAAGATAAAGAGGGTTAATTAACTTAAATATGTTAAACTAATGATTTGAGGCATTTCGATATCGATTGCTAAATGTGCATGTACAAGAAAATCGACTTTATACCTAAATATAAGATTACGGAATTCTTCCAAATGTACTGTCGTTATGCCGTTAAGGCGCTTGTAGACTTTAGTAAGATAAAGGGGGTTAATTAACTTAAATATGTTAAACTAATGATTTGAGGCATTTCGATATCGATTGCTAAATGTGCATGTACAAGAAAATCGACTTTATACCTAAATATAAGATTACGGAATTCTTCCAAATGTACTGTCGTTATGCCGTTAAGGCGCTTGTAGACTTTAGTAAGATAAAGGGGGTTAATTAACTTAAATATGTTAAACTAATGATTTGAGTCATTTCGATATCGATTGCTAAATGTGTATGTACAAGAAAATCGACTTTATACCTAAATAAAATGATTACGGAATTTTTCCAAATGCACTGCCGTTATGCCTTTAAGGGGCGCTTGTGGACTTCAGTAAGATAAAGGGGGTTAATTAACTTAAATATGTTAAACTAATGATTTGAGTAAATTTCGATATCGATTGTTAAATGTGTATATACAAGAAAATCGACTTTATACCTAAATATAAGATTACGGAATTTTTCCTAAATGCACTGCCGTTATGCCGTTAAGGCGCTTGTAGACTTCAGAAAGATAAAGAGGGTTAATTAACTTAAATATGTTAAACTAATGATTTGAGGCATTTCGATATCGATTGCTAAATGTGCATGTACAAGAAAATCGACTTTATACCTAAATATAAGATTACGGAATTTTTCCAAATGTACTGTCGTTATGCCGTTAAGGCGCTTGTAGACTTTAGTAAGATAAAGGGGGTTAATTAACTTAAATATGTTAAACTAATGATTTGAGGCATTTCGATATCGATTGCTAAATGTGTATGTACAAGAAAATCGACTTTATACCTAAATATATGATAACGGAATTCTTCTACATGCACTGCCGTTATGCCGTTAAGGCGCTTGTAGACTTCAGTAAAATAAAGGGGGTTAATTAACTTAAATATGTTAAACTTATGATTTGAGGCATTTCGATATCGATTGCTAAATGTGTATATACAAGAAAATCGACTTTATACCTAAATATAAGATTACGGAATTCTCCTAAATGCACTGCCGTTATACCGTTAAAGCTTTGTGCAGACTTCAGTAAGTTAAAAAAAGTTTATTAACATAAATACGTTAAACAAACGATTTGAAGCATTTCGATATCGATTGCTTATTGTGCAAATTTAAGAAAATCGACTTTATACCTAAATATAAGATAACGGAATTATTCTAAATGCACTACCGTTATGCCGCAATGGATTTAAGCCAACTTCAGTTCGTTAAAGAAGGTTAATTAGCTTAAATATGTTAAATTAATCATTTGAAGCATTTCGATATCGATTGCTTAATGTGTATATACAACAAAATCGACTTTATACCTAAATATAAGCTTACGTAATTCTTCCAAATGCACTGCCGTTATGCCGTTAAGGCTTTTGTAGACTTTAATATGATAAAGAGGGTTAATTAACTTAAATATGTTAAAATAATGATTTGAAGATTTTCGATATCGATTGCTAAATATGTATATGTACTTTATACCTAAATATAAGATTACGGAATTCTCCTTAATGCACTGCCGTTATACCGTTAAGGCTTTGTGTAGACTTCAGTAACCAATAAAAAAATTTATTAACTTAAATATGTTAAACTAATGATTTGAAGCATTTCGATATCGATTGCTAAATGAGTATATACAAGAAAATCGACTTTATACCTAAATATAAGATTACGGAATTCTTCCAAATGCACTGCCGTTATGCCGTTAAGGCTTTTGTAGACTTTAAAATAAAGAGGGTTATTAACTTAAATATGTTAAAACTAATGATTTGAAGCATTTTCGATATCGATTGCTAAATTATGTATAGAAAATCGTACTTTATACCTAAATATAAGATTACGGAATTCTCCTAAATGCACTGCCGTTATACCGTTAAGGCTTTGTGTAGACTTCAGTAAGCTAAAAAAAGTTTATTAACTTAAATATGTTAAACTAATGATTTGAAGCATTTCGATATCGATTGCTAAATGAGTATATACAAGAAAATCGACTTTATACCTAAATATAAGATTACGGAATTATTCTAAATGCACTGCCGTTATGCCGCCATGGATTTATGCCAACTTCAGTTCGTTAAAGAAGGTTTATTAACTTTAATATGTTAAACTAATGATTTGATTCATTTCGATATCGATTGCTAAATGGTATATACAAGAAAATCGACTTTATACCTAAATATAAGATTACGGAATTCTTCCAAATGCACTGCCGTTATGCCGTTAAGGCTTTTGTAGACTTTAGTAAGATAAAGAGGGTTAATTAACTTAAATATGTTAAACTAATGATTTGAGGCATTTCGATATCGATTGCTAAATGTGTATGTACAAGAAAATCGACTTTATACCTAAATATAAGATTACGGAATTCTTCCAAATGCACTGCCGTTATGCCGTTAAGGCGCTTGTAGACTTTAGTAAGATAAAGGGGGTTAATTAACTTAAATATGTTAAACTAATGATTTGAGGCATTTCGATATCGATTGCTAAATGTGTATGTACAAGAAAATCGACTTTATACCTAAATATAAGATTACGGAATTCTTCCAAATGCACTGCCGTTATGCCGTTAAGGCGCTTGTAGACTTCAGTAAGATAAAGGGGGTTAATTAACTTAAATATGTTAAACTAATGATTTGAGGCATTTCGATATCGATTGCTAAATGGTATATACAAGAAAATCGACTTTATACCTAAATATAAGATTACGGAATTCTCCTAAATGCACTGCCGTTATGCCGTTAAGGCGCTTGTAGACTTCAGTAAGATAAAGAGGGTTAATTAACTTAAATATGTTAAACTAATGATTTGAGGCATTTCGATATCGATTGCTAAATGTGTATATACAAGAAAATCGACTTTATACCTAAATATAAGATTACGGAATTCTCCTAAATGCACTGCCGTTATGCCGTTAAGGCTTTTGTAGACTTTAGTAAGATAAAGAGGGTTAATTAACTTAAATATGTTAAACTAATGATTTGAGGCATTTCGATATCGATTGCTAAATGTGTATGTACAAGAAAATCGACTTTATACCTAAATATATGATAACGGAATTCTTCCAAATGCACTGCCGTTATGCCGTTAAGGCGCTTGTAGACTTCAGTAAGATAAAGGGGGTTAATTAACTTAAATATGTTAAACTAATGATTTGAGTCAATTCGATATCGATTGTTAAATGAGTATATACAAGAAAATCGACTTTATACCTAAATATAAGATTACGGAATTCTCCTAAATGCACTGCCGTTATGCCGTTAAGGCGCTTGTAGACTTCAGAAAGATAAAGAGGGTTAATTAACTTAAATATGTTAAACTAATGATTTGAGTCATTTCGATATCGATTGCTAAATGTGCATGTACAAGAAAATCGACTTTATACCTAAATATAAGATTACGGAATTCTTCCAAATGTACTGTCGTTATGCCGTTAAGGCGCTTGTAGACTTTAGTAAGATAAAGGGGGTTAATTAACTTAAATATGTTAAACTAATGATTTGAGGCATTTCGATATCGATTGCTAAATGTGTATATACAAGAAAATCGACTTTATACCTAAATATAAGATTACGGAATTCTCCTAAATGCACTGCCGTTATGCCGTTAAGGCGCTTGTAGACTTCAGTAAGATAAAGAGGGTTAATTAACTTAAATATGTTAAACTAATGATTTGAGGCATTTCAATATCGATTGCTAAATGTGTATGTACAAGAAAATCGACTTTATACCTAAATATATGATAACGGAATTCTTCTACATGCACTGCCGTTATGCCGTTAAGGCGCTTGTAGACTTCAGTAAAATAAAGGGGGTTAATTAACTTAAATATGTTAAACTTATGATTTGAGGCATTTCGATATCGATTGCTAAATGTGTATATACAAGAAAATCGACTTTATACCTAAATATAAGATTACGGAATTCTCCTAAATGCACTGCCGTTATACCGTTAAAGCTTTGTGCAGACTTCAGTAAGTTAAAAAAAGTTTATTAACATAAATACGTTAAACAAACGATTTGAAGCATTTCGATATCGATTGCTTATTGTGCAAATTTAAGAAAATCGACTTTATACCTAAATATAAGATAACGGAATTATTCTAAATGCACTACCGTTATGCCGCAATGGATTTAAGCCAACTTCAGTTCGTTAAAGAAGGTTAATTAGCTTAAATATGTTAAATTAATCATTTGAAGCATTTCGATATCGATTGCTTAATGTGTATATACAACAAAATCGACTTTATACCTAAATATAAGCTTACGTAATTCTTCCAAATGCACTGCCGTTATGCCGTTAAGGCTTTTGTAGACTTTAATATGATAAAGAGGGTTAATTAACTTAAATATGTTAAAATAATGATTTGAAGATTTTCGATATCGATTGCTAAATATGTATATGTACTTTATACCTAAATATAAGATTACGGAATTCTCCTTAATGCACTACCGTTATACCGTTAAGGCTTTGTGTTGACTTCAGTAACCAATAAAAAAATTTATTAACTTAAATATGTTAAACTAATGATTTGAAGCATTTCGATATCGATTGCTAAATGAGTATATACAAGAAAATCGACTTTATACCTAAATATAAGATTACGGAATTCTTCCAAATGCACTGCCGTTATGCCGTTAAGGCTTTTGTAGACTTTAATATGATAAAGAGGGTTAGTTAACTTAAATATGTTAAAATAATGATTTGAAGATTTTCGATATCGATTGCTAAATATG
>CM050324.1:7857244-7870960 GCA_027475135.1 Bactrocera correcta | reverse complement strand
ATGAATATTTAAGACAATTTACTTTATACCTAAATATAAGATTACGGAATTCTTCTAAATGCACTGCCGTTATGCCGCCACGGCTTTGTGCCAACATCCGTTAGTTAAAGAAGGTTTATTA
Source organism: Bactrocera correcta (assembly GCA_027475135.1). NCBI lineage: Eukaryota > Metazoa > Arthropoda > Insecta > Diptera > Tephritidae > Bactrocera > Bactrocera correcta. Next base: position 7,870,839 of record CM050324.1, on the reverse strand, counting down.
ACTTAAATATGTTAAACTAATGATTTGAAGCATTTCGATATCGATTGCTAAATGCATATACACAACAAAATCGAATTTATACCTAAGTATAAGATTACGGAATTCTTCCAAATGCACTGCCGTTATGCCGTTATGGCTTTATGTAAACTTCAATCAGAGAAAGAAGGTTAATTAACTTAAATATGTTAAACTAATGATTTGAAGCATTTCGTTATCGATTGCTAAATGTGTATATACAAGAAAATCGACTTTATACCTACATATAAAATTTCGGAATTCTTCTTAATTCACTGCCGTTATGCAGTAATGGCTTTATGCCAACTTCCGTTCGTTAAAGAAGGTTAATTAACTTAACTATGTTAAACTAATGATTTGAAGCATTTCGATATCGATTGCTAAATGTGTATATACAAGAAAATCGACTTTATGCCTAAATATAAGACTATCGAATTATGGCTCTATGTCAACTTCAGTTCGCTAAAGGAGGTTTATTAACTTAAATATGTTAAACCAGTTATCTGAAGTATTTCGATATCGATTGCGAAATTTGTATATACAAGAAAATCGACTTTATACCTAAATATAAAATTATAACATTACGGAATTCTTCTAAATGCACTGCCGTTATACCGATAAGGCTTTATGTAGACTTCCGTAAGCTAAAAAATGTTTATTAACTTAATATGTTAAACTAATGATTTGAAGCATTTCGATATCGATATCTAAATGTGTATATAAAATAAAATCGACTTTATACCTAAATAAAAGATTACGGAATTCTTCTACGTGCACTGCCGTTATGCCGCCATGGCTTTATATCAACTTCAATACGTTAAAGAAGGTTAATTAACTTAAATATGTTAAACTAATGATTTGAAGCATTTCGATATCGATTGCTAAATGTGTATATACAAGAAAATCGACTTTATACCTAAATATAAGATTAGGGAATTCTTCTAAATGCACTGCCGTTATGCCGCCATGGCTTTATATCAACTTCAATACGTTAAAGAAGGTTAATTAACTTAAATATGTTAAACTAATGATTTGAAGCATTTCGATATCGATTGCTAAATGTGTATATACAAGAAAATCGACTTTATACCTAAATATAAGATTAGGGAATTCTTCTAAATGTACTGCCGTTATGCCGCCATGGTTTTATGCCAACATCCGTTAGTTAAAGAAGGTTAATTAACTTAAATATGTTAAACTAATGATTTGAAGCATTTCGATATCGCTTGCTAAATGTGTATATAGAAGTAAATCGACTTTATACCTAAATAGAAGATAACGGAATTCTTCTACATGCACTGTGGTTATGCCGCCATGGCTTTATTCCAACTTCAGTTCGTTAAAGAAGGTTTATTAACTTAAATATATTAAACTAATGATTTGAAGCTTCTCGATATCGATTGCTAAATGTGTATATACAACAAAATCGACTTTATACCTAAATATAAGATTACGGAATTCTTCTAAATGCACTGTCGTTATGCCGCCATGGCTTTATATCACCTTCATTACGCTAAAGAAGGTTAATTATTTTAAATATGTTAAACTAATGGTTTGAAGCATTTCGATATCGATTGCTAAATGTGTAAATACAAGAAAATCGGCTTTATACCTAAATATAAAATTATAACATTACGGAATTCTTCTAAATGCACTGCCGTTATGCCGCCATGGCCTTATATCAACTTCAATACGTTAAAGAAGGTTAATTAACTTAAATATGTTAAACTAATGATTTCAAGCATTTCGATATCGCTTGCTAAATGTGTATATACAAGGTAATCGAATTTATACCTAAATATAGGATAACGGGATTCTTCTAAATGCACTGCCGTTATACCGTTAAGGCTTTTTGTAGACTTCCGTAAGCTAAAAAATGTTTATTAACTTAATATGTTAAACTAATGATTTGAAGCATTTCGATATCGATATCTAAATGTGTATATAAAAGAAAATCGACTTTATACCTAAATAAAAGATTACGGAATTCTTCTACGTGCACTGCCGTAATGCCGCCGTGGCTATATGCCAACTTCAGATCGTTAAAGAAGGTTTATTAATTTAAATATGTTAAGCTAATGAGTTGAAGCATCTCGATATCGCCTGCTAAATGTGTATATACAAGAAAATCGATACTAAATGTGTTTATAAAAGAAAATCGACTTTATACCTAAATATAAGATTACGGAATTCTTCTAAATGCACTGCCTTTATGCCGCCATGGCTTTATATCAACTTCAGTAAGATAAAGAAGTTAATTAACTTAAATATGTTAAACTAATGATTTGAAGCATTTCGATATCGCTTGCTAAATGTGTGTATACAAGAAAATCGACTTTATACCTAAATAAAAGATTACGGAATTCTTCTACGTGCACTGCCGTAATGCCGCCGTGGCTATATGCCAACTTCAGATCGTTAAAGAAGGTTTATTAATTTAAATATGTTAAGCTAATGAGTTGAAGCATCTCGATATCGCCTGCTAAATGTGTATATACAAGAAAATCGATACTAAATGTGTATATAAAAGAAAATCGACTTTATACCTAAATATAAGATTACGGAATTCTTCTACATGCACTGCCGTTATGCCGCCATGGCTTTATGCCAACTTCAGCTCGTTAAAGAAGGTTTATTAACTTAAATATGTTAAATTAATGAGTTGAAGCATTTCGATATCGCTTGCTAAAGTCGTCACCGTGTACGGACGTATTTTTTTTCTGCTCCGCGCTTTATTATTTTATCTTTTTTTAATGCCGTGTGTTTGCGGGCATAGAGTTGACCGTGCTCAGCCCAAGATAAATTGCAATAAATGCAATCAATTTTTCCACTTGACGTGTGTAAATTTGTCGCAGGCTGAAGTGGATTTTTTGCAGAAATCAAAAAATTCTTTTTATTGTAAAGTGTGCGCGGTGGTTCGGAGAAATTCCATTCGGTCGCCGCCTGCGTCGCCATCAGTGCGCAATGCTCAGTGCACTCAAACTCCAAGTTCGCAACAACAAAATGATGAACACTCGAACAGTGTAATTACTGAACCTTTGTTGGAGCATAATAATCTTAATAATGTAAATTCAGTGCTTAATTCTCTGGTATTGGAAGTAAGTTCACTGAGAAGTGAACAAGCGAAGGCGCTCGCGTTAATACAACAATTATGTGATGATCGTAATTCGTTAATCGCTAAGTTAAATGAACTTAAATCAGAGATCGGCATTGTGCATAAGAAATTGTCCGATAATGGCAAGATCACTACACCAGCTTCGAATGTTATCTCTGCTGCTAACGTCTCTCTCACTGCTGCGACTACTGTTGGTACAAGCGACTCTACAATCGCTGCTCCGTCTATTGCCGCTGTCTCTGCTGATAACGAGTGTGGGAATTATCTCGCTCCCGCTACACCGAAGGAACTCTCTGCAGCTTCAGCTATTGCTAACTCTATCCTTACTTCTACGACTATTGTGGGTACAAATGCTCCGTCACCTAACGTTGTTGTTTCGGCTCCCACTGATAGCGTGAGTATGGATTATCTCACTCCCGCTACTACGAAAGCAATCTCTGCCGCTCCGTCTGCTGCTGGCTTCACTCTCTCTATTGCTGCTGACAATAAAAACGCCAATACATATGCTGACGCTGTTGCTAGGAATATCAACACTCATTTGAAAGCCAATAACAATTCAACAGTTGCTGCTAAACCAGCTCGCAACCCTGTCGCTGTCAATGCTGCTCAATCTGTCGCCGTTGATGATTCTGTTAACCTGAACTCTTCTACTTCAGTTGATGCTAATAGAAATTTGAAGGTAAAAGTGAGTACTAGGAACAAAAAATCCCCAGCCACTTCAACTGTCGTTGGTGTTAGTGCCAATCGTGATCTTGATGTCGTCATACCCAAGAAATGGATTCACTTATCTGCATTTAAGAACTCAGTTACTGAGGAAGATATTATATCTTTTGTTGTTAAACATGCTAATATTGATAGAGAGCATCTTCTATGTTATAAATTAATTAAGAAAGATACAGATATTAATAATCTTAAGAGGATAAACTTTAAGTTAGGTGTGTCCCCATCTTTTTTTAATGCCGTTTTCTCCTCTTCAGTGTGGCCTTCTGGCATTAAGTTGCGTCCCTTTAAGTTTTTTCCAAAGGGAGGGGAAAACAGTGCTGCAGATTAGTTGATGCGCCTGTTAATCACGATTCTATTCATGCGTTTTCTGCACCTTCCTCAACTGGCTCTTGTCTTAAGGTATACTACCAAAATTTATCGGGCATTAGGTGTAAATCAAATATTATTCGCAATTTTTCTTCACATTTGGATTTCGATATTATCGTTATTGTTGAGACTTGGCTGAATTCTAGTTATTTTGATAGCGAATATTTTGACTCTAATCTCTATTATGTCTTCCGCAAAGACAGAGATCACGAAAAAACTGGCTGTCTAAGAGGGGGTGGAGTTCTCTTAGCAGTTCATCGCAAATATCGTCCTCGCTTAATTATGCTTGATAATGAAGATTCTATTCTGGACCAACTATGTATCTGTATCAATGATACTCTGTTCATTGCAGTCTCATACATCCCTCCTAATAGTCCTCTAGAGTTGTATAAGCTGCACGCAAATAATATTTCCTCGCTGGTATTAGGTAAGGTGAAAGAGAATAATATCTGTGTTCTGGGTGACTTTAATCTAAGCAATATAGTCTGGTCTGGTTGTTCCTATAGTCCTGCTCTTATTCCTTCAAATTTTACATCAGCTCAGGAGTTATTTCTCATTGATAGCTTACTTAGTCTCAATCTGATTCAAATCAACTCATATTCAAATAGTCTCGATCGATTTCTAGACTTAGTCTTTCTCAGTGATAATTTAAAATTTAGGTTTCTTGATGGATTCTCTTCAATTACCCCAGCCACCATCCATCATTCCCCGCTAGCGTTTGAGGTGGATACTTACCTTTTCGCTCCTGTAAAACCTATTGATGGGCTTGGTTTTAATTTTGCATTTTGTGATTTTGAACGACTCAACAATCAGCTCTTGGAAATTAAATGGGATGATTTACTTTCGGGGCTAGATACAGCTAATAGTTTCTCCATTTTTAAGAAATCAATTCAGGAATTCTGTCATTATAATATCCCGCTAAAACACATACAACCATATAAGTTGCCTTGGTATACTAAGGACCTGAAACGTCTAAAAAATCTCAGAAATAAATACTATAGAAAATTCTCTTCAACTAAATCTCATGTTTCCTTTGTTCAATATCAGCACTACACAAAACTGTTTAATGAATTGGATAAGTCTCTCTATAAAAGGTTTATTAATAATACGGAGTCTACAATCAAGTCGAACCCTAAGTTCTTTTGGAACTTTGTAAAATCTAGAAGAGCGTGTTCGGCCATTCCTTCTGCTTTACGCTGGGGAGATAAGTCGGCATACACTCCGGTCGAAATCTCCAACTTGTTCGCTGAATTTTTCAAATCGAACTATGTTCAAGAGGATCCTGGTACTAGTTCCACTTTTTCAGCTAATGACTTCCCATCCATAAATTTTGGCTCACTGTGTCTTTCACAGGATGATATTGCCAAGGCTATCGGTGATATTAAGTCTTCTACCAAATTGGATTTGGATGGACTTCCGCCCGTACTAATAAAAAACTGTACTGCCTTAGTATATCCTCTCATGCTTATTTTCAATAAGTCTCTCTCCTCCGGGAATTTTATTTCTGACTGGAAATTGACATGCATTACCCCCATACTTAAAGGTGGTAGAAAGGACGTTATCTCCAATTACAGGCCTATTTCTAAACTGTCTACTATTTCTAAAATTTTTGAGTGTTCTGTTAAAAATAAATTATTTTTTGCAGTAAAATCAATAATTAATGTCAATCAGCACGGGTTTGTCTCTGGGCGCTCCACTGTGTCAAACTTAGCAGTTTTTAGCGACTATTGCATGTCTGCATTCTCCGCTGGATTTCAGGTAGATTGTGTCTACACAGATTTCTCTAAAGCCTTTGATAAAGTTTCACACAATATTCTAATTAAAAAATTATCATCTCTAGGATTTCACTCGGTCTTCCTGCAGTGGATTAAATCATATCTGCAAAACAGACGATGCGTTGTCAGTGTCGATGGAGTGTCATCTGATTCATTCATTGCGTCTTCGGGAGTCCCACAAGGAAGCGTCTTGGGTCCACTTCTCTTTGTGCTGTTTATCAATGACATTTCCTGTTGCTTCTCTTTCGCTAACTATCTGTTATATGCAGATGACCTAAAAATTTTTGCAATAATCAAAAACACACAAGATGTACTCAAACTTCAATGTGATATTGATACTTTTCATAATTGGTGCATGAAATCGAAGCTTTTTCTGAACCTCGATAAATGCTCACAGATCTCTTTTGGTAGGGGACGCAACATCCTATCTTCCAGCTACAATATTTCTAACTGCGTCCTAAAATGCGTTACTGAAATCAAAGATCTTGGGGTAATCTTTGACAACAGATTTTCTTTCAGTAATCACATCAACTATATCACTTCAAAAGCATTTTCTGTACTCGGCTTTGTCCGTCGAAATTCTACAAATTTTTCCGACCCCTACACGTTAAAATTACTGTACACATGTTTTGTGCGGTCCATTTTGGAGTATGCAGTGTTTATTTGGAGACCATATTGCATATCGTCAATTAACAGGATCGAGCGTGTCCAAAAGATCTTTCTTAAATACGCTCTCCGCTCCTTAAAGTTTGTTGACCCATTACCATCGTATACATCGCGTTTATTGCTGATACATCTTAAATTACTGGATAATCGAAGGTCCGTTCTCTCCCTTTCATTTGTCTTCAATGTAATTAACGGAGGTATTGACTGTCCCTATTTATTAGCGAAACTTAACTTCAATACTCCCCAGCGTTGTCTCAGGTCCATTTCCCCATTTTATTACAAAAAGGAAAGCACTAATTTTGCTGAATATGCTCCCCTCAAGAGGGCTATGCGTGATTTTAACTCGATTTCCGAGAAAGTTCTTCTTGATTTCTCTCACACTAAGGATTCCTTCATTAATACCCTCAATTCTGTTTTTTAGTTTAAGTTATCTATTCATATTATTGTAATTTTAATTATTCTAGAATTCTAATATGCATCCTAGTTTTCATTAGTCTGTAAGAATTAATGTTCATAGACTTTACTAAATAAATAAAAAATAAAATAAATGTGTATATACAACAAAATCGAATTTATACCTAAATATAAGATTACGGAATTCTTCTAAATGCACTGCCTTTATGCCGCCATGGCTTTATATCAACTTCAGTAAGATAAAGAAGTTAATTAACTTAAATATGTTAAACTAATGATTTGAAGCATTTCGATATCGCTTGCTAAATGTGTATATACAACAAAATCGAATTTATACCTAAATATAAGATTACGGAATTCTTCTAAATGCACTGCCTTTATGCCGCCATGGCTTTATATCAACTTCAGTAAGATAAAGAAGTTAATTAACTTAAATATGTTAAACTAATGATTTGAAGCATTTCGATATCGCTTGCTAAATGTGTGTATACAAGAAAATCGACTTTATACCTAAATAAAAGATTACGGAATTCTTCTACGTGCACTGCCGTAATGCCGCCGTGGCTATATGCCAACTTCAGATCGTTAAAGAAGGTTTATTAATTTAAATATGTTAAGCTAATGAGTTGAAGCATCTCGATATCGCCTGCTTAATGTGTATATACAAGAAAATCGATACTAAATGTGTATATAAAAGAAAATCGACTTTATACCTAAATATAAGATTACGGAATTCTTCTACATGCACTGCCGTTATGCCGCCATGGCTTTATGCCAACTTTAGCTCGTTAAAGAAGGTTTATTAACTTAAATATGTTAAACTAATGAGTTGAAGCATTTCGATATCGCTTGCTAAATGTGTATATACAACAAAATCGAATTTATACTTAAATATAAGATTACGGAATTCTTCTAAATGCACTGCCGTTATGCCGCCATGGCTTTATATCAACTTCAATACATTAAAGAAAGTTAATTAACTTAAATATGTTAAACTTATGATTTAAAGCATTTCGATATCGCTTGCTAAACGTGTATATACAAGAAAATCGACTTTGTACCTAAATATAAGATAACGGAATTCTTCTACATGCACTGCCGTTATGCCGCCATGGCTTTATGCCAACTTCAGTTCGTTAAAGAAGGTTTATTAACTTAAATATGTTAAACTAATAAGTTGAAGCATTTCGATATCGCTTGCTAAATGTGTGTATACAACCAAATCGACTTTATACCTAAATATAAGATAACGGAATTCTTTTAAATGCACTGCCGTTATGCCGTTAAGGCTTTATGTAGACTTCAGTAAGATAGAGAGGGTTAATTAACTTAAATATGTTAAACTAATGATTTGAAGCATTTCGATATCGATTGCGAAATATATATATACAAGAAAATCGATTTTATACCTAAATATAAGATTACGGAATTCTTCCAAATGCACTGTCGTAATAACGCCGTGGCTATATGCCAAATTCAGATCGTTAAAGAAGGTTAATTAACTTAAATATGTTAAACCAATGAGTTAAAGCATTTCGATATCGCTTGCTAAATGTGTATATACAACAAAATCGACTTTATACCTAAATATAAGATTACGGAATTCTTCCAAATGCACTGCCGTTATACCGTTATGGCTTTATGTAAACTTCAGTAAGATAAAGAAGGTTAATTAACTTAAATTTGTTAAACTAATGATTTGAAGCATTTCGATGTCGATTGCGAAATATATATATACAAGAAAATCGATTTTATACCTAAATATAAGATTACGGAATTCTTCCAAATGCACTGCCCTTATACCGTTATGGCTTTATGTAAACTTCAGTAGGATAAAGAAGGTTAATTAACTTAAATATGTTAAACTAATGATTTGAAGCATTTCGATATCGCTTGCTAAATGTGTATATACAAGAAAATCGAATTTATACTTAATATGAGATAACGGAATTCTTCTAAATGCACTGCCGTTATACCGTTAAGGCTTTATGTAGACTTCAGTAAGCTAAAAAATGTTTATTAACTTAAATATGTTAAACTAATGAGTTGAAGCATTTCGATATCGATTGCTAAATGTGTATATACAACAAAATCGACTTTATACCTAAATATAAGATTACGGAATTCTTCCAAATGCACTGCCGTTATACCGTTATGGCTTTATGTAAACTTCAGTAAGATAAAGAAGGTTAATTAACTTAAACATGTTAAACTAATGAATTGAAGCATTTTGTTATCGATTGCTAAATGTGTATATAAAAGAAAATCGACTTTATACCTAAATATAAGATTACGGAATTCTTCTAAATGCACTGCCGTTATGCCGTTATGGCTTTATGTTAACTTCAGTTCGTTAAAGAAGGTTTATTAACTTAAATATGTTAAACCAGTTATTTGAAGCATTTCGATGTCGATTTCTTAATGCATATATAAAAGAAAATCGACTTTATACCTAAATATAAGATTACGGAATTCTTCCAAATGTACTGTTGTTATGCCGCCATGGCTTTATATCAACTTCAATACGTTAAAGAAGGTTAATTAACTTAAATATGTTAAACGAATGATTTGAAGCATTTCGATATCGATAGCTAAATGTGTATAGAAGAAAATCGACTTTTTACCTAAATATAAGTTTACGGAATTCTTCCAAATGCACTGGTGTTATACCGTTTTGGCTTTATGTAAACTTCAGTCAGAGAAAGAAGGTTAATTAACTTAAATATGTTAAACTAATGATTTGAAGCATTTCGATATCGATTGCTAAATGTGTATATACAAGAAAATCGACTTTATACCTAAATATAAGATTAAGGAATTCTTCTAAATGCACTGCCGTTATGCCGCCATGGCTTTATGCCAACATCCGTTAGTTAAAGAAGGTTTATTAACTTAAATATGTTAAACTAATGATTTGAAGCATTTCGATATCGATTGCTAAATGTGTATATACAAGAAAATCGACTTTATACCTAAATATAAGATTACGGAATTCTTCCAAATGCACTGCCGTTATGCCGTTATGGCTTTATGTAAACTTCAGTCAGAGAAAGAAGGTTAATTAACTTAAATATGTTAAACTAATGATTTGAAGCATTTCGTTATCGATTGCTAAATGTGTATATACAAGAAAATCGACTTTATACCTACATATAAGATTACGGAATTCTTCTAAATGCACTGCCGTTATGCCGCCATTGCTTTATATAAACTTCCGTTCGTTAAAGAAGGTTAATTAACTTAAATATGTTAAACTAATGATTTGAAGCATTTCGATATCGATTGCTAAATGTGTATATACAAGAAAATCGACTTTATGCCTAAATATAAGACTATGGAATTATGGCTCTATGTCAACTTCAGTTCGCTAAAGCAGGTTTATTAACTTAAATATGTTAAACTAATGATTTGAAGCATTTCGATATCGATTGCTAAATTGTTATATACAAGAAAATCGGATTTATACTTAATATGAGATAACGGAATTCTTCTAAATGCACTGCTGTTATACCGTTAAGGCTTTATGTAGACTTCAGTAAGCTAAAAAACGTTTATTAACTTAATCTGTTAAACTAATGAGTTGAAGCATCTCGATATCGATTGCTAAATGTGTATATACAACAAAATCGACTTTATACCTAAATATAAGATTACGGAATTCTTCCAAATGCACTGCCGTTATACCGTTATGGCTTTATGTAAACTTCAGTAAGATAAAGAAGGTTAATTAACTTAAATTTGTTAAACTAATGATTTGAAGAATTTCGTTATCGATTGCTAAATGTGTATATAAAAGAAAATCGACTTTATACCTAAATATTAGATTACGGAATTCTTCTAAATGCACTGCCGTTATGCCGCCATGGCTTTATATCAATTTCAATACGTTAAAGAAGATTAATTAACTTAAATATGTTAAACTAATGATTTGAAGCATTTCGATATCGATTGCTAAATGTTGATATACAACAAAATCGACTTAATACCTAAATATAAGATTACGGAATTCTTCTAAATGCACTGCCGTTATGCCGCCTAGGCTATATGCCAACTTCAGATCGTTAAAGGATGTTTATTAAAATAAATATGTTAAACTAATGAGTTAAAGCATCTCGATATCGATCGCTAAATGTGTATATAGAAGAAAATCGACTTTATACCTAAATATAAGATAACGGAATTCTTCCAAATGCACTGCCGTTATACCGTTATGACTTTATGTAAACTTCAGTAAGATAAAGAAGGTTAATTAACTTAAATATGTTAAACTGATGATTTGAAGCATTTCGTTATCGATTCTAAATGTGTATATAAAAGAAAATCGACTTTATACCTAAATATAAGATTACGGAATTCTTCTAAATGCACTGCCTTTCTGCTGCCATGGCTTTGTGTAAACTTCAGTAAGATAAAGAAGGTTAATTAACTTCAATATGTTAAACTAATGATTTGAAGCATTTCGTTATCGACTGCTAAATGTGTACATACAAGAAAATCGACTTTATACCTAAATATAAGATTACGGAATTCTTCCAAATGCACTGCCGTTATACCGTTATGGCTTCATGTAAACTTCAGTAAGATAAAAAAGGTTCAGTAACTTAAATATGTTAAACTAATGATTTGAAGCAATTCGATATCGCTTGCTAAATATGTATATACAAGAAAATCGAATTTATACCTAAATATAAGATAACGGAATTCTTCTAAATGCACTGCCGTTATGCCGTTAAGGCTTTATATGGACTTCAGTAAGAGAGAGAGGGTTAATTAACTTAAATATGTTAATCTAATGATTTGAGGCATTTCGATATCGATTCCTAAATATGTAAATACAAGAAAATCAACTTTATACCTAAATAGAAAATTACGGAATTCTTCTGAATGCACTGCAGTTATACCGTTAAGGCTTTATGTAGACTTCAGTGCGTTGAAGAACGTTTATTAACTTAAATATGTTAAACTAATGATTTGAAGCATTTCGATATCGATTGCTAAATGTGTACATACAAGAAAATCGACTTTATACCTAAACATAAGATTACGGAATTCTTCTAAATGCACTGCCGTTATGCCGCCATGGCTTTATATCAACTTCAATACGTTAAAGAAGGTTAATTAACTTAAATATGTTAAACTAATGATTTGAAGCATTTCGATATTGCTTGCTAAATGTGTATATCCTCGAAAATGGGCTTTATACCTAAATACAAGATTACGGAATTCTTCTAAATGCACTGCCGTTATGCCGCCATTGCTTTATATAAACTTCAATACGTTAAAGAAGGTTAATTAACTTAAATATATTAAACTTATGATTTGAAGCATTTCGATATCGCTTGCTAAATATGAATATACAAGAAAATCGACTTTATACCTAAATATAAGATAACGGAATTCTTCTACATGCACTGCCGTTATACCGTTAAGGCTTTATGTAGACTTCAGTAAGCTAAAAAATGTTTATTAACTAAATATGTTAAACTAATGATTTGAAGAATTTCGTTATCGATATCTAAATGTGTATATAAAAGAAAATCGACTTTATACCTAAATAAAAGATTACGGAATTCTTCTACATGCACTGCCGTAATGCCGCCGTGGCTATATGCCAACTTCAGACCGTTAAAGAAGGTTTATTAAATTAAATATGTTAAGATAATGAGTTGAAGCATTTCGATATCGCTTGCTAAATGTGTATATACAAGAAAATCGACTTTATACCTAAATATAAGATAACGGAATTCTTCTACATGCACTGCCGTTATGCCGCAATGGCTCTATATCAACTTCAATACGTTAAAGAAGGTTAATTAACTTAAATGTGTTAAACTAATGATTTGAAGCATTTCGATATCGCTTGCTAAATGTGTATATACAAGAAAATCGACTTTATACCTAAATATAAGATTACGGAATTCTTCTAAATGCACTGCCGTTATGCCGCCATGGCTTTATATCAACTTTAGTAAGATAAAGAAGGTTAATTAACTTAAATATGCTAAACCAGTTATCTGATGCATTTCGATATCAATTGCTAAATGTGTATATACAACAAAATCGACTTTATACCTAAATATAAGATTACGGAATTTTTCCCAAAATGCACTGCCGTTATACCGTTATGGCTTTATGAAAACCCTCAGTAGATAAAAAAGGTTAATTAACTTAAATATGTTAAACTAATGATTTAAGCATTTCTTATCGTTGCTAAATGTGTATATAAAAGAAAATCATTTATACCTAAATATAAGTTTACGGAATTCTTCAAATGCACTGCCGTTATCCGATGGCTTTATTAAACTTAAATAGTTAAAAAGGTTAATTAATTAAAATGTTAAACTAATGATTTGAAGAAATTCGATATCGCGTAAATGTGTAATACAAGAAAATCAAATTTATCCTAAATATAAGTTAACGGAATTCTTCTAATGCACTGCCTTTATGCCGTTGGCTTTTTGAATTCAGCCCGTTAAAAAAGGGTTTTATTAACTTAAATATGTTAAACTAATGAGTAAAGA
>CM050324.1:7840242-7856244 GCA_027475135.1 Bactrocera correcta | reverse complement strand
TTAACCTTCTTTAACGTATTGAAGTTGATATAAAGCAATGGCGGCATAACGACAGTACATTTGGAAGAATTCCGTAATCTTATGTTTAGGTATAAATTCGATTTTCTTTTATATATGCATTAAGCAATCGATATCGAAATGCTTCAAATACCTGGTTTAACATATTTAAGTTAAAAAACCTTCTTTAACAAACTGAAGTTAACATAAAGCCATAACGGTATAATGGCAGTGCATTTGGAAGAATTCCGTAATCTTATATTTAGGTATAAAGTCGATTTTGTTGTATATACACATTAGCAATCAATATCGAGATGGTTCAACTCATTAGTTCAACATATTTAAGTTAATAAACCTTCTTTAACGATCTGAAGGTGATATAAAACCATGGCGGCATAACGGCAGTGCATTTAGAAGAATTCCGTAATCTTATATTTAGGTATAAAGTCGATTTTCTTGTATACACACATTTAGCAATCGATAACGAAATGCTTCAAATCATTAGTTTAACATATTTAAGTTAATTAACCTTCTTTAACGTATTGAAGTTGATATAAAGCCATGGCGGCGTAACGGCAGTGCATGTAGAAGAATTCCGTAGTCTTATATTTAGGTATAAAGTCGATTTTGTTGTATATACACATAAGCAATCGATATCGAGATGGTTCAACTCATTAGTTTAACAATCTTAAGTTAATTAACCTTATTTTTCTCACTGAAGTGTACATAAAGCCATAACGGTATAACGGCAGTGCATTTGGAAGAATTCCGTAATCTTATATTTAGGTATAAAGTCGAGTTTCTTGTATTTACACATTAAGCAATTGATATCGAAATGCATCAGATAACTGGTTTAGCATCTTTATGTTAATTAACCTTCTTTATCTTACTAAAGTTTACATAACGCCATAACGGTAGAACGGCAGTACATTTATATGAATTCCGTTATCTTACATTTAGGTATAAAGTCGATTTTGTTGTACATACACATTTAGCAATCGATATTGAAATGCTTCAAATCATTAGTTTAACATATTTAAGTTAGTTAACCTTCTTTAACGTAATGAAGTTGATATAAAGCCATGGCGGCATAACGACAGTGCATTTAGAAGAATTCCGTTATCTTATATTTGGGTATAAAGTCGATTTTTTTGTATATACACATCTAGCAATCGATATCGAAATGCTTCAAATCATTAGTTTAACATATTTAAGTTAATTAACCTTCTTTAACGTATTGAAGTCGATATAAAGCCATGGCGGCATAACGACAGTACATTTGGAAGAATTTCGTAATCTTATATTTAGGTATAAAGTCGATTTTGTTGTATATACACATTTAGCAATCGATATCGAAATGCTTCAAATCATTAGTTTAACATATTTAAGTTAATTAACCTTCTTTAACGTAATGAAGGTGATATAAAGCCATGGCGGCATAACGACAGTGCATGTAGAAGAATTCCGTAATCTTATATTTAGGTATATAGTCGATTTTCTTGTATTTACGCATTTAGTAATCGATATCGAAAATCTTCAAATCATTAGTTTAACATAATTAAGTTAGTTAACCTTCTTTAACGTAATGAAGGTGATATAAAGCCATTGCGGCATAACGACAGTGCATTTAGAAGAATTCCGTAATCTTATATTTAGTTATAAAGTCGATTTTGTTGTATATACACATTTAGCAATCGATATCGAAATGCTTCAAATCATTAGTTTAGCATATTTAAGTTAATTAACCTTCTTTAACGTATTGAAGTCGATATAAAGCAGTGGCGGCATAACGACAGTACATTTGGAAGAATTCCGAAGTCTTATATTTATGTATAAAGTCGATTTTCTTGTATGTACACATTTAACAATCGATATCGAAATGCTTCAAATAATTAGTTTAACATATTTAAGCTAATAAACCTTCTTTAACGAACGGAAGTTGGCTTAAAGCCATGGCGGCATAACGGCAGTGCATTTAGAAGAATTCCGTAATCTTATATTTAGGTATAAAGTCGATTTTTCTGTTTATACACATTTAGCTATCGATATCGAAATGCTTTAAATTATAAGTTTAACATATTAAGTTAATAAACATTTTTTAGCATACTGAAGTCTACATAAAGCCTTAACGGTATAACGGCAGTGCATTTAGAAGAATTCCGTAATATTATAATTTTATATTTAGGTATAAAGTCGATTTTCTTGTATATACACGTTTCGCAATCGATATCGAAATGCTTCAGATAACTGGTTTAACATAATTAAGTTAATAAACCTCCTTTAGCGAACTGAAGTTGACATAAAGCCATAATTCCATAGTCTTATATTTAGGCATAAAGTCGATTTTCTTGTATATACACATTTAGCAATCGATATCGAAATGCTTCAAATCATTAGTTTAACATATTTAAGTTAATTAACCTTCTTTAACGAACGGAAGTTGGCATAAAGCCATTACGGCATAACGGCAGTGCATTTAGAAGAATTCCGTAATCTTATATTTAGGTATAAAGTCGATTTTCTTGTATATACACATTTAGCAATCGATAACGAAATGCTTCAAATCATTAGTTTAACATATTTAAGTTAATTAACCTTCTTTCTCTGACTGAAGTTTACATAAAGCCATAACGGTATAACCCCATTGCATTTGGAAGAATTAAGTTAATTAACCTTCTTTTTCTTACTGAAGTTTACGTAAAGCCATAACGGTATAACGGCAGTGCATTTGGAAGAATTCTGTAATCTTATATTTAGGTATAAAGTCGATTTTCTTCTATACTCCTTTAGCTATCGATATCGAAATGCTTCAAATCATTCGTTTAACATATTTAAGATCGTTAACCTTCTTTAACGTATTGAAGTCGATATAAAGCCATGGCGGCATAACGACAGTACATTTGGAAGAATTTCGTAATCTTATATTTAGGTATAAAATCGATTTTGTTGTATATACACATTTAGCAATCGATATCGAAATGCTTCTAATCATTAGTTTAACATATTTAAGTTAGTTAACCTTCTTTAACGTAATGAAGGTGATATAAAGCCACGGCGGCATAACGGCAGTGCATTTAGAAGAATTCCGTTATCGTATATTTATGTATAAAGTCGATTTTGTTGTATATACACATTCAGCAGTCGATATCGAAATGCTTCAAATCATTAGTTTAACATATTTAAGTTAATTAACCTTTGTTATCTTACCGAAGTTTACATAAAGCCAAAACGGTATAACACCAGTTCATTTGGAAGAATTCCGTAAACTTATATTTAGGTAAAAAGTCGATTTTCTTGTATACGCCTTTAGCTATCGATATCGAAATGCTTCAAATCATTCGTTTAACATATTTAAGATCGTTAACCTTCTTTAACGTAATGAAGGTAATATAAAGCCATGGCGGCATAACGACAGTGCATTTAGAAGAATTCCGTAATCTTATATTTATGTATAAAGTCGATTTTCTTGTATATACATATTTAGCAATCGATATCGAAATGTTTCAAATCATTAGTTTAACATATTTAAGTTCGTTAACCTTCCTTAAAGTAATGAAGGTGATATAAAGCCAAAGCGGCATAACGACAGTGCATTTAGAAGAATTCCGTAATCTTATATTTGGGTATATAGTCGATTTTCTTGTATTTACGCATTTAGCAATCGATATCGAAATGCTTCAAATCATTAGTTTAACATATTTAAGTTAATTAACCTTCTTTAACGTATTGAAGTCGATATAAGGCCATGGCGGCATAACGACAGTACATTTGGAAGAATTCCGAAGTCTTATATTTATGTATAAAGTCGATTTTCTTGTATGTACACATTTAACAATCGATATCGAAATGCTTCAAATAATTAGTTTAACATATTTAAGCTAATAAACCTTCTTTAACGAACGGAAGTTGGCTTAAAGCCATGGCGGCATAACGGCAGTGCATTTAGAAGAATTCCGTAATCTTATATTTAGGTATAAAGTCGATTTTTTTGTTTTAGCTATCGATATCGAAATGCTTCAAATCATAAGTTTAACATATTAAGTTAATAAACATTTTTTAGCATACTGAAGTCTACATAAAGCCTTAACGGTATAACGGCAGTGCATTTAGAAGAATTCCGTAATATTATAATTTTATATTTAGGTATAAAGTCGATTTTCTTGTATAAACAGGTTTCGCAATCGATATCGAAATGCTTCAGATAACTGGTTTAACATAATTAAGTTAATAAACCTCCTTTAGCGAACTGAAGTTGACATAAAGCCATAATTCCATAGTCTTATATTTAGGCATAAAGTCGATTTTCTTGTATATACACATTTAGCAATCGATATCGAAATGCTTCAAATCATTAGTTTAACATATTTAAATTAATTAACCTTCTTTAACGAACGGAAGTTGGCATAAGGCCATTACGGTATAACGGCAGTGCATTTAGAAGAATTCCGTAATCTTATATTTAGGTATAAAGTCGATTTTCATGTATATACACATTTAGCAATCGATAACGAAATGCTTCAAATCATTAGTTTAGCATACTTAAGTTAATTAATCTTATTTTTCTCACTGAAGTGTACATAAAGCCATAACGGTATAACGGCAGTGCATTTGGAAGAATTCCGTGAACTTATATTTAGGTATAATGTCGATTTTGTTGTATATACACATTTAGCAATCGATATCGAGATGCTTCAAATCATTAGCTTAACATATTTAAGTTAATTAACCTTCTTTTTCTTACTGAAGTTCACGTAAGGCCATAACGGTATAACGGCAGTGCATTTGGAAGAATTCCGTAATCTTATATTTAGGTATAAAGTCGATTTTCTTCTATACTCCTTTAGCTATCGATATAAAGCCATGGCGGCATAACGACAGTGCATTTAGAATAATTCCGTAATCTCATATTTATGTATAAAGTCGATTTTCTTGTATATACACATTTAGCAATCGATATCGAAATGTTTCAAATCATTAGCTTAACATATTTAAGTTCGTTAACCTTCTTTAACGTAATGAAGGTGATATAAAGCCATGGCGGCATAACGACAGTGCATTTAGAAGAATTCCGTAATCTTATATTTATGTATAAGGTCGATTTTCTTGTATATACACATTTAGCTAGCGATATCGAAATGCTTCAAATCATTCGTTTAACATATTTAAGTTCCTTAACCTTCTTTAACGTAATGAAGGTGATATAAAACCATGGCGGCATAACGACAGTGCATTTAGAAGAATTCCGTAATCTTATGTTTATGTATAAGGTCGATTTTCTTGTATATACACATTCAGCAATCGATATCGAAATGCTTCAAAGTTTAAGTTAATAAACCTTCTTTAACGAACGGAAGTTGGCTTATAGCCATGGCGGCATAACGGCAGTGCATTTAGAAGAATTCTGTAATCTTATATTTAGGCATAAAGTCGATTTTCTTGTATATACAGTTTTAGCTATCGATATCGAAATGCTTCAAATCATTAGTTTAACATATTAAGTTAATAAACATTTTTAAGCATACTGAAGTCTACATAAAGCCATAACGGTATAACGGCAGTGCATTTAGAAGAATTCCGTAATGTTTTAATTTTATATTTAAGTATAAAGTCGATTTTCTTGTATATATACATTTCGCAATCGATATGGAAATGCTTCAGATAACTGGTTTAACATATTTAAGTTAATAAACCTCCTTTAGCGAACTGAAGTTGACATAAAGCCATAACGGCACTGCATTTGGAAGAATTCCGTAGTCTTAACTTTAGGCATAAATTCGATTTTCTTTTATATACACATTTTGCAATCGATATCGAAATGCTTCAAATAACCCGTTTAGCATATTTAAATTAATTAACCTACTTTATGAAGTTTACATAAAGCCATCACGGCATAACGGCAGTATATTTATATGAATTCCGTTATCTTATATTTAGGTATAAAGTCGATTTTGTTGTACATACACATTTTGCAATCGATATCGAAATGCTTCAAATCATTCGTTTAACATATTTAAGTTAGTTAACCTTCTTTAACGTAAGGAAGGTGTTATAAAGCCATGGCGGCATAACGACAGTGCATGCAGAAGAATTCCGTAATCTTATATTTAGGTATAAAGTCGATTTTGTTGTATATACACATTTAGCGATCGATAACAAAATGCTTCAAATCATTAGTTTAACATATTTAAGTTAATTAGCCTTCTTTAACGTAATGAAGGTGACATAAAGACATGGCGGCATAACGACAGTACATTTGGAAGAATTCCGTAATCTTATGTTTAGGTATAAATTCGATTTTTTTTTTTACATACACATTTAGCTATCGATATCGAAATGCTGCAAATCATTAGTTTAACAAATTTAAGTTAATTAACCTTCTTTAAGGTATTGAAGTTGATATAAAGCCATGGCGGCATAACGACAGTACATTTGGAAGAATTCCGTAATCTTATATTTAGGTATAAAGTCGATTTTCTTGTATATACACATTAAGCAATCGATATCGAAATGCATCAGATAACTGGTTTAGCATATTTAAGTTAATTAACCTTCTTTATCTTACTAAAGTTTACATAAAGCCATAACGGCATAACGGCAGTATATTTATATGAATTCCGTTTTCTTATATTAAGGTATAAAGTCGATTTTGTTGTACATACACATTTAGCAATCGATATTGAAATGCTTCAAATCATTAGTTTAACATATTTAAGTTAGTTAACCTTCTTTAACGTAATGAAGGTGATATAAAGCCATGGCGGCATAACGACAGTGCATGTAGAAGAATTCCGTAATCTTATATTTGGGTATAAAGTCGATTTTGTTGTATATACGCATCTAGCAATCGATATCGAAATGCTTCAAATCATTAGTTTAACATATTTAAGTTAATTAACCCTCTTTATCTTACTGAAGTCTACAAACGCCTTAACGGCATAACGGCAAAGCATTTAGAAGAATTACGTAATCTTATATTTAGGTATAAAGTCGATTTTCTTTTATATACACATTTAGCAATCGATATCGAAATGCTTCAAATCATTAGTTTAACATGTTTAAGTTAATTAACCTTCTTTAACGTAATGAAGGTGATATAGAGCCATGGCGGCATAACGACAGTGCATGTAGAAGAATACCGTAATCTTATATTTAGGTATATAGTCGATTTTCTTGTATTTACGCATTTAGCAATCGATATCGAAAATCTTCAAATCATTAGTTTAACATATTTAAGTTAGTTAACCTTCTTTAACGTAATGAAGGTGATATAAAGCCATGGCGGCATAACGACAGTGCATGTAGAAGAATTCCGTAATCTTATATTTAGGTATAAAGTCGATTTTTTTGTTTAAGCTATCGATATCGAAATGCTTCAAATCATAAGTTTAACATATTAAGTTAATAAACATTTTTTAGCATATTGAAGTCTACATAAATCCTTAGCGGTATAACGGCAGTGCATTTAGAAGAATTCCGTAATGTTATAATTTTATATTTAGGTATAAAGTCGATTTTATGTATATACACATTTCGCAATCGATATCGAAATGCTTCAGATAACTGGTTTAACATATTTAAGTTAATAAACCTCCTTTAGAGAACTGAAGTTGACAAAAAGCCATAATTCCATAGTCTTATATTTAGGCATAAAGTCGATTTTGTTGTATATACACATTTAGCAATCGATATTGAGATGGTTCAACTCATTTGTTTAAATTATCTAACAAATGCTTTATGTTCGACCCACCTCATCAAATAGTTTAGCCTCAGAGCGTTAGCAAAGTTGAAACAAAAATGTGACTATTGCCAAGCGCCTGGTAGGAGTAGAAGAAAGATTGAAGACTTTCCTGAGAGCTCTTTAAATTATCTAACCAATGCTTTATGTTTGACCCACCTCGTTCAAATCGCTTAACGGCTAGAGCGTTATCAAAAGTGAAACAAACATGTGACTATTTCCAAGCCCCTGATAGGAGTAGAATAAAGATTGAAGACTTTCCTGAGAGCTCTTTAAATTATCTAACCAACGCTTTATGTTTGACCCACCTCGCTTCAATAGTTTAGCCGCTAGAGCGTTAGCAAAGTTGAAACAAAAATGTGACTATTACCAAGCCCCTGATAGGAGTAGAAGAAAGATTGAAGACTTTCTTGAGAGCTCTTTAAATTATCTAACCAATGCTTTATGTTTGACTCACCTCGTTTCAATAGTTTAGCCTCAGAGCGTTAGCAAAGTTGAAACAAAAATGTGCCTATTGCCAAGCCCCTGGTAGATGTAGAAAAAAATTAATGACTTTCCTGAGAGCTCTTTAAATTATCTAACGAATGCTTTATATTTGACCAACCTCGTTCCAATAGAGAGCGCTAGAGCGCTAATGAAACGAGGTGAGTGAAACATAAAGCATTGGTTAGATAATTTAAAGAGCTCTCAGGAAGTCTTCAAACTTTCTTCTACTCCTATCAGGGGTTTGGAAATAGTCACATTTTTGTTTCACTTTTGATAACGCTCTGCGGGTAAACTGTTTGAACCAGGTGAGTTAAAAAATAAACACATGTGACTATTTCCAAGCCCTGATAGGAGTAGAATAAAGATTGAAGACTTTCCTGAGAGCTCTTTAAATTATCTAACCAACGCTTTATGTTTGACCCATCTCGTTTCAATGTTTAGCCGCTAGAGCGTTAGCAAAGTTGAAACAAAAATGTGACTATACCAAGCCCCTGATAGAGTAGAAGAAAGATTGAAGACTCTTCTGAAGCTCTTTAAATTATCTAACCAATGCTTTAAATGTTTGACTCACCTCGTTTCAATAGTTTAGCCTAGAGCGTTAGCAAAGTTGAAACAAAAGATGTGCTATTGCCAAGCTTTGATAGAGTTAGAAAAAGATTAATGACTTTCCTGAGAGCTCTTTAAATTATCTAACAATGCTTTATATTTGACCAACCTCGTTCAATAGAGGCGCTAGAGCGTATTGAAGAGGTGGGTGAAACATAAAGCATTGGTTAGATAATTTAAAGAGCTCTCAGGAAAGTCCTCAAACTTTCTTCTACTCCTCAGGGGTTTGGAAATAGTCACATTTTGTTTCACTTTTGATAACGCTCTAGCGGGTAAACTGTTTGAACCGAGGTGGATCAAACATAAAGCATTGGTTAGATAATTTAAAAGCTCTCAGGAAAGTCATTAATTTTCTTCCACTCCTACAGGGGCTTGGTAATAGTCACATTTTTGTTTCAACTTTGCTAACGCTCTAGCGCTAAACTATTGAACGAGTTGGGTCAAACATAAAGCATTGGTTAGATAATTTAAAGGATCTCAGGAAAGTCTTCGAATTTCTTTCTACTCCTACAGGGGCTTGGAAATTGTCTACATTTTTGTTTCACTTTTAATGCTCTAGCGGCTAAACTATTGAACGAGTTGGTCAAACATAAAGCATTGGTTAGATAATTTAAAGAGCTCTCAGGAAAGTCTTCAATCTTTATTCTACTCCTACCAGGGGCTTGGAAATAGTCACATTTTTTTTACACTTTTCATAAGCTCTAGAGGCTAAACTATTTAATCGAGGTGAGTAAACATAAAGCATTGGTTAGATAATTTAAAGAGCTCTCAGGAAAGTCTTCAATCTTTCTTCTACTCCTATCAGGGGCTTGGAAATAGTCACATTTTTGTTTCAACTTTGATAACGCTCTAGCGGGTAAACTGTTTGAACGAGGTGGTCAAACATAAAGCGTTGGTTAGATAATTTAAAGAGCTCTCAGGAAAGTCTTCAATCTTTCTTCTACTCCTATCAGGGGCTTGGTAATAGTCACATTTCTGTTTCAACTTTTGCTAACGCTCTGAGGCTAAACTATTGAACGAGGTGGGTCGAACATAAAGCATTGGTTAGATAATTTAAAGAGCTCTCAGGAAAGTCTTCAATCTTTATTCTACTCCTATCAGGGGCTTGGAATAGTCACATTTTTGTTTCAACTTTGCTAACGCTCTAGCGGCTAAACATTAGAACGAGTTGGGTCAAACATAAAGCGTTGGTTATATAATTTAAAGAGCTCTCAGGAAAGCTTCAATCTTTATTCTACTCCTACCAGGGGCTTGGAAATTGTCACATTTTTGTTTCAACTTTGCTAACGCTCTAGAGGCTAAACTATTGAACGAGGTTGGGTCAAACATAAAGCATTGGTTAGATAATTTAAAGAGCTCTCAGGAAAGTCTTCAATCTTTCTTCTACTCCTACCAGGGGCTTGGAAATAGTCACATTTTTGTTTCACTTTGATAACGCTCTAGCGGGTAAACTATTTAAACGAGGTTGGCAAACATAAAGCTTGGTTAGATAATTTAAAGAGCTTTCAGGAAAGTCTTAATTTTCTTCTACTCCTATCAGGGGCTTGGTAATAGTCACATTTTTGTTTCAACTTTGCTAACGCTCTAGCGGCTAAACTATTGGAATGAGTTGGGTCAAACATAAAGCGTTGGTTAGATAATTTAAAGAGCTCTCAGGAAAGTCTTCAATCTTTTCTACTCCTATCAGGGGCTTGGAATAGTCACATTTTTGTTTCAACTTTGCTAACGCTCTAGCGGCTAAACAATTAGAACGAGTTGGGTCAAACATAAAGCGTTGGTTATATAATTTAAAGAGCTCTCAGGAAAGCTTCAATCTTTATTCTACTCCTACAGGGGCTTGGAAATTGTCACATTTTTGTTTCAACTTTCTAAGCTCTAGAGGCTAAACTATTGAACGAGGTTGGTCAAACATAAAGCATTGGTTAGATAATTTAAAGAGCTCTCAGGAAAGTCTTCAATCTTTCTTCTACTCCTACAGGGGCTTGGAAATAGTCACATTTTTGTTTCACTTTTGATAACGCTCTAGCGGGTAAACTATTTAGAACGAGGTTGGTCAAACATAAAGCATTGGTTAGATAATTTAAAGAGCTCTCAGGAAAGTCTTAATTTTCTTCTACTCCTATCAGGGGCTTGGAATAGTCACATTTTTGTTTCAACTTTGCTAACGCTCTGGGCTAAACTATTGAATGAGGTGGGTCAAACATAAAGCTTGGTTAGATAATTTAAAGAGCTCTCAGGAAAGTCTTCAATCTTTTCTACTCTTATCAGGGGCTTTGCAATAGTCACATTTTTGTTTCAACTTTGCTAACGCTCTAGCGGCTAAACAATTAGAACGAGTTGGGTCAAACATAAAGCGTTGGTTATATAATTTAAAGAGCTCTCAGGAAAGCCTTCAATCTTTATTCTACTCCTATCAGGGGCTTGGAAATTGTCACATTTTTGTTTCAACTTTGCTAACGCTCTAGCGGCTAAACTATTGGAACGAGTTGGGTCAAACATAAAGCGTTGGTTAGATAATTTAAAGAGCTCTCAGGAAAGTCTTCAATCTTTATTTTACTCCTACCAGGGGCTTGGAAATAGTCACATTTTTGTTTCACTTTTATTAATGCTCTAGAGGGTAAACTATTTAAACGAGGTTAGCCAAACATAAAGCATTGGTTAGATAATTTAAAGAGCTTTCAGAAAAGTCTTGAATGTTTCTTCTACTCCTATCAGGGGCTTGGAAATAGTCACATTTTTGTTTCAACTTTGCTAACGCTCTAGCGGCTAAACTATTGGAATGAGTTGGGTCAAACATAAAGCGTTGGTTAGATAATTTAAAGAGCTCTCAGGAAAGTCTTCAATCTCTATTCTACTCCTATCAAGGGCTTGGCAATAGTCACATTTTTGTTTCAACTTTGCTAACGCTAGCGGCTAAACAATTAGAACGAGTTGGGTCAAACATAAAGCGTTGGTTAGATAATTTAAAGAGCTCTCAGGAAGTTGGCATAACGGCAGTGGATGTAGAAGAATTCCGTAATCTTATATTTAGGTATAAAGTCGATTTTCTTGTATATACATATTTAGCTATCGATATCAAAATGCTTCAAATCATTTGTTTAACATATTAAATTAATAAACATTTTTTAGCTTACTAAAGTCTACATAAAGCCTTAGCAGTATAACGGCAGTGCATTTAGAAGAATTTCGTAATGTTATAATTTTATATTTAGGTAAAAAAAAAAAAAAAAAAAAAAAAAAAGGGGGGGGGTCAAATTTTAAAAATTCCTAATCTTATAGTTAGGTATAAAGTCTTTTTTTAGCAAGAATCGTATCGAAATGCTTCAAATCATTAGTTTAACATATTTAATTTAATAAACCTTCCTTTAACGCATTTGAAGTTATATAAAGCGTTCAACGGCATAACGGACAGTGCATTTAGAAGAATTCCGTTATCTTATATTTATGTATAAATTCGATTTTCTTGTACATATATATTTGGCAAGCGATATCGAAATGCTTCAAATCATTAGTTTAACATATTTAATTTATTAACCTTCCTTTTTAACGGCAAACGATATCGAAATGCTTCAAATCATTAGTTAAACATAATTAAGTTTATCTCCTTTTTCTTACTGAAGTCTAAAAGCCTTAACGGCATAACGGCAGTGCATTTAGAAGAATTCCGTTATCTTGTATTTATGTATGAATTCGATTTTCTTGTACATATTATTTGGCAATCGATATCGAAATGCTTCAAATCATTAGTTTAACATATTTAATTTAATTAACCTTCTTTGACGTATTTTGGGTTGATGCAAAGCCAGGGCCCAAACGATATCGGAAGAATTCCGAATCTTTTTTTGGGTTAAAATAATTTTCTGTTATTATCTCTTTTTTTTTAAATTTTGGAAGTCTGCGGAAACAATTAAAGGGGGAAAATTAACGGGTAGTGCATTTAAAAAAGGGGAAAGTCTTAATCTTTTTTTATTTGGGGGTTGGGAATTCACATTTTTGTTTAACTTTCAACTTACCCAATCTATTGGAAATTGGTTCAAACAAAAAAGGTTTTAGAAAATTTAAAAGGTTCAGGAAAGTCTTCTTTTATCTATTAAGGTGTTTGGAAAAAGCCATTTGCAAGCTAACGCTCGGGGTAAAATTTGGAAGAATTGGGAAAAATTTTTTAAAAATTTAAAAGGTCTAAAAGCCCAATTTTCTTGTTTTTATTAAATAGTCACATTTTTTTTTTAAACTTTGGTAATGCTCTAGCGGGTAAACTTTTTAAACGGGGTTGGTCAAACATTAAGCGTTGGTTGATAATTTAAAGAGCTCTCAGGAAAGTCTTAAAATCTTTCTTCTACTCCTATCAGGGGCTTGGCAATAGTCACATTTTTGTTTCAACTTTGCTAACGCTCTAGCGGCTAAACTATTGGAACGAGTTGGGTCAAACATAAAGCGTTGGTTATATAATTTAAAGAGCTCTCGGGAAAACGTCTTTAATCTTTATTCTTCCCCTTATCAGGGGCTTGGCAATAGTCACATTTTTGTTTCAACTTTGCTAACGCTCTAGCGGCTAAACTATTAGAACGAGTTGGGTCAAACATAAAGCGTTGGTTAGATAATTTAAAGAGCTCTCAGGAAAGTCTTCAATCTTTATCCTACTCCTATCAGGGGCTTGGAAATAGTCACATTTTTGTTTCACTTTTATTAATGCTCTAGCGGGTAAACTATTTAAACGGGGTTAGTCAAACAAAAGCATTGGTTAGATAATTTAAAGAGCTCTCAGGAAAGTCTTAAATCTTTCTTCTACTCCTATCAGGGGCTTGGTTATAGTCACATTTTTGTTTCAACTTTGCTAACGCTCTAGCGGCTAAACTATTGGAACGAGTTCAATCAATCTTTAATCTACTCCTATCAGGGGCTGGCAATTGTCACATTTTTGTTTCAACTTTGCTAACGCTCTAGCGGCTAAACTATTGGAACGAGGTGGGTCAAACATAAAGCAGTGGTTAGATAATTTAAAGAGCTTTCAGGAAAGTCTTCAGTCTTTCTTCTACTCCTATCAGGGGCTTGGTAATAGTCACATTTTTGTTTCAAATTTGCTACGCTCTAGCGGCTAAACAATTAGAACGAGGTGGGTCAAACATAAAGCATTGGTTAGATAATTTAAAGGGCTTCAGGAAAGTCTTTAATCTTTGTTCTACTACTATCAAGCGCATGGAAATAGTCACATTTTTGTTTCAACTTTGCTAACGCTCTAGCGGCTAAACTATTGGAACGAGGTGGGTCAAACAGAAAGCATTGGTTAGATAATTTAAAGAGCTTTCAGGAAAGTCTTCAGTCTTTTTTCTATTCCTATCAGGGGCTTGGCAATAGTCACATTTTTGTTTCAACTTTGCTAACGCTCTAGCGGCTAAACAATTAGAACGAGTTGGGTCAAACATAAAGCGTTGGTTATATAATTTAAAGAGCTCTCAGGAAAGTCTTTAATCTTTCTTCTACTCTTATCAGGGGGTTGGCAATAGTCACATTTTTGTTTCAATTTTGCTAACGCTCTAGCGGCTAAACTATTGGAACGAGTTGGGTCAAACATAAAGCGTTGGTTAGATAATTTAAAGAGCTCTCAGGAAAGTCTTCAATCTTTATTCTACTCCTATCAGGGGCTTGGAAATAGTCACATTTTTGTTTCACTTTTATTAATGCTCTAGCGGGTAAACTATTTAAACGAGGTTAGTCAAACATAAAGCATTGGTTAGATAATTTAAAGAGCTCTCAGGAAACTCTTAAAAGCTCTCAGGAAAGTCTTTAATCTTTCTTCTACTCTTATCAGGGGCTTGGCAATAGTCACATTTTTGTTTCAACTTTGCTAACGCTCTAGCGGCTAAACTATTGGAACGAGTTGGGTCAAACATAAAGCGTTGGTTAGATAATTTAAAGAGCTCTCAGGAAAGTCTTCAATCTTTATTCTACTCCTATCAGGGGTTTGGAAATAGTCACATTTTTGTTTCACTTTTATTAATGCTCTAGCGGGTAAACTATTTAAACGAGGTTAGTCAAACATAAAGCGTTGGTTAGATAATTTAAAGAGCATTTAGGAAACTCTTAAATCTTTCTTCTACTCCTATCAGGGGCTTGGTAATAGACACATTTTTGTTTCAACTTTGCTAACGCTCTAGCGGCTAAACTATTGGAACGAGTTGGGTCAAACATAAAGCGTTGGTTAGATAATTTAAAGAGCTCTCAGGAAAGTCTTCAATCTTTCTTCTACTCCTACCAGGGGCTTGGCAATAGTCACATTTCTGTTTCAACTTTGCTAACGCTCTGAGGCTAAACTATTTGAATGAGTTGGGTCGAACATAAAGCATTGGTTAGAAAATTTAAAGAACTCTCAAAAAAGTCTTCAATCTTTCTTCTACTCTTATCAGGGGCTTGGCAATAGTCACATTTTTGTTTCAACTTTGCTAACGATAGATAATTTAAAGAGCTCTCAGGAAAGTCTTCAATCTTTATTCTACTCCTATCAGGGGCTTGGAAATAGTCACATTTTTGTTTCACTTTTATTAATGCTCTAGCGGGTAAACTATTTAAACAAGGTCAGTCAAACATAAAGCGTTGGTTAGATAATTTAAAGAGCACTCAGGAAACTCTTAAATCTTTCTTCTACTCCTATCAGGGGCTTGGTAATAGACACATTTTTGTTTCAACTTTGCTAACGCTCTAGCGGCTAAACTATTGGAACGAGTTGGGTCAAACATAAAGCGTTGGTTAGATAATTTAAAGAGCTCTCAGGAAAGTCTTCAATCTTTCTTCTACTCCTACCAGGGGCTTGGCAATAGTCACATTTCTGTTTCAACTTTGCTAACGCTCTGAGGCTAAACTATTTGAATGAGTTGGGTCGAACATAAAGCATTGGTTAGATAATTTAAAGAACTCTCAAAAAAGTCTTCAATCTTTCTTCTACTCTTATCAGGGGCTTGGCAATAGTCACATTTTTGTTTCAACTTTGCTAACGATAGATAATTTAAAGAGCTCTCAGGAAAGTCTTCAATCTTTATTCTACTCCTATCAGGGGCTTGGAAATAGTCACATTTTTGTTTCACTTTTATTAATGCTCTAGCGGGTAAACTATTTAAACGAGGTTAGTCAAACATAAAGCATTGGTTACATAATTTAAAGTGCTCTCAGGAAAGTCTTAAATC
>CM050324.1:7822015-7839242 GCA_027475135.1 Bactrocera correcta | reverse complement strand
TTTGATAAGAGTAGAAGAAAGATTGAAGATTTTCCTAAGAGCTCTTTAAATTATCTAACCAATGCTTTATGTTTGACCCACCTCGTTCCAATAGTTTAGCCGCTAGAGCGTTAGCAAAGTTGAAACAAAAATGTGACTATTTCCAAGCCCCTGATAGGAGTAGAAAAAAGATTGAAGACTTTCCTGAGAGCTCTTTAAATTATCTAACCAACGCTTTATGTTTGACCCAACTCGTTCCAATAGTTTAGCCGCTAGAGCGTTAGCAAAGTTGAAAAAAAAATGTGACTATTACCAAGCCCCTGATAGGAGTGGAAGAAAGATTGAAGACTTTCCTGAGAGCTCTTTAAATTATATAACCAATACTTTATGTTTGACCCACCTCGTTCCAATAGTTTAGCCGCTAGAGCGTTAGCAAAGTTGAAACAAAAATGTGACTATTACCAAGCCCCTGATAGTAGTAGAACAAAGATTGAATACTTTCCTGACAGCTCTTTAAATTATCTAACCAACGCTTTATGTTTGACTCACCTCGTTCAAACAGTTTACCCGCTAGAGCGTTATCAAAAGTGAAACAAAAATGTGACTATTTCCAAGCCCCTGATAGTAGTAGAACAAAGATTGAAGACTTTCCTGACAGCTCTTTAAATTATCTAACCAACGCTTTATGTGTGACTCACCTTGTTCAAATAGTTTACCCGCTAGAGCGTTATTAAAGTTGAAACAAAAATGTGACTATTGCCAAGCCCCTGGCAGGAGTAGAAGAAAAATTGGGAACTTTCCTGAGAGCTCTTTAAATTATCTAACGAATGCTTTATGTTTGACCCACCTCGTTCCAATAGTTTAGCCGCTAGAGCGTTAGCAAAGTTGAAACAAATATGTGACTATTGCCAAGTCCTTGATAAGAGTAGAAGAAAGATTGAAGACTTTCTTGAGAGCTCTTTAAATTATCTAACCAATGCTTTATGTTCGACCCACCTCATTCAAAAAGTTTAGCCTCAGAGCGTTAGCAAAGTTGAAACAGAAATGTGACTATTGCCAAGCCCCTGGTAGGAGTAGAAGAAAGATTGAAGACTTTCCTGAGAGCTCTATAAATTATCTAACCAATGCTTTATGTTTGACTCACCTCGTTCAAATAGTTTACCCGCTAGAGCTTAAATAAAAGTGAAACAAAAATGTAACTATTTCCAAGCCCCTGGTAGGAGTAGAAAAAAAATTGGGGACTTTCCTGAGATCTCTTTAAATTATCTAACAAATGCTTTATGTTTGACCTACCTCGTTTCAATAGTTTAGCCGCTAGAGCGTTAGCAAAGATGAAACAAAAATGTGACTATTGTCAAGCCCTTGATAGGAACAACGTCCGGTGTGTTTTACGTGGGTACCTGCTGACGACAGCCTTACTCCACGGCGCTCAAAAGCACAGCGGATCAAATCAATGCGTTGATCAGCGCCCTGAGAATGCTAAGCATTTTCAGTACCAATTGGCAGTGTGGAATGGACACACTAACCACCTTGGTAGGGTTCGAGGCCCATCTAAAACCTCTGCCGTGCTTTGGGTCCGGCACCCGGTTGCAATGCAACTCCACATTCAACTGACAGGGTCAGTTCTTCCCGCGATTTGGGTTTCAACCACAACCACCACGATACTCCCCGAGGGGCCAGTCCGCACGAGCAGGTTGGAGTTACCTCCAAGGGCTCCTGCTCCCCGTGGTACCAGAATTAAGTCTCCGGTCAGACCTCGTAGCCGAAACTACTACCAGTTGAGCTTCCATACTGCTCTGGACTGGTGGCCAGGGGTTGGACCCCATACACACATCACTTACACACACCAATCATACCAAAGTCTAAAACCCTAACTTCCAGCTAACCGCCTTCGCCGCTTAAATATTACACGCGCAAACAGCCCTAACTGTTCGGTATTCCGACTAGTGGAGATCACACCACTAACATTTAATCGTCCATCAGTCAAGCTAATCCCCATACCACCCAGATCCCTAATGTCCGAGTACATCGGGCACTCCGCAATTAAATGCGACCAATTTTCTAACCCCGCCCCACAAAAACACCCTGACGTATCTGATAGGTGCCTCTGATGCAAAAATGCATTCAGAGGCCCATGCCCCGTAAGCAGGAAACCCAGACTCAGACAAAATCTGAAGTCTGGGTTATCCTCAACGAACCCAACGTCCCGAATGTACTCGTACGTCACTCGGCCGTTAGGACTATTGTCCCAACGTTCTTGCCACCTACACCTAACCCTATCATCTAGAAGCCTCTTGCTCCCTAGATATCCCTCCCTCTCCACATCATCGTCGGAAATCCAATCGTTCCGCAGCAATGACACACTCAAACCCCTTCTTAACCTGAATGCAATAGCACGCTGTATGACAATCAGGTCAAGAGGGGGTGCACCTAATAGCACCTGCATCGCATCCGTTGAGACGGTGCGACATACAGGCAAGCAAGCAAGCATCATACAACGCTGAATTGAGAGGAGTTTTTGAGACCCCAAGACAGTCGTGGCTGCCTCCCACCATACAGGGGCTCCATATGTGGCACAGGCCACAAACAAGCCACGATATATGGTGCGGACAGCACGACGTCCGAGACCCCAATCGCTCCTCAAAATACGTCGTATTTTGCCTACGGTTGCCTGCAGTCGCTCCTTCACTTTCACCAGGTGTGGAGTAAAACACATCCTTTCACTTATGGTCAGCCCCAGATACTTGACTTGCGTCACGTATCTGATGCTGACCCCATTCACACGGACAATCGGTGGACGGAACGGCGACAATCTACCTTTCAGCAGCATTGCCACCGTTTTGTCCATCGATATGTCAACCCCCACACCTAAACCCCAAGAATTAACAATCTCTAAGAGATCTCCTCCCGCCCGTTCTAAATCCAACCTCGAGCGACCTTCAACCATAAGAAGAAGGTCGTCCGCATACGCGCAACATTTACAGAGTGGCTCGAGCTGTCCAAGCAGAGTGTCCATCATTAGGTTCCAAATATATGGACCACAGATGGAACCCTGTGGGCAGCCTCGAACAACTCCAATCTCCACACTCCCATTCATGCCGACAAGAGAGGCCTTTCTGTCCGAAAAATAACTCCGCCAAAGAGTAATTTCCGGACAGTCAAGCTCCTCCAGCCGTTGCAACACTCGATCCCAGCTTAGGTAGTCAAAAGCCCCCTTGAAGTCAACAAATATGCCAAGGACATACTTGTTGACATTCTCCCTAACGACATTCTGTACAAAAAACCACGCATCCTCTATACTGCGTCCTTTCCTGAACCCAAACTGCCTATCCGACCACATACCCCGCGTTAGCTCCTGAAGCCGTTCCACCATGACCCTTTCCAGCACTTTTC
Source organism: Bactrocera correcta (assembly GCA_027475135.1). Classification (NCBI taxonomy): domain Eukaryota; kingdom Metazoa; phylum Arthropoda; class Insecta; order Diptera; family Tephritidae; genus Bactrocera; species Bactrocera correcta. The sequence goes on along the minus strand of CM050324.1, from coordinate 7,835,870 downwards.
CAAGTACTGGAAGGAGACTGATGCCCCGATAAGATCGAGGATCGCTCCTGACCTTATCAGGGGACTTCAGGAGAGGAACAACCCTAGCACTTTTCCACTCGCGTGGAAAGTATCCCTCCCAGACGCACTTATTGTAAATGGCCTCCAGGTATTCCGGAATGAACTTCCATAAGCTTTTACACATCTCTCCGTTCAAACCATCAAAACCTGGGGACCGTTTAGACCTAACCAGGCCAAAGGCGTACCCCAACTCCCCATCATCTAATGGAGGGACAGGCACCTCTTGTGCTTGAAGTACCTGCACCTCCGACCTAGGAAAGAACGCACCTAACAGAACCCCCGCACACTCTCTCCACGACGATAACAGAGAGTCACCGACGCGAAGAGAGGTGATATCCTCCCTCCTACGACCCCTGCAGATCCTATAGACCTGACCCCAGGGGTCGTTCCTATCCTCTCTAACAAAACTCCTCCACTCTTCTTCTTTAGTTTTAACTAACATCTCTTTATACTCCCTATCCGCACAACTAAATTCCCGCCTAAGCTGGGACAGCCTATCAGAATTGGACCGACGAGCACGTTGAAACTTTCGCCTCAAACGCCTGACAGTCCTCCTCTTCAAGGTTAACTCACGCGTCCACCATTTAATTTTGCTAATCTTACGACTTTCACACCTCCTAAATACCCTATCATTTAACCCCCAAACTACCCCGTATAGACGAGCAATTTGCTCGTCAACCCCCAACTCCTCAAACTCACTAAGCGGTATATCGGATACCGCTTCCCTAACCAAGAGTCCATATTGGTTCCAGTCAGTACCAGAGGTACGCCATCGCCGCAATGGACTCTCATAAGGTGAGGGAGGGGATCGAGGAGTAACCACAATTTGAAGCAAATTATGGTCACTCAATCCCCACCCTCCCCTAACCTCCCAACTAACACTGAAAGCCCTACTTGCTGCCTCGTTCATAAGCGTCACGTCAATGTCGCTCACGCCCCCAGGCCCATCGAACGTATACCATTCGCTCGGCTCATTCAGAACGTGGAGGCTATTAGCCACCACCCATTCGCTTAATGCCTCGCCTCGACTGTGGCTTTGGTATCCAGACGAATGCCGGGATACCTTACTAAACCACATCGAGGACGTGGCATTCGCATCCAACCCTAGGATAATTGGGCTACTACTCGCAAGTAGTAGTAGCTTATCCATGTAGCCCAGGTAGGGCTCTAGGGGCTCGCTATATTTACAATAAATACTAGCGACAAACATCCTACCGAACTCCCCTTCTACAGCTACACATATACCCAGTTGTGAAGAATCCACAACTACGCAATCGTAGCGTGGATTATTCACAACTATTGCAGCGTTAGCTCTAAGGTCAGTGAAGACCCTAAAACCCCCAGGAAGACCCCGAACCACACCATTGGTGGCGTAGGGCTCCTGGAGTAGAGCGATACTGCACCCACCCTCAACCATACAACCCCCCAACTCACACATTACGGCATAAGAGCCCTGACAGTTGAGCTGGATAATCCCCCCCATCAGTGTCTGGCGAGGGCGCGTTCAACCATGCCACAATAGATAGGGCAGACAGCTGACATCATCAGATGCCCAGCTGGCCTACCCTTAAACTCACAGTTGCGACAATGCGGTGCATTGACGCAACTGGCAGCTTTGTGGCCTTCTTGACCGCACCTCCGACAGACATCCGATCTAGCCCTACATTCAGCCACCCTATGGTCAAATCCCATACAACGGAAGCATCCAGCGACGGGGCTGTCCGGTCGCACCCTGAAGGAGAACCACTTTATGTAACACCGACCTGCCTCCAAGAGGGCGGACATCAATTTGTCCGTACCCTCAAGGACGACATTGGTGCTACCGTCAGCAGCCACCTTCCAGGGACGACTGACCATCCTTACGTCAGTCCTCTGGGATGCCGGGCTGAAGTCCTGGAGGTTCAGCCGGAGTAGTTCCTCCATGAATTCTTCATGGGGGATCTCCGTATGGACCCCCTGGACTACCACCCGACGTCCCAACTTCCGGTTGACAGAGACGTCCAACCCCACCTCCTCAAACTTCTTATTACTCGCCACTCTCTCCCTCTCAAGGACGGAGGGAGTGCGAATAACCGCCCCACCACCCTTGATAGGCCTAACCTCGTGGACCCTCACTCCAAGTGAGGGGCCCACCTCCTTCACCACCTTCTGAATAACTTCCTTAGAGGAAGTTGCGGGCCCCTTACTCCTGACCACGACCGACCAGGTCTCCACGGGCTTCGGCGTCACCGGTGCGATTGCCTCAAGCACAGGTGCTGGAGGCGCAGGCATCGGTGCCGACGGAGCCGGCATTAACCTGCTCGGCGCCGAAGAGGAGGATCTCCCACAACTCCCCCTAAGGGCATCTACCTGACCGCGAAGATGGGCATTCTCGGTTATCACCGTCATTAGGAGCGCCTCATACTTTGAGGCAAGCTCCAACAGCCCCTTCGCAGTCCCTACCTCAAAATTCTTTGACTCGAACACGAGCTCGTTGAGCTCCCCGGTAATTCGTTTTGCAGCCGCGACATGGCTGACTGCCCCACCCCCAACCACAACTGCCCCCCGCGAGAACTCCCGCTTTTTTGCGGCCTCTTTGGCACGCCCGGGACCCGATTCTTTGCCAACCGTCTTTGACGGTTGGGCAACCGTTTTCGCAGTGGTGGCCACGCTGGCCTTTCCACCACGACTTCCCTCGCCTTCCCCCTCACGCGCTACCGCCTTCTCGGTGGAGGCCACGATGGCACTCCCGCTCCCTCCCGCATTTTCCCCAACGTTACGCGGCGACCCCGCACGCGTAACCGCCTTCTCAGCGGAGGCCACGTTGGCACTCCCGCCACAACTCCCGCTCCCTCCCTCGCTTACGTCGTCTTTACGCGGCGACTCCAACCGCGCCTTGCTCCTCGGTGGAGACCTTACCACTCCCGTCGCTCCCAACGCTTCGTCCTCGCCCCCCGACGTGGAATCCTCCACGACTGTTGAAGCGGCGGAATTTCCGCTTCCAGCGAGTGACTTCGTCCTCTTCTTCCGTCCACGAGGCATCTCCCTACCCAAACAACCTCTCAGTAGAACTGATCCGCTGGCGTTCCACTAGCGCAGAAGGCTCACGGACAGAAAGATACTGGAGCAGCTGCCCTCGAGGTGTTTGCGTCTGAAACGCGCCGAAAAATGCGAAACGCGCGCAGGCCCGCTCAGTAACAGCGACCACCCAAGCGGTCGATTATCGCGAGCTCGCAGTGGAACAGCCCACAACCCCAACCAGTGGTCGGATAAAGGCCACTCAATGGGCCGCCGGACGGACAATGTCCCCGTAACGGTCCGGAGTCGACCGATGTGGCACTGAACCGAATCGCACCGTGGGCTTAAAGGTAGCGCTGTTACGACCGTTGGTCCACACAGGAGTCGCAATTCCAACGCAGGACAGACGCTTGCACCCTTTGGGCAATCCTGTCCAGACTCTCCTGACACCGAGCCAACTAAACGCCAGATGCACAGCACAGAACCACTGGCAGGCAGTCTGGTCAGCAAGAATGCCAACAACACGGAGCTACACTGAAACCGTGCGAAGCCTCCGCCAATAACAACAACGTGGATGACCACTTTGTCCGTATATAATACAGTAATAATTAAATTACTTACCGTAATCTCGCGACGATTTTGTACACAAAATTGCCAAAAAACGCACAAAAATGTGTACCCGCACAAAAACACTCGCGGTCAATAAACCTCGCACCGAACGATCGTACCAACAATTGCACCGAACCGCTACGCACACGCGCCAGGCAATAACGGTGCCAGCTAAACTACGTAAACAAACGACCGCACAAAAGAAACTCGAAAAAATCACCGAAAAAACACTTTGAATAAATCGCAACGATGCGCACGCACGTCTATCCGCGTCGACAGTCAACTAACGAATCCTTGATAGGAACAGAAGAAAGAATGAAGACTTTCCTGAAAGCTCTTTAAATTATCTAACCAATGCTTTATGTTTGACCCACCTCGTTCAAATAGTTTAGCCGTTAGAGCGTTATCAACAGTGAAACAAAAATGTGACTATTTGCCAAGCCCTGGTTGGAGTAGAAGAAAAATTGGGGACTTTCCTGAAAGCACTTTAAATTATCTAAACGATGCTTTATGTTTGACCCACCTCGTTCCAAAAGTTAAGCCGCTAGAGCGTTAGCAAAGTTGAAACAAAAATGTGACTATTGCCAAGCCCCTGATAGGAGTAGAAGAAAGATTGAGGACTTTCACGAGAGCTAATGAAACGAGGTGGGTCAAACATAAAGCATTGGTTAGATAATTTAAAGGGCTCTCAGGAAAGTTTTTAATCTTTGTTCTACTACTATCAGGCGCATGGAAATAGTCACATTTTTGTTTCAACTTTGCTAACGCTCTAGCGGCTAAACTATTGGAACGAGGTGGGTCAAACATAAAGCATTGGTTAGATAATTTAAAGAGCTTTCAGGAAAGTCTTCAGTCTTTCTTCTACTCCTATCAGGGGCTTGGTAATAGTCACATTTTTGTTTCAACTTTGCTAACGCTCTTGCGGCTAAACAATTAGAACGAGGTGGGTCAAACATAAAGCATTGGTTAGATAATTTAAAGGGCTCTCAGGAAAGTCTTTAATCTTTGTTCTACTACTATCAGGCGCATGGAAATAGTCACATTTTTGTTTTAACTTTGCTAACGCTCTAGCGGCTAAACTATTGGAACGAGGTGGGTCAAACATAAAGCATTGGTTAGATAATTTAAAGAGCTTTCAGGAAAGTCTTCAGTCTTTTTTCTATTCCTATCAGGGGCTTGGCAATAGTCACATTTTTGTTTCAACTTTGCTAACGCTCTAGCGGCTAAACTATTGGAACGAGTTGGGTCAAACATAAAGCGTTGGTTAGATAATTTAAAGAGCTCTCAGGAAAATCTTCAATCTTTATTCTACTCTTATCAGGGGCTTGGAAATAGTCACATTTTTGTTTCAACTTTGCTAACGCTCTAGCGGCTAAACTATTGGAACAAGTTGGGTCAAACATAAAGCGTTGGTTAGATAATTTAAAGAGCTCTCAGGAAAGTCTTCAATCTTTATTCTACTCCTATCAGGGGTTTGGGAAAATAGTCACATTTTTGTTTCACTTTTATTAATGCTCTAGCGGGTAAACTATTTAAACGAGGTTAGTCAAACATAAAGCATTGGTTACATAATTTAAAGAGCTCTCAGGAAAGTCTTAAATCATTCTTCTACTCCTATCAGGGGCTTGGTAATAGTCACATTTTTGTTTCAACTTTGCTAACGCTCTAGCGGCTAAACTATTGGAACAAGTTGGGTCAAACATAAAGCGTTGGTTAGATAATTTAAAGAGCTCTCAGGAAAGTCTTCAATCTTTATTCTACTCCTATCAGGGGCTTGGAAATAGTCACATTTTTGTTTCACTTTTATTAATGCTCTAGCGGGTAAACTATTTAAACGAGGTTAGTCAAACATAAAGCATTGGCTGCATAATTTAAAGAGCTCTCAGGAAAGTCTTAAATCTTTCTTCTACTCCTATCGGGGGCTTGGCAATAGTCACATTTTTGTTTCAACTTTGCTAACGCTCTAGCGGCTTAACAATTAGAACGAGTTGGGTCAAACATAAAGCGTTGGTTAGATAATTTAAAGAGCTCTCAGGAAAGTCTTTAATCTTTCTTCTACTCTTATCAGGGGCTTGGCAGTAGTCACATTTTTGTTTCAACTTTGCTAACGCTCTAGCGGCTAAACAATTAGAACGAGGTGGGTCAAACATAAAGCATTGGTTAGATAATTTAAAGGGCTCTCAGGAAAGTCTCTAATCTTTGTTCTACTACTATCAGGCGCATGGAAATAGTCACATTTTTGTTTCAACTTTGCTAACGCTCTAGCGGCTAAACTATTGGAACGAGGTGGGTCAAACATAAAGCATTGGTTAGATAATTTAAAGAGCTTTCAGGAAAGTCTTCAGTCTTTCTTCTACTCCTATCAGGGGCTCGGTAATAGTCACATTTTTGTTTCAACTTTGCTAACGCTCTAGCGGCTAAACAATTAGAACGAGGTGGGTCAAACATAAAGCATTGGTTAGATAATTTTAAGGGCTCTCAGGAAAGTCTTTAATCTTTGTTCTACTACTATCAGGCGCATGGAAATAGTCACATTTTTGTTTCAACTTTGCTAACGCTCTAGCGGCTAAACTATTGGAACGAGGAGGGTCAAACATAAAGCATTGGTTAGATAATGTAAAGAGCTTTCAGGAAAGTCTTCAGTCTTTTTTCTATTCCTATCAGGGGCTTGGCAATAGTCACATTTTTGTTTCAACTTTGCTAACGCTCTAGCGGCTAAACTATTGGAACGAGTTGGGTCAAACATAAAGCGTTGGTTAGATAATTTAAAGAGCTCTCAGGAAAATCTTCAATCTTTATTCTACTCTTATCAGGGGCTTGGAAATAGTCACATTTTTGTTTCAACTTTGCTAACGCTCTAGCGGCTAAACTATTGGAACAAGTTGGGTCAAACATAAAGCGTTGGTTAGACAATTTAAAGAGCTCTCAGGAAAGTCTTCAATCTTTATTCTACTCCTATCGGGGGCTTGGAAATAGTCACATTTTTGTTTCACTTTTATTAATGCTCTAGCGGATAAACTATTTAAACGAGGTTAGTCAAACATAAAGCATTGGTTAGATAATTTAAAGAGCTCTCAGGAAAGTCTTAAATCTTTCTTCTACCCCTATCAGGAGCTTGGTAATAGTCACATTTTTGTTTCAACTTTGCTAACGCTCTAGCGGCTAAACTATTGGAACAAGTTGGGTCAAACATAAAGCGTTGGTTAGATAATTTAAAGAGCTCTCAGGAAAGTCTTCAATCTTTATTCTACTCCTATCAGGGGCTTGGTAATAGTCACATTTTTGTTTCAACTTTGCTAACGCTCTAGCGGCTAAACTATTGGAACAAGTTGGGTCAAACATAAAGCTTTGGGTTAGATAATGTAAAGAGCTCTCGGGAAAGTCTTCAATCTTTATTCTACTCCTATCAGGGGCTTGGCAATAGTCACATCTTTGTTTCAACTTTGCTAACGCTCTAGCGGCTAAACTATTGGAACGAGTTGTGTCAAACATAAAGCGTTGGTTAGAAAATTTTAAAGAGCTCTCAAGAAAGTCTTCAATCTTTCTTCTACTCCTATCAGGGGCTTGGTAATAGTCACATTTTTGTTTCAACTTTGCTAACGCTCTAGCGGCTAAACTATTGGAACGAGGTGGGTCAAACATAAAGCATTGGTTAGATAATTTAAAGAGCTTTTAGGAAAGTATTCAGTCTTTCTTCTATTCCTATCAGGGGCTTGGCAATAGTCACATTTTTGTTTCAACTTTGCTAACGCTCAAGCGGCTAAACTATTGGAACGAGTTGTGTCAAACATAAAGCGTTGGTTAGATAATTTAAAGAGCTCTCAGGAAAGTCTTCAATCTTTATTCTACTCCTATCAGGGGCTTGGAAATAGTCACATGCTTGTTTCACTTTTATTAATGCTCTAGCGGGTAAACTATTTAAACGAGGTTAGTCAAACATAAAGCATTGGTTAGATAATTTAAAGAGCTTTCAGAAAAGTCTTCAATCTTTTTTCTACTCCTATCAGGGGCTTGGAAATAGTCACATTTTTGTTTCAACTTTGCTAACGCTCTAGCGGCTAAACTATTGGAACGAGGTGGGTCAAACATAAAGCATTGGTTAGATAATTTAAAGAGCTCTTAGGAAAATCTTCAATCTTTCTTCTACTCTTATCAAAGGCTTGGCAATAGTCACATCTTTGTTTCAACTTTGCTAACGCTCTAGCGGCTAAACTATTGGAACGAGGTCGGTCAAACACAAAGCATTGGTTAGATAATTTAAAGAGCCCTCAGGAAAATCTTCACTCTTTCTTCTACTCCTATCAGGGGCTTGGCAATTGTCACATTTTTGTTTCAACTTTGCTAACGCTCTAGCGGGTAAACTTTTTAAAACGAGCTGAGTCAAACATAAAACATTGGTTAGATAATTTAAGGAGCTCTCAGGAAAGTCTTCAATCTTTGTTCTACATCTACCAGGCGCTTGGCAATAGTCACATTTTTGTTTCACTTTTGATAACGCTCTAGCCGGTAAACGATTTGAACGAGGTGAGTCAAACATAAAGCATTGGTTAGATAATTTAAAGAGCCCCCAGGAAAGTCTTCAATCTTTCTTCTACTCCTACCAGGCGCTTGGCAATAGTCACATTTTTGTTTCAACTTTGCTAACGCTCTGAGGCTAAACTATTTGAATGAGGTGGGTCGAACATAAAGCATTTGTTAGATAATTTAAACAAATGAGTTGAACCATCTCAATATCGATTGCTAAATGTGTATATACAACAAAATCGACTTTATGCCTAAATATAAGACTATGGAATTATGGCTTTATGTCAACTTCAGTTCTCAAAAGGAGGTTTATTAACTTAATTATGTTAAACCAGTTATCTGAAGCATTTCGATATCGATTGCGAAATGTGTATATACATAAAATCGACTTTATACCTAAATCTAAAATTATAACATTACGGAATTCTTCTAAATGCACTGCCGTTATACCGCTAAGGCTTTATGTAGACTTCAATATGCTAAAAAATGTTTATTAACTTAATATGTTAAACTTATGATTTGAAGCATTTCGATATCGATAGCTAAATGTGTATATACAAGAAAATCGACTTTATACATAAATATGAGATTACGGAATTCTTCTAAATGCACTGTCGTTATGCCGCCATGGCTTTATATCACCTTCATTACGTTAAAGAAGGTTAACGATCTTAAATATGTTAAACGAATGATTTGAAGCATTTCGATATCGATAGCTAAAGGCGTATACAAGAAAATCGACTTTTTACCTAAATATAAGTTTACGGAATTCTTCCAAATGAACTGGTGTTACACCGTTTTGGCTTTATGTAAATTTCGGTAATATAACAAAGGTTAATTAACTTAAATATGTTAAACTAATGATTTGAAGCATTTCGATATCGATTGCTAAATGTGTATATACAACAAAATCGACTTTATACATAAATATACGATAACGGAATTCTTCTAAATGCACTGCCGTTATGCCGCCATGGCTTTATATCACCTTCATTACGTTAAAGAAGGTAAACTAACTTAAATATGTTAAACTAATGATTAGAAGCATTTCGATATCGATTGCTAAATGTGTATATACAACAAAATCGATTTTATCCTAAATATAAGATTACGAAATTTTTCCCAAATGTACTGTCGTTATGCCGCCATGGCTTTATATCGACTTCAATACGTTAAAGAAGGTTAACGATCTTTAATATGTTAAACGAATGATTTGAAGCATTTCGATATCGATAGCTAAAGGAGTATAGAAGAAAATCGACTTTATACCTAAATATAAGATTACGGAATTCTTCCAAATGCACTGCCGTTATACCGTTATGGCTTTACGTGAACTTCAGTAAGAAAAAGAAGGTTAATTAACTTAAATATGTTAAGCTAATGATTTGAAGCATCTCGATATCGATTGCTAAATGTGTATATACAACAAAATCAACATTATACCTAAATATAAGTTCACGGAATTCTTCCAAATGCACTGGCGTTATACCGTTATGGCTTTATTTAAACTTCAGTCAGAGAAAGAAGTTTAATTAACTTAAATATGTTAAACTAATGATTTGAAGCATTTCGTTATCGATTGCTAAATGTGTATATACAAGAAAATCGACTTTATACCTAAATATAAGATTACGGAATTCTTCTAAATGCACTGCCGTTATGCCGTAATGGCTTTATGCCAACTTCAGTTCGTTAAAGAAGGTTAATTAACTTAAATATGTTAAACTAATGATTTGAAGCATTTCGATATCGATTGCTAAATGTGTATATACAAAAAAATCGACTTTATGCCTAAATATAAGACTATGGAATTATGGCTTTATGTCAACTTCAGTTCGCTAAAGGAGGTTTATTAACTTAATTATGTTAAACCAGTTATCTGAAGCATTTCGATATCGATTGCGAAACGTGTATATACAAGAAAATCGACTTTATACCTAAATATAAAATTATAATATTACGGAATTCTTCTAAATGCGCTGCCGTTATACCTTTTAAGGTTTTATGTAGACTTCAGTATGCTAAAAAATGTTTATTAACTTAATATGTTAAACTTATGATTTGAAGCATTTCGATATCGATAGCTAAATGTGTATAAACAAAAAAATCGACTTTATATCTAAATATAAGATTACGGAATTCTTCTAAATGCACTGCCGTTATGCCGCCATGGCTTTAAGCCAACTTCCGTTCGTTAAAGAAGGTTTATTAGCTTAAATATGTTAAACTAATTATTTGAAGCATTTCGATATCGATTGCTAAATGTGTACATACAAGAAAATCGACTTTATACATAAATATAAGACTTCGGAATTCTTCCAAATGTACTGTCGTTATGCCGCCATGGCTTTATATCGACTTCATTACGTTAAAGAAGGTTAACTAACTTAAATATGTTAAACTAATGATTTGAAGATTTTCGATATCGCTTGCTAAATGCGTAAATACAAGAAAATCGACTATATACCTAAATATAAGATTACGGAATTCTTCTACATGCACTGTCGTTATGCTGCCATGGCTTTATATCACCTTCATTACGTTAAAGAAGGTTAATTAACTTAAATATGTTAAACTAATGATTTGAAGCATTTCGATATCGATTGCTAAATGTGTATATACAACAAAATCGACTTTATACCCAAATATAAGATTACGGAATTCTTCTAAATGCACTGTCGTTATGCCGCCATGGCTTTATATCACTTTCACTACGTTACAGGAGGTTAATTAACTTAAATATGTTAAACTAATGATTTGAAGCATTTCGATATCGATTGCTAGATGTGTATATACAAAAAAATCGACTTTATACCCAAATATAAGATTACGGAATTCTTCTAAATGCACTGTCGTTATGCCGCCATGGCTTTATATCACTTTCACTACGTTAAAGAAGGTTAACTAACTTAAATATGTTAAACTAATGATTTGAAGCATTTCAATATCGATTGCTAAATGTGTATGTACAACAAAATCGACTTTATACCTAACTGTAAGATAACTTAATTCATATAAATGTACTGCCGTTATACCGCTATGGCGTTATGTAAACTTTAGTAAGATAAAGAAGGTTAATTAACATAAATATGCTAAACCAGTTATCTGATGCATTTCGATATCAATTGCTTAATGTGTAAATACAAGAAACTCGACTTTATACCTAAATATAAGATTACGGAATTCTTCCAAATGCACTGCCGTTATACCGTTATGGCTTTATGTACACTTCAGTGAGAAAAATAAGGTTATTTAACTTAAGATTGTTAAACTAATGAGTTGAACCATCTCGATATCGATTGCTTAATGCATATATAAAAGAAAATCGACTTTATACCTAAATATAAAACTACGGAATTCTTCCAAATGTACTGTCGTTATGCCGCCATTGCTTTATATCAACTTCAATACGTTAAAGAAGGTTAATTAACTTAAATTTGTTAAACTAATGATTTGAAGCATTTCGATATCGATTGCTAAATGTGTATATACAACAAAATCGACTTTATACATAAATATACGATAGCGGAATTCTTCTAAATGCAATGCCGTTATGCCGACATAGTTTTATATCACCTTCAGATCGTTAAAGAAGGTTTATTAACTTAAATATGTTGAACTAATGAGTTGAACCATCTCGATATTGATTGCTAATGTGTATATACAACAAAATCGACTATATACCTAAATATAAGATTACGGAATTCTTCCAAATGCACTGCCATTATACCGTTATGGCTTTATGTTACCTTCAGTTTGTTAAAGAAGGTTTATTAACTTAAATATGTTAAACCAGGTATTTGAAGGATTTCGATATCGATTGCTTAATGCATATATAAAAGAAAATCGACTTTATACCTAAATATAAGACTACGGAATTCTTCCAAATGTACTGTCGTTATGCCGCCATTGCTTTATATCAACTTTAATACGTTAAGGAAGGTTAATTAACTTAAATTTGTTAAACTAATGATTTGAAGCATTTCGATTTTGAAAGCTAAATGTGTATGTAAAAGAAAATCGAATTTATACCTAAACATAAGATTACGGAATTCTTCCAAATGTACTGTCGTTATGCCGCCATGTCTTTATGTCACCTTCATTACGTTAAAGAAGGCTAATTAACTTAAATATGTTAAACTAATGATTTGAAGCTTTCCATATCGATTGCTAAATGTGTATATACAAGAAAGTCGACTTTATACCTAAATATAAGATTACGGAATTCTTCTAAATGCACAGTCGTTAGGCCGCCATGGCTTTATGCCAACTTCCGTTCGTTAAAGAAGGTTAATTAATTTAAAATATGTTAAACTAATGATTTGAAGCATTTCGATATCGATTGCTAAATGTGTATGTAACAAAAAATCGACTTTATACCTAAATATAAGATAACGGAATTCACCCAAACATACTGCCGTTATGCCGTGATGGCTTTATGTAAACTTCAGTAAGATTAAGAAGGTTAATTAACTTAAATATGCTAAACCAGTTATTTGAAGCATTTCGATATCGATTGCAAAATGTGTATATACAAGAAAATCGAATTTATGCCTAAATATGAGACTACGGAATTCTTCCAAATGCAGTGCCGTTATGGCTTTATGTAACTTCATTTCGCTAAAGGAGGTTTTTTAAACTTAAATATTTTAAAACCCAGTTATCTGAAGCATTTCCATATCGATTGCGAAATGTATATATACAAGAAAATCGACTTAATACCTAACTATAAAATTATAACATTACGGAATTCTTCTAAATGCACTGCCGTTATACCGTTAAGGCTTTATGTAGACTTCAGTATGCTTAAAAATGTTTATTAACTTAATATGTTAAACTAACGATTTGAAGCATTTCGTTATCGATAGCTAAAAGTGTATATACAAAAAAATCGACTTTATGCCTAAATATGAGATTACGGAATTCTTCTAAATGCACTGCCGTTATGCCGCCATGGCTATAAGCCAACTTCCGTTCGTTAAAAAAGGGTTTTATTAACTTAAACATGTTAAACTAATGATTTAAAGCATTTCGATATCGATTGCTGAATGTGTATATACAAAAAAATCGACTTTATACATAAATATAAGATTACGGAATTCTTCTAAATGCACTGTCGTTATGGCGCCATGGCTTTATATCACCTTCATTACGTTAAAGAAGGTTAACGAACTTAAATATGCTAAACGAATGATTTGAAGCATTTCGATATCGATAGCTAAATGTGTATATATAAGAAAATCGACTTTATACCTAAATATAACACTGCGGAATTCTTCCAAATGTACTGCCGTTATGCCATTATGGCTTTATGTAAACTTCAGTAAGATAAAGAAGGTTAATTAACTTAAATATGTTAAACTAATGATTTGAAGCATTTCGATATCGATTGCTAAATGCGTATATACAAGAAAATCGAATTTATACATAAATATAATATTACGGAATTCTTCTTAATGCACTGTCGTTATGCCGCCATGGCTTTATATCACCTTCATTACAATAAAGAAGGTTAACGAACTTAAATATGTTAAAGTAATGATTTGAAGCATTTCGATATCGATTGCTAAATGTGTATATACAAGAAAATCGACTTTATACATAAATATAAGATTACGGAATTCTTCTAAATGCACTGCTGTTATGCCGCCATGGCTTTATATCA
>CM050324.1:7804951-7821015 GCA_027475135.1 Bactrocera correcta | reverse complement strand
AAGCCATAGAGGCATAACGGCAGTGTATGTAGAAGAATTCCGTAATCTTATATTTAGGTATAAAGTCGATTTTGTTGTATATACACATAAGCAATCGATATCGAGATGGTTCAACTCATTAGTTTAACATATTTAAGTAATTTAACCTTATTTTTCTCACTGAAGTGTACATAAAGCCATAACGGTATAACGGCAGTGCATTTGGAAGAATTCCGTAATCTTATATTTAGGTATAAAGTCGATTTTCTTGTATTTACACATTAAGCAATCGATATCGAAATGCTTCAAATCATTCGTTTAACATATTTAAGTTAATTAACCTTCTTTATCTTACTAAAGTTTACATAAAGCCATAACGGCATAACGGCAGTGCATTTGAAAGAATTCCGTAAACTTATATTTAGGGATAATGTCGATTTTGTTGTATATACACATTTAGCAATCGATATCGAGATGGTTCAAATCATTAGTTTAACATATTTAAGTTAATTAAACCCTTTTTTAACGAACGGAAGTTGGCATAAAGCCATGGCGGCATAACGGCGGTGCATTTAGAAGATTTCCGTAATCTTATATTTAGGTATAAAGTCGATTTTCTTGTATATACACATTTAGCAATCGATAACGAAATGCTTCAAATCATTAGTTTAACATATTTAAGTTAATTAGCCTTTTTTAACGTAATGAAGGTGACATAAAGACATGGCGGCATAACGACAGTACATTTGGAAGAATTCCGTAATCTTTTGTTTGGGTATAAATTCGATTTTCTTTTACATACACATTTAGCTATCGATACGAAATGCCTCAAATCATTAGTTTAACATATTTAAGTTAATTAACCTTCTTTAACGAACTGAAGTTAACATAAAGCCATAAAAGGGATAACGCCAGTGCATTTGAAAGAATTCCGTAAACTTATATTTAGGTATAATGTCGATTTTCTTGTATATACACATTTAGCAATCGATATCGAGATGGTTCAAATCATTAGTTTAACATATTTAAGTTAACTAACCTTTTCTAACGAACGGAAGTTGGCATAAAGCCATGGCGGCATAACGGCGGTGCATTTTGAAGATTTCCGTAATCTTATATTTAGGTAAAAAGTCGATTTTCTTGTATATACACATTTAGTTATCGATATCGAAATGCTTCAAATCATTCGTTTAACATATTTATGTTCGTTAACCTTCTTTAACGTAAGGAAGGTGATATAAAGCCATGGCGGCATAACGACAGTGCATTTAGAAGAATTCCGTAATCTTATATTTAGGCATAAAGTCGATTTTCTTGTATATACACATTTAGCAATCGATATCGAAATGCTTCAGATCATTAGTTTAACATATTTAAGTTAATTAACCTTCTTTAACGAACGGAAGTGTGCTTAAAGCCATTACGGCATAACGGCAGTGCATTTAGAAGAATTCCGTAATCTTATATTTTGGTATAAAGTCGATTTTTTTTGTATATACACATTTAGCAATCGATAACGAAATGCGTCAAATCATTAGTTTAACATATTTAAGTTAATTAACCTTCTTTCTCTGACTGAAGTTTCATAAAGCCATAACAGTATAACGCCAGTGCATTTGGGAAAAATTCCGTTAACTTATATTTTGGTATAATGTCGATTTTGTTGCATATCAAATCATCAGTTTAACATATTTAAGTTAATTAACCTTCGTTATCTTACCGAAGTTTTCATAAAGCCAAAACGGTATAACACCAGTGCATTTGGAAGAATTCCGTAAACTTATATTTAGGTAAAAAGTCGATTTTTTTCTATACGCCTTTAGCTATCGATATCGAAATGCTTCAAATCATTCGTTTTAAAATATTTTAAAATCGTTAACTTTCTTTAACGTATTGAAGTCGATATAAAGCCATGGCGGCATAACGACAGTACATTTGGAAGAATTTCGTAATCTTATATTTTGGTATAAAGTCGATTTTGTTGTATGTACACATTTAACAATCGATATCGAAATGCTTCAAATAATTAGTTTAACATATTTAAGCTAATAAACCTTCTTTAACGAACTGAAGTTAACATAAAGCCATAACGGCATAACGGCAGTGCATTTGGAAGAATTCCGTAATCTTATATTTAGGTAAAAAGTCGATTTTCTTGTATATCACATTTAGCAATCGATATCGAAATGCTTCAAATCATTCGTTTAACATATTTAAGTTAGTTAACGTTCTTTAACGTAATGAAGGTGATATAAAGCCATTGCATTTAGAAGAATTCCGTTATCGCATATTTATGTATAAAGTCGATTTTGTTGTATATACACATTTAGCAATCGATATCGAAATGCTTCAAATCATTAGTTGAACATATTTTAAATTAATTAACCTTCGTTATCTTACCGAAGTTTACATAAAGCCAAAACGGTATAACACCAGTGCATTTGGAAGAGATCCGTAAACTTATATTTAGGTAAAAAGTCGATTTTCTTCTATACGCCTTTAGCTATCGATATCGAAATGCTTCAAATCATTCGTTTAACATATTTTAAAATCGTTAACCTTCTTTAACGTAGTGAAGGTGATATAAAGCCATGGTGGCATAACGACAGTGCATTTAGAAGAATTCCGTTATCTTATATTTAGGTATAAAGTCGATTATTTTGTACATACACCTTTAGCAATCGATATCGAAATGCTTCAAATCATTAGTTTAACATATTTAAGTTAATTAACCTTTTTTAACGAACGGAAGTTGGCATAAAGCCATGGCGGCATAACGGCGGTGCATTTAGAAGATTTCCTTAATCTTATATTTAGGTATAAAGTCGATTTTCTTGTATATACACATTTAGCAACCGATAACGAAATGCTTCAAATCATTAGTTTAACATATTTAAGTTAATTAGCCCTTTTTTTAAAGTAATGAAGGTGACATAAAGACATGGCGGCATAACGACAGTACATTTGGAAGAATTCCGTAATCTTATATTTAGGTATAAAGTCGATTTTCTTGTATTTACACATTAAGCAATCGATATCGAAATGCTTCAAATCATTCGTTTAACAATTTAAGTTAATTAACCTTCTTTATCTTACTAAAATTTACATAAAGCCATAACGGCATAACGGCAGTATATTTATATGAATTCCGTTATCTTATATTTAGGTATAAAGTCGATTTTGTTGTACATAAACATTTAGCAATCGATATCGAAATGCTTCAAATCATTAGTTTAACATATTTAAGTTAATTAACCCTCTTTATCTTACTGAAGTCTACAAACGCCTTAACGGCATAACGGCAAAGCATTTAGAAGAATTACGTAATCTCATATTTAGGGATAAAGTCGATTTTGTTGTATATAACATTTAGCAATCGATATCGAAATGCTTCAAATCATTAGTTTAACATATTTAAGTTAATTAACCTTCTTTAACGTAATGAAGGTGATAGAAAGCCATGGCGGCATAACGACAGTGCATGTAGAAGAATTCCGTAATCTTATATTTAGGTATAAAGTCGATTTTTTTGTTTTAGCTATCGATATCGAAATGCTTCAAATCATAAGCTTAACATATTAAGTTAATAAAAATTTTTTTGCATACTGAAGTCTACATAAAGCCTTAACGGTAAAACGGCAGTGCATTTAGAAGAATTCCGTATTGTTATATTTAGGTATAAAGTCGATTTTCTTGTATATACACATATCGCAATCGATATCGAAATGCTTCTGATAACTGGTTTAACATATTTAAGTTAATATACCTCCTTTAGAGAACTGAAGTTGACATAAAGCCATAATTCCATAGTCTTATATTTAGGCATAAAGTCGATTTTCTTGTATAAACACATTTAGCAATCGATATCGAAATGCTTCAAATCATTAGTTTAACATATTTAAGTTGATTTACCTTTTTTAACGAACGGAAGTTGGCATAAAGCCATTACGGCATAACGGCAGTGCATTTAGAAGAATTCCGTAATCTTATATTTAGGTATAAAGTCGATTTTCTTGTATATACACATTTAGCAATCGATAGCGAAATGCTTCAAATCATTAGTTTAACATATTTAAGTTAATTAACCTTCTTTCTCTGACTGAAGTTTACATAAAGCCATAACGGTATAACGCCAGTGCATTTGAAAAAATTCCGTAAACTTATATTTAGGTATAATGTCGATTTTGTTGTATATACACATTTAGCAATCGATATCGAGATGGTTCAAATCATTAGTTTAACATATTTAAGTTAATTAACCTTTTCTAACGAACGGAAGTTGGCATAAAGCCATGGCGGCATAACGGGGGTGCATTTAGAAGATTTCCGTAATCTTATATTTAGGTATAAAGTCGATTTTCTTGTATATACACATTTAGCAATCGATAACGAAATGCTTCAAATCATTAGTTTAACATATTTAAGTTAATTAGCCTTTTTTAACGTAATGAAGGTGACATAAAGACATGGCGGCATAACGACAGTACATTTGGAAGAATTCCGTAATCTTATGTTTAGGTATAAATTCGATTTTCTTTTACATACACATTTAGCTATCGATATCGAAATGCCTCAAATCATTAGTTTAACATATTTAAGTTAATTAACCTTCTTTAACGAACTGAAGTTAACATAAAGCCATAAAGGTATAACGCCAGTGCATTTGAAAGAATTCCGTAAACTTATATTTAGGTATAATGTCGATTTTCTTGTATATACACATTTAGCAATCGATATCGAGATGGTTCAAATCATTAGTTTAACATATTTAAGTTAACTAACCTTTTCTAACGAACGGAAGTTGGCATAAAGCCATGGCGGCATAACGGCGGTGCATTTAGAAGATTTCCGTAATCTTATATTTAGGTAAAAAGTCGATTTTCTTGTATATACACATTTAGTTATCGATATCGAAATGCTTCAAATCATTCGTTTAACATATTTATGTTCGTTAACCTTCTTTAACGTAAGGAAGGTGATATAAAGCCATGGCGGCATAACGACAGTGCATTTAGAAGAATTCCGTAATCTTATATTTAGGCATACAGTCGATTTTCTTGTATATACACATTTAGCAATCGATATCGAAATGCTTCAGATCATTAGTTTAACATATTTAAGTTAATTAACCTTCTTTAACGAACGGAAGTGTGCTTAAAGCCATTACGGCATAACGGCAGTGCATTTAGAAGAATTCCGTAATCTTATATTTAGGTATAAAGTCGATTTTCTTGTATATACACATTTAGCAATCGATAACGAAATGCGTCAAATCATTAGTTTAACATATTTAAGTTAATTAACCTTCTTTCTCTGACTGAAGTTTACATAAAGCCATAACAGTATAACGCCAGTGCATTTGGAAGAATTCCGTTAACTTATATTTAGGTATAATGTCGATTTTGTTGCATATCAAATCATCAGTTTAACATATTTAAGTTAATTAACCTTCGTTATCTTACCGAAGTTTACATAAAGCCAAAACGGTAAAACACCAGTGCATTTGGAAGAATTCCGTAAACTCATATTTAGGTAAAAAGTCGATTTTCTTCTATACGCCTTTAGCTATCGATATCGAAATGCTTCAAATCATTCGTTTAACATATTTAAGATCGTTAACTTTCTTTAACGTATTGAAGTCGATATAAAGCCATGGCGGCATAACGACAGTACATTTGGAAGAATTTCGTAATCTTATATTTAGGTATAAAGTCGATTTTGTTGTATGTACACATTTAACAATCGATATCGAAATGCTTCAAATAATTAGTTTAACATATTTAAGCTAATAAACCTTCTTTAACGAACTGAAGTTAACATAAAGCCATAACGGCATAACGGCAGTGCATTTGGAAGAATTCCGTAATCTTATATTTAGGTAAAAAGTCGATTTTCTTGTATATACACATTTAGCAATCGATATCGAAAAGGTTCTAATCATTAGTTTAACATATTTAAGTTAGTTAACGTTCTTTAACGTAATGAAGGTGATATAAAGCCATTGCATTTAGAAGAATTCCGTTATCGCATATTTATGTATAAAGTCGATTTTGTTGTATATACACATTTAGCAATCGATATCGAAATGCTTCAAATCATTAGTTGAACATATTTGTTTAAATGAGTTAAGCTTCTGCCCCTCTACCGGAAAAAACTGACACACACTAATACAACACTTCCGATGACAGCATACTCATACATCACTACGCAACACAACTCACCACACTTCTACATCCCACTTAACAAAAAGGCTGGGCAAAATGATGGCGGATTCATTCGTTTTTTGATCCTTTTTTCGTTGACACACTGCGCCGCGTCGACACCTTTCGCCATCACCTACATTCAACAAGACATTTCGATCTACGCAAGCCGCACATCATCATTCGCACGTCAATTCGTTCTAAACAAACTCGTCACATAAAATTCACACATCAACCTTCCAGTTTTTTCATCATACGCGGCGCTGCGTAAATCCCTCCTACGACCCCTCATCGGTCCGGGGTGCTACTTCCATCCGCCCTGCTCCGTGCACCTACATACATTCGTCGCCTACTTATAATTTATAATTTTTTAGTGTAAATTTAATTACAATAACAATGATTGTGAACATCTTAAATTATATTAAATGAATGTCAATTTTAAACTGTGTGCATTTTTTTTAATACTTTGGACTGCAAAGTTGGGCAGCAAGTTAAATATGGTCCTTCGAGCCATAGTGACAGGCACTATGGATTTTTAGACACAATAAAATTTAAAACAAAATTAAGTGCAGTGCGGTGAAGAACAGTGGCGAACAACCCAAACAAAAAAAAAAAAAAACAAATTGTGTGGTGAAACCCAAAAGAAAAACAAAAAACAGAGTGCAGTGACACAAAAAAAAAAAAAAAAAAAACAATAAATTAAAATACAAATAAAGTGCAAAATTCTAGAGCACCTTAAAACTAGACAAGAACAAATAGTCGGGCGCGAATAAATAATAAAACAACACATAAACCGTGCGCGAAACCCCCAAAATAAAAAAAAAAAAAAATGAAATACATAAAACATTCGGGCGCGACGTAAAAACTTAAACATGCATATGTACATACAAACAACAACACGCTCAAGTCACCAGGCATACTAAAAACCCGCAAAAAATTAATAAAAAACAGTGCAGTGCAGTAAAGTGCAGCGGCGAACAAAACAAAAACAATATGTACATACGTATATAACAAACAAACCAAAAAAAAAAAAAAAAAAAAAAAACAAAAAACAAAAAAGTGTGCAGTGCAAAAACAAAACAGTGCTGTGAAAAAACAAACATAAGACACAAAACAAAAACTGAAGTGTGGTGACTCAGCATATATACATATATACAAATACATTATAAAACATAAACTTACAGAAACAAAATTTACAAAGACAAAATATAAATCGGCCGCGAAAAAGAAAATTAAAATAATATCTTGCGGGCGAAACATACGTATACAATCAAAAAGACAAAAAATAAAAAAAGGGCAGTGGAACGAAGAAAAAACCAAAGCTGCAGTGACAAAACATAAACTTACAAAAACAAAATTTAGCAAACAGTTTCAACAGCCGAAACAAAATAAAAAAAACATAGACAATCGGTGCGAAACCTTAAAACAAAACTTAAATAAAAACAAAGTTTAACAAACAAACGCGCGCGAAAACATAAATCACCTTATAAGAAAACAAAAATAGATATTCGGGCGCGATGCTAAAATAAATTAAAACAACAAAAATAGAAGGTGTACCTGGAAACGGCTACAAAACCTAAGGAGAAAAGGAGTGGAGAAAAAAGAGAACCAAAACGCAGAAGGCATTAGAGCAAGATATGTGCATACATATACCCTGCAAAACATAACATGCAAAGGAATACCAAGTGAGCGTATTACGTCCTTTATATATTTAACATATGCACATATGTATGTATAAACCTAAAAGTACATACAGTCGTACTTATGTATCATTATACCTGTAATGAAAATCCGCTTCAACGGCTAATAAAATTTTAGCAAACACCATAAAATATATCAAAATAGTTATACATACATATATGAAAGAAATTATTTGCGAAAATTTTTCCGGAAAACCCAAAATATGTACTCACATGTACTTATCTATAAAGCATATCAAACCGCCGTTCTTATAGAAACTATGTAGAAGCGCATATTTGCTTATATATGAACATATATGTATACAAGAGAAAATATCTTCTTTCTATTCCGTTTTCGCGTCCTCGCAAATCTGCTTATGCTATACCCTACTTGCATTGGGTCAATTAAATATTACAAAATTATTAAAAAAGTAATATTTGATTGTGAAATTAAATAAACGACTTGGGGAAATTAACAATACAACAAATTGTTAAAACACATACATAATATTTTAAAATCTAACAAAAAAATATAAACAAAAACGCAGTTCTGTATAAAAACAATTGAACATATATATGTAGTACTTATTCGTGTACACATATTTACATATTCAAAGTCCACATTGGCAATTATCCGGCAATACCTCTTGTTCTTTGGTAAACAAAAACAAGCAGGATTGCGTACAGAAGCGAATTGATCTCTCTAACGAGCTCTCAATTGCTTAAGAACAGAAACATAATTATAAAAACATAAAAACAAATTGTGCATACTTATGCAAATAGCGCATTGATCTCTTCAACGAGCTCTCAATTGCATAAATCATAAGCAACGTCATACGGACATATGTACATACATACATACAAGTCCAAGTATTAGGGTGTACCTAAACACAAATCATTCGGACTTCAAATAGTTTAATTAATAAAAAGCGCGGTTTTTTAATAGCAGTTAACAATTCAAATAAGTACAAAGCGATATTAATAAAAATACGTTTTTTGCTAATATTATCCGAAATAATAAACTCTTATTTACATAAAAGAGTATCTCATTTTCTACACTTTATCGCTTCATATAGATACTATAAATCAGTTTACTCTGAGAAAAATTTTAATACACAGTATAATAAAAATGGTTAATAACGGAAAAAATCATAATACACCTGCAGCAGCTATACGCTCAAAACAGGCTATTAAATTCATTTCAGAAAGTGACAGTTTAACAAGATACTGTACTAGATTTGCCTCTTCACCGATTCACGAACACTCGGAATCGTTATTAGAAATAAAAAGCCAAAATCTTGAAAATTTCTGGACTCGTCTCCAAACTGCTCATGACGCCATAGTAGAATCTGACGATTCAGATCTACGACAAAATTTTAAATTATCTGCTTACGATATTTACGAAAACTGCTTGGACCAATATGAAGAAACGAAAGCTATGATCTCCGATCAATTAAAGCTCATTAAAGCAATTGCACCTACTCCCCACAGTAGAGTAGAGCTGCCAAAAATAGACAATCAAGAGGCAAGTTCAGGCATCCAACTCGAGGTGCCTGCATGTGATACAGAAACGTTTTACGGAGGTTATGAAGAATGGCCGTCCTTCCGGGACATGTTCACAGCCGTTTACATCAACCATCCACAACTATCAAAGGCACAAAAACTGTATCACCTCCGATACAAAACAAAAGGTCAAGCAGGCGAAATAGTTAAACAGTTCGCATTAAATGACGACAATTTCAATTTGGCTTGGGAAGCTCTAAAAGCTAGATTTGAAAACGAAAGAATACTGGTCGATAAACAAGTAACGACACTAATGAACTTGCCAAAAATTAAGAATGGAACAAGTGTAGAATTCATCAAACTAGAATCCACTGTTTCAAATTGTTTGTCGATTTTATCGACACTAAATATTCCCACACACAGCTGGGACCCAATTCTGGTAAACATTTGCACCGCAGCATTACCAGAAAAGTCGTTACTTCTATGGGAGCAATCGCTCTCAGCACGAAAAAAGTGCCCAACGTGGCAACAAATGAAAGATTTTCTCACCACCCAATATGAAATTGCGGAAAGGTTAGAAGAAAAAATAACCAAAACTAAGAACAAACACGACCAAAATGGAAGCTTAAATAGACCCCAAGTTAGTAAAATAAACAATTTGAACAAAAATTTTTACAAAACGCAATCGTTCACATCCGAACTGAAAAAACAAACGTCATGCGAACTATGTAAAAGAGGACATAGGCTTAAATCTTGCGAAAAGTTTAAAAACTTAAAAGTTAACGAGCGAAATAGTTTTGTCAGGTCAAAACGACTTTGCACAAATTGCTTGTCACACGCGCACATATATAAAAATTGCAAAAGCAAATATAATTGCTTATATTGTCACAAAAGACACAATTCAATGCTTCATTACGGCAGATATCCTATCTCACCCCAAAGAAGCGCTTATTCACAAAGAACCACGGGTATAATTGCAAAAGCAAGTCCCGAAAACCAAAATTCGAAAAATTGCCAAAAGACACCATGTTGCTCCAAGGCACAAAAAGTTCAAACGCTGCATAGCGAAGCACAAAGTGGACTAGTTACAGAACTAGTTTCCACCAGACCAACTCAGGTTGAAAACGAAAACTTTAATTCACAATTAAGTAAATCGCAAAAGTTAAAGAAACTTCCATTAGAAAACAAAACTATAACAGATCAGTATTGTGAGCACTTTTCGAAAGCCACAACTACTCGATCAAATAATGGCCGGTACGTCGTACGACTACCACTAAAGCCACGATTTTCCAATATTCCACAAATTGGTATAAAAAAAAGTCAGAGTTACAATCCCTATATTAAAAACACATAAAAATTTTCGGCCCCGCAGGATGGCTTTCGCTAATGATGAAAAAAAAAATCCTAGAACGGTGGCGGGCTACTAAACGCCAAATTAGTGCATAAGCACTTAAACATAAAATATAACAAAAGTGTCTCAAAAAGTAAAAACACCAAAAAATCGACACTTTTCATACAATATTGCCCCACAGAGGCGTAAATTGTAAAATAGGAAAAAAAAAAAAAAAAACTAACAAAAGCAGATATCGCTCTTATCGTCCCTACATAAGCGTTCCTCATAAGGATAGTTGGTGAGAATCTGTTCTAAAGCTTAAACATCCGACTTAAAAAACTATAATTCTGATGAAGCCGTTCGCAATTACCGGCCACTCTTTCGCAAGATCCCTCTATTGTCACAGTCCTAACTCGAGGGCTAAGGAGTACCCATTCTGGCCACATCTGCGCCAGGCGTGGAGTTACTATCCTTTATAAGCCGATAACACAGGAAAGGCAAATAATAAACAGCCAGTTGAACAAACCAATGATAAACAAATTTTGAATAAAACCACAAATAGTAAACCTACCAAGGAAACAAAAGCAAATGCATACCACATATGTTTCAAATCAAAGCCGTTTTTAGCATTTACAGGTATTCTGCGCACTCGGGTGCACTACCAAAAGTACTCCGCTATACATGCAGTCGCATAAATCGCACATACGTGTAATACTAGGCAAAACGGTTGCCTAGGGGGCCCAGGATGTTTAAATGAGTTAAGCTTCTGCCCCTCTACCGGAAAAAACTGACACACACTAATACAACACTTCCGATGACAGCATACTCATACATCACTACGCAACACAACTCACCACACTTCTACATCCCACTTAACAAAAAGGCTGGGCAAAATGATGGCGGATTCATTCGTTTTTTGATCCTTTTTTCGTTGACACACTGCGCCGCGTCGACACCTTTCGCCATCACCTACATTCAACAAGACATTTCGATCTACGCAAGCCGCACATCATCATTCGCACGTCAATTCGTTCTAAACAAACTCGTCACATAAAATTCACACATCAACCTTCCAGTTTTTTCATCATACGCGGCGCTGCGTAAATCCCTCCTACGACCCCTCATCGGTCCGGGGTGCTACTTCCATCCGCCCTGCTCCGTGCACCTACATACATTCGTCGCCTACTTATAATTTATAATTTTTTAGTGTAAATTTAATTACAATAACAATGATTGTGAACATCTTAAATTATATTAAATGAATGTCAATTTTAAACTGTGTGCATTTTTTTTAATACTTTGGACTGCAAAGTTGGGCAGCAAGTTAATTAACCTTCGTTATCTTACCGAAGTTTACATAAAGCCAAAACGGTATAACACCAGTGCATTTGGAAGAGATCCGTAAACTTATATTTAGGTAAAAAGTCGATTTTCTTCTATACGCCTTTAGCTATCGATATCGAAATGCTTCAAATCATTCGTTTAACATATTTAAGATCGTTAACCTTCTTTAACGTAGTGAAGGTGATATAAAGCCAAGGTGGCATAACGACAGTGCATTTAGAAGAATTCCGTTATCTTATATTTAGGTATAAAGTCGATTATTTTGTACATACACCTTTAGCAATCGATATCGAAATGCTTCAAATCATTAGTTTAACATATTTAAGTTAATTAACCTTTTTTAACGAACGGAAGTTGGCATAAAGCCATGGCGGCATAACGGCAGTGCATTTAGAAGATTTCCTTAATCTTATATTTAGGTATAAAGTCGATTTTCTTGTATATACACATTTAGCAACCGATAACGAAATGCTTCAAATCATTAGTTTAACATATTTAAGTTAATTAGCCTTTTTTAACGTAATGAAGGTGACATAAAGACATGGCGGCATAACGACAGTACATTTGGAAGAATTCCGTAATCTTATGTTTAGGTATAAGTACGATTTTCTTTTACATACACATTTAGCTATCGATATCGAAATGCTTCAAATCATTAGTTTAACAAATTTAAGTTAATTAACCTTCTTTAACGTATTGAAGTTGATATAAAGCCATGGCGGCATAACGACAGTACATTTGGAAGAATTCCGTAATCTTATATTTAGGAATAAAGTCGATTTTGTTGTATATACACATTAGCAAACGATATCGAGATGGTTCAACTCATTAGTTTAACATATTTAAGTAATTTAACCTTATTTTTCTCACTGAAGTGTACATAAAGCCATAACGGTATAACGGCAGTGCATTTGGAAGAATTCCGTAATCTTATATTTAGGTATAAAGTCGATTTTCTTGTATTTACACATTAAGCAATCGATATCGAAATGCATCAGATAACTGGTTTAGCATATTTAAGTTAATTAACCTTCTTTATCTTACTAAAGTTTACATAAAGCCATAACGGCATAACGGCAGTATATTTATATGAATTCCCTTATCTTATATTTAGGTATAAATTCGATTTTGTTGTATATACACATTTAGCAATCGATATCGAAATGCTTCAAATCATTAGTTTAACATATTTAAGTTAATTAACCTTCTTTAACGTAATGAAGGTGATATAAAGCCATGGCGGCATAACGACAGTGCATGTAGAAGAATTCCGTAATCTTATATTTACGTATATAGTCGATTTTCTTGTATTTACGCATTTAGCAATCGATATCGAAAATCTTCAAATCATTAGTTTAACATATTTAAGTTAGTTAACCTTCTTTAACGTAATGAAGGTGATATAAAGCCATGGCGGCATAACGACAGTGCATGTAGAAGAATTCCGTAATCTTATATTTAGGTATAAAGTCGATTTTTTTGTTTTAGCTATCGATATCGAAATGCTTCAAATCATAAGTTTAACATATTAAGTTAATAAACATTTTTTAGCATACTGAAGTCTACATAAAGCCTTAACGGTATAACGGCAGTGCATTTAGAAGAATTCCGTAATGTTATATTTAGGTATAAAGTCGGTTTTCTTGTATATACACATATCACAATCGATATCGAAATGCTTCTGATAACTGGTTTAACATATTTAAGTTAATAAACCTCCTTTAGAGAACTGAAGTTGACATAAAGCCATAATTCCATAGTCTTATATTTAGGCATAAAGTCGATTTTCTTGTATAAACACATTTAGCAATCGATATCGAGATGGTTCAATTCATTAGTTTAACATATTTAAGTTAATAAACCTTCTTTAACGATCTGAAGTTGGTTAAAGCCATGGCGGCATAACGGGAGTGCATTTAGAAGAATTTCGTAATCTTATATTTAGGTATAAAGTCGATTTTCTTGTATATACACATTTAGCAATCGATAACGAAATGCTTCAAATCATTAGTTTAACATATTTAAGTTAATTAACCCTCTCTGTCTTACTGAAGTCTACAAAAAGCCTTAACGGCATTACGGCAGTGCATTTAGAAGAATTCCGTTGTCTTATATTTAGGTATAATGTCGATTTTGTTGTATATTCACATTTAGTAATCGATATCGAGATGCTTCAAATCATTAGTTTAACATATTTAAGTTAATAAACCTTCTTTAATGATCTGAAGTTTACGTAAAGCCATAACGGTATAACGCCAGAGCATTTGGAAGAATTCCGTAAATTTATTTAGGTATAATGTCGATTTTGTTGTATATACACATTTAGCAATCGGTATCGAGATGCTTCAAATCATTAGTTTAACATATTTAAGTTATCTAACCTTCTTTATCTGACTGAAGTTTACGTAAAGCCATAACGGTATAACGACAGTGCATTTGGAAGAATTCCGTAATCTTATATTTAGGTATAAAGTCGATTTTGTTGTATATACACATTTAGCAATCGATATTGAGATGGTTCAACTCATTTGTTTAAATTATCTAACCAATGCTTTATGTTTGACCCACCTCGTTCCAATAGTTTAGCCTCAGAGCGTTAGCAAAGTTGAAACAAAACTGTGGCTATTGCCACGCCCCTGGTAGATGTAGAAGAAAGATTGAAGACTTTCCTGAGAGCTCTTTAAATTATCTAACCAATGCTTTATGTTCGACCCACCTCGTTTCAAAAGTTTAGCCACTAGAGCGTTAGCAAAGTTGAAACAAAAATGTGACTATTGCCAAACGCCTGGTTAGAGCAGAATCAAGATTGAAGACTTTCCTGAAAGCCCTTTAAATTATCTAACCAATGTTTTATGTTTAACTCACCTCGTACAAATAGTTTACCCGCTAGAGCGTTATCAAAAGTGAAACAAAAATGTGACTATTGCCACGCCCCTGGTAGATGTACAAGAAAGATTGAAGACTTTCCTGTGAGCTTTTTAAATTATCTAACCAATGCTTTATGTTTGACTAACCTCGTTTAAATAGTTTACCCGCTAGAGCATTAATAAAAGTGAAACAAAAATGTGACTATTTCCGAACCCCTGATAGGAGTAGAATAAAGATTGAAGACATTCCTGAGAGCTCTTTAAATTATCTAACCAATGCTTTATGTTTGACTAACCTCGTTTAAATAGTTTACCCGCTAGAGCATTAATAAAAGCGAAACAAAAATGTGACTATTTCCAAGCCCCTGATAGGAGTAGAATAAAGGTTGAAGACATTCCTGAGAGCTCTTTAAATTATCTAACCAATGCTTTATGTTTGACTCACCACGTTCAAACAGTTTACCCGCTAGAGCGTTATCAAAAGTGAAACAAAAATGAGACTATTTCCAAGCGCCTGATAGTAGTAGAACAAAGATTGAAGACTTTCCTGAGAGCCCTTTAAATTATCTAACCAACGCTTTATAGTAGAAGAAAGATTGAAGCTCTTTAAATTATCTAACCAATGCCTTATGTTTGACTCACCTCGTTTCAATAGTTTAGCCTCAGAGCGTTAGCAAAGTTGAAACAAAAATGTGACTATTGCCAAGCCCCTGACAGTAGTAGAACAAAGATTGAAGACTTTCCTGAGATCACTTTAAATTATCTAACCAACGCTTTATGTTTGACTGACCTCGTTCAAACAGTTTACCCGCTAGAGCTTTAGCAAAGTTGAAACAAAAATGTGACTATTGCTAAGCCCCTGATAGGAGTAGAAGAAAGATTGAAGACTTTTCAGAGAGCTCTTTAAATTATCTAACCAATGCTTTATGTTTGATTCACCTCGTTTCAATAGTTTAGCCTCAGAGCGTTAGCAAAGTTGAAACAAAAATGTGACTATTGCCAAGCCCCTGGTAGATGTAGAATAAGGATTAAAGACTTTCCTGAGAGCTTTTTAAATTATCTAACCAATGCTTTATGTTCGACCCACCTCGTTTCATTAGTTTAGCCACTAGAGCGTTAGCAAAGTTGAAACAAAAATGTGACTATTGCCAAGCCCCTA
>CM050324.1:7780643-7797085 GCA_027475135.1 Bactrocera correcta | reverse complement strand
TAACGGCAGTATATTTGGGTGAATTCCGTAATCTTTTATTTACGTATAAAATCGATTTTCTTGTATATACACATTAAGCAATCGATATCGAAATGCTTCAAATCATTAGTTTAACATATTTAAGTTAATAAACCTTCTTTAACGTATTGAAGTTGATATAAAGCCATGGCGGCATAACGGCAGTGCATTTTGAAGAATTCCGTAATCTTATATTTAGGTATAAAGTCGATTTTCTTTTATATACACATTTAGCAATCAATAACGAAATGCTTCAAATCATTAGTTTAACATATTTAAGTTAATTAACCTTCTTTATCGTACTGAAGTTAACATAAAGCCATAACGGTATAACGGCAGTTCATCTGGAAGAATTTTGTAATCTTATATTGAGGTATAAAGTTGATTTTGTTGTATATACTCATTTAGCAATCGATATCGAGATGCTCCAACTCATTAGTTTAACATATTTAAGTTAATAAACCTTCTTTAACGAACTGAGGTTGGCATAAAGCCATGGCGGCATAACGGCAGTGCATTTAGAAGAATTCTGTAATCTTATGTTTTGGTATAAAGTCGATTTTCTTGTATATACACATTTAGCAATCGATATCGAAATGCTTCAAATCATTAGTTTAACAGATTTAAGTTAATAAACGTTCTTTAACGCACTGAAGTCTACATAAAGATTTAACGGTATAACGGCAGTGCATTTAGAAGAATTCCGTTATCTTATATTTAGGTATAAATACGAATTTCTTGTATATACACATTTAGCAAGCGATATCGAAATGCCTCAAGTTATTAGTTTAACATACTTAAGTTAATTAACCATCTTTATCCTACTGAAGTTTACATAAAGCCGGTATAAAGGCAGTGCATTTGGAAGAATTCCGTAATCTTATATTTAGGTATAAAGTCGATTTTGTTGTATATACACATTTAGCAATCGATATCGAGATGCTTCAACTCATTAGTTTAACATATTTAAGTTAATAAACCTTCTTTAACGATCTGAAGTTGTCATAAAGCCACAGCGGTATTACGGCAGTGCATTTAGAAGGATTTCGTTATCTTTTATTTAGGTATAAATACGATTTTCTTTTATATGCACATTTAGAATCGATATCGAAATGCTTCAAATCATTAGTTTAACATAATTAAGTTAATTAATCTTTTTTAGCTTACTGAAGTCTACATAAAGATTTAACGGTATAACGGCAGTGCATTTAAAATGAATTCCGTTATCTTATATTTATGTATAAATCGATTTTCTTGTATATACACATTTAGCAATCGATATCGAAATGCCTAAAATCATTAGTTTAACATATTTAAGTTAATTAACCTTTTTTAAATCCTACTGAAGTTGGCATAAAGCCGGGGTATAACGGCAGTGCATTTGAAAGGGAATTCCGTAATCTTATATTTATGTATAAAGTCGATTTTGTTGTATATACACATTTACAATCGATATCGAAATGCTTCAATCATTAGTTTAACATATTTAAGTTAATTAACCTTCTTTAACGTCTGAAGTTTGCATAAAGCCAGGCGGTATTACGGCAGTGCATGTAGAAGAATTCCGTATCTTATATTTAGGTATAAAGTCGATTTTCTTGTATTTACACATTTAGCAATCGATATCGAAATCTTCAAATCATTAGCTTAACATATTTAAGTTAATTAACCTTCTTTAACGATCTAATTAAAGCCAAGCGGATACGGCAGTGCATGTAGAAGATTTCGTAATCTTATATTTAGGTATAAGCGATTTTCTTTATATCACATTTAGCATATCGATATCGAAATGCTTCAAATCATTAGTTTAACATATTTAAGTTAATAAATTTTCTCTTACTGAATCTACAAAAGTTTAACGGATAACGGCAGTGCATTTAGATGAATTCCGTTATCTTATATTAGGTATAATCGATTTTCTTGTATATACACATTTAGCAACGATATCGAAATGCTACAAATCATTACGTTTAACATATTAAGTTAATAACCTTCTTTACTACTGAAGTCTACATAAAGCCTTGGTATAACGGCAGTGCATTTAGAAGAATTCCGTAATCTTATATTTAGGTCATAAAGTCGATTTTGTTGTATATACACATTTATCAATCGATATCGAAATGCTTCAAATCATTAGTTTAACATATTTAAGTTAATAAACTCTTCTTTAACTTACTGAATTACATAAAGCCATGGCGGTATAACGGCAGTGCATTTAGAAGATTCCGTAATCTTATATTTAGGTATAAAGTCGATTTTCTTGTATTTACACATTTAGCAATCGATATCGAAAATGCTTCAAATCATTAGTTTAACATATTTAAGTTAATTAACTTTCTTTAACGTAATGAAGGTGATATAAAGCCATGGCGGCATAACGACAGTGCATGTAGAAGAATTCCGTAATCTTAATTTAAGTATATATAGTCGATTTTCTTGTATTTACACATTTAGCAATCGATATTGAAATGCCTCAAATCATTAGTTTAACATATTTAAGTAAATTAACCCTCTTTATCTTACTGAAATCTACAAAAGCCTTAACGGCACCATAACGGCAGTGCATTTGGAAGAGTTCCGTAATCTTATATTTAGGTATTAAGTCGATTTTGTTGTATATACGCATTTAGCAATCGACATCGAAATGCTTCAACTCATTAGTTTAACATATTTAAGTTAATAAACCTTCTTTAACGAGTCTGAAGTTGGCATAACGGCAGTGGATGTAGAAGAATTCCGTAATCTTATATTATGCATAAAGTCGATTTTCTTGTATATACACATTTTTCAATCGATATCGAAATGCTTCAAATCATTTGTTTAACATATTTAAGTTAATAAACATTTTTAGCTTACTGAAGTCTACATAAAGCCTTAACGGTATAACGGCAGTGCATTTAGAAGAATTCCGTAATCTATATATTTAGGTATAAAGTCGATTTTCTTGTATTTACACATTTAGCAATCGATATCGAAAATCTTCAAATCATTAGTTTAACATATTTAAGTTAATTAACTTTCTTTAACGTAATGAAGGTGATATAAAGCCATGGCGGCATAACGACAGTGCATTTTAGAAGAATTCCGTAATCTTATATTTAAGTATATAAGTCGATTTTCTTGTATTTACACATTTAGCAATCGATATTGAAATGCCTTCAAATCATTAGTTTAACATATTTAAGTAAATTAACCTTCTTTATCTTACTGAAATCTCAAAAGCCTTAACGGCATAACGGCAGTGCATTTGGAAGAGTTCCGTAATCTTATATTTAGGTATTAAGTCGATTTTGTTGTATATACGAATTAGCAATCGATATCGAAATGCTTAAAACTCATTAGTTTAACATATTTAAGTTAATTAACCTTCTTTAACGTCTGAATTTTTGGCATAACGGCAGTGGATTTAGAAGAATTCCGTAATCTTATTTTTAGGTATAAAGTCGATTTTGTTGTATATACACATTTTTCAATCGATATCGAAATGCTTCAAATCATTTGTTTAACATATTTAAGTTAATAAATCCTTTTTAGCTTACTGAAGTTATATAAAGCCTTAACGGTATACGGCAGTGCATTTAGAAGAATTCCGTAATCTTTATATTTAGGTATAAAGTCGATTTTCTTTGTATTTACACATTTAGCAATCGATATCAAAAATGCTTCAAATCATTAGTTTAACATATTTAAGTTAATTAACCTTCTTTACGTACTGAAGTTAATAAAGCCATAACGGCATAACGAGCAGTGCATTTGGAAGAATCCCGTAATCTTATATTTAGGTATAAATCGATTTTCTTGTATATACACATTTAGCAATCGATATCGAAATGCTTCAAATCATTAGTTTAACATATTTAAGTTAATTAACCTTCTTTAACGTATTGAAGGTGATATAAAGCCATGGCTGCATAACGACAGTGCATGTAGAAGAATTCCGTAATCGTATATTTAAGTATATAGGCGATTTTCTTGTATTTACAAATTTAGCAATCGATATCGAAATGCTTCAAATCATTAGTTTAACATATTTAAGTTAATTAACCTTCTTTACTTACTGAAGTCTGCATAAAGCCTTAACGGCATAACGGCAGTGCATTTAAGAAAAAGTTCCGTTATCTTATATTTAGGTATAAAGTCGCTTTTGTTGTATATACACATTTAGAAATCGATTTCGAAATGCTTCAAATCATTAGTTTAACATATTTAATTTAAATTTAACCTTCTTTAAACGCATTGAAGTTGATATAAAGCCATGACGGCATAACGGCAGTGCATTTAGAAGAATTCCGTAATCTTATATTTAGGTATAAAGTCGATTTTCTTGTATATACATATTTAGCAATCGATATCGAAATGCTTCAAATCATTAGTTTAACATATTTAAGTTAATTAACCTTCTTTAATGTATTGAAGTTGATATAAAGCCAAAAGCGGCATAACGGCAGTGCATTTAGAAGAATTCCGTAATGTTATATTTAGGTATAAAGTCGATTTTGTTGTATATACACATTTAGCAATCGATATCTAAATGCTTCAAATCATTAGTTTAACATATTTAAGTTAATAAACCTTCTTTAACGTATTGAAGTTGATATAAAGCCATGGCGGTATAACGGCAGTGCATGTAGAAGAATTCCGTTATCTTATATTTAGGTATAAAGTCGATTTTCTTGAAATATACATTTTTAGCAATCGATATCGAAGATGCTTAAAACTCATTAGTTTAACATATTTAAGTTAATTAACCTTCTTTAACGTATTGAAGTTGATATAAAGCCACAGCGGCATAACGGCAGTGCATTTAGAAGAACTCCGTAATCTTATATTTAGGTATAAAGTCGATTTTGTTGTATATACACATTTAGCAAGCGATATCGAAATGCTTCAAATCATTAGTTTAACATATTTAAGATAATTAATCTTCTTTAACGTATTGAAGTTGATATAAAGCCATGGCGGCATAACGGTAGTGCATTTAGAAGAATCCCGTTATCTTATATTTAGGCATAAATTCGATTTTCTTGTATATACACATTTAGCAAGCGATATCGAAATGCTTCAAATCATTAGTTTAACATATTTAAGTTAATTAATCTTCTTTAACGTATTGAAGTTGATATAAAGCTATGGCGGCATAACGGCAGTGCATTTAGAAGAATTCCGTAATCTTATATTTATGTATACAGTCGATTTTCTTATATATACACATTTAGCAATCGATATCGAAATGCTTCAAATCATTAGTTTAAAATATTTAATTTAATAAACCTTCTTTAACGAACGGAAGTTGGCGTAAAGCCATGGCGGCATAACGGCAGTGCATTTAAAGGAATTCAGTAATCTTATATTTAGGTATAAAGTCAATTTTGTTGTATATACACATTTTGCAGTCGATTTCGAAATGCTTTAAATAACTGGTTTAGCATATTTAAGTTAATTAACCTTCTTTATCTTTCTGAAGTTTACATAAAGCCATAACGGCAGTATATTTATATGAATTCCGTTATCTTATATTTAGGTATAAAGTCGATTTTTTTGTACATACACATTTAGTAATCGATATCGAAATGCTTCAAATCATTAGTTTAACATATTTAAGTTAATTAACGCTCTTTATCTTACTGGAGTCTACAAAGGCCTTAACGGCATAACGGCAGTGCATTTAGAAGAACTACGTTATCTTATATTTAGGTATGAATTCGATTTTATTGTATATACTCATTTAGCCATCGATATCGAAATGCTTCAAATCATTAGTGTAACATATTTAAGTTAAAAAACCTTCTTTAACGTATTGAAGGTGATACAAAGCCATGGCGGCATAACGACAGTACATTTGGAAGAATTATTCTACTGAAGTCTACAAAAGCCTTAACGGTATAACGGCAGTGCATTTAGAAGAGTTCCGTAATCTTATATTTAGGTCTTAAGTCGATTTTGTTGTATATACGCATTTAGCAATCGACATCGAAATGCTTCAAATCATGAGTTTAACATATTTAAGTAAATTAATCCTCTTTTTCTTACTGAAGTCTACAAAAGCCTTAACGGCATAACGGAGGTGCATTTGGAAGAGTTCCGTAATCTTATATTTAGGAATTAAGTCGATTTTGTTGTATATACGCATTTAGCAATCGACATCGAAATGCTTCAAATCATGGGTTTAACATATTCAAGATAATTAACCCTCTTTATTCTACTGAAGTCTACAAAAGCCTTAACGGCATAACGGCAGTGCATTTAGAAGCATTCCGTAATCTTATATTTAGGTATAAAGTCGATTTTCTTGTATATACTCATTTAGCAATCGATATCGAAATGCTTCAAATCATTAGTTTAACATATTTAAGTTAATTAACCTTCTTTAACGTAATGAAGGTGATATAAAGCCATGGCACCATAACGACAGTGCATGTAGAAGAATTCCGTAATCTTATATTTAGGTATAAAGTCGATATTCTTGTATTTACACATTTAGCAATCGATATCGAAAATCTTCAAATCATTAGTTTAACATATTTAAGTTAATAAAGCTTCTTTAACGTAATGAAGGTGATATAAAGCCATAACGGCATAACGGGAGTTTATTTCGATGAATTCCGTAATCTTATATTTAGATATATAGTCGACTTTCTTGTATATACTCACTTAGAAATCGATATCGAAATGCTTCAACTCATTAGTTTAATATATTTAAGTGAATAAAGCTTCTTTAACGTAATGAAGGTGATATAAAGCCATAACGGCATAACGGGAGTGTATTTCGATGAATTCCGTAATCTTATATTTAGGTATAAAGTCGACTTTCTTATATTTACACATTTAGCAATCGATATCGAAAATCTTCAAATCATTAATTTAACATATTTAAGTTAATTAACCTTCTTTAACGTAATGAAGGTGATATAAAGCCATAACGGCATAACGGGAGAGTATTTCGATGAATTCCGTAATCTTATATTTAGGTATAAAGTCGACTTTCTTGTATATACTCATTTAGCAATCTATATCGAAATGCTTCAAATCATTAGTTTAATATATTTAAGTTAATAAAGCTTCTTTAACGTAATGAAGGTAATATAAAGCCATGGCGGCATAACGACAGTGCATTTATAAGAATTCCGTAATCTCATATTTAGGTATGAAGTCGATTTTCTTGTATTTAGCAATCGATATCGAAAAGCTTCAAATAACTGGTTTAGCATATTTAGGTTAATTAACCTTCTTTATCTTACCGAAGTTTACATAAAGCCACAACGGCATAACGGCAGTGCATTTAGAAGAACTCCGTAATCTTATATTTAGGTATAAAGTCGATTTTCTTGTATATACACATTTAGCAAGCGATATCGAAATGCTTCAAATCATTAGTTTAACATATTTAAGTTAATAAACCTTCTTTAACGAACTGAAGTTGGCATAATGCCATGGCGGTATAACGGCAGTGCATGTAGAAGAATTCCGTTATCTTATATTTAGGTATAAAGTCGATTTTCTTGTATATACACATTTAGCAAGCGATATCGAAATGCTTCAAATCATTACTTTAACATATTTGAATTAATTAACCTTCTTTAACGTATTGAAGTTGATATAAAGCCACAGCGGCATAACGGCAGTGCATTTAGAAGAATTCCGTAATCTTATATTTAGGTATAAAGTCGATTTTGTTGTATATACACATTTAGCAAGCGATATCGAAATGCTTCAAATCATTAGTTTAACATATTTAAGATAATTAATCTTCTTTAACGTATTGAAGTTGATATAAAGCCATGGCGGCATAACGGTAGTGCATTTAGAAGAATCCCGTTATCTTATATTTATGTATACAGTCGATTTTCTTATATATACACATTTAGCAATCGATATCGAAATGCTTCAAATCATTAGTTTAAAATATTTAATTTAATAAACCTTCTTTAACGAACGGAAGTTGGCGTAAAGCCATGGCGGCATAACGGCAGTGCATTTAAAGGAATTCAGTAATCTTATATTTAGGTATAAAGTCAATTTTGTTGTATATACACATTTTGCAGTCGATTTCGAAATGCTTTAAATAACTGGTTTAGCATATTTAAGTTAATTAACCTTCTTTATCTTTCTGAAGTTTACATAAAGCCATAACGGCAGTATATTTATATGAATTCCGTTATCTTATATTTAGGTATAAAGTCGATTTTTTTGTACATACACATTTAGTAATCGATATCGAAATGCTTCAAATCATTAGTTTAACATATTTAAGTTAATTAACGCTCTTTATCTTACTGGAGTCTACAAAGGCCTTAACGGCATAACGGCAGTGCATTTAGAAGAACTACGTTATCTTATATTTAGGTATGAATTCGATTTTATTGTATATACTCATTTAGCCATCGATATCGAAATGCTTCAAATCATTAGTGTAACATATTTAAGTTAAAAAACCTTCTTTAACGTATTGAAGGTGATACAAAGCCATGGCGGCATAACGACAGTACATTTGGAAGAATTATTCTACTGAAGTCTACAAAAGCCTTAACGGTATAACGGCAGTGCATTTAGAAGAGTTCCGTAATCTTATATTTAGGTCTTAAGTCGATTTTGTTGTATATACGCATTTAGCAATCGACATCGAAATGCTTCAAATCATGAGTTTAACATATTTAAGTAAATTAATCCTCTTTTTCTTACTGAAGTCTACAAAAGCCTTAACGGCATAACGGAGGTGCATTTGGAAGAGTTCCGTAATCTTATATTTAGGAATTAAGTCGATTTTGTTGTATATACGCATTTAGCAATCGACATCGAAATGCTTCAAATCATGGGTTTAACATATTCAAGATAATTAACCCTCTTTATTCTACTGAAGTCTACAAAAGCCTTAACGGCATAACGGCAGTGCATTTAGAAGCATTCCGTAATCCTCTATTTAGGTATAAAGTCGATTTTTTTGTATATACTCATTTAGCAATCCATATCGAAATGCATCAAATCATTAGTTTAACATATTTAAGTTAATTAACCTTCTTTAACGTAATGAAGGTGATATAAAGCCATGGCACCATAACGACAGTGCATGTAGAAGAATTCCGTAATCTTATAGTTAGGTATAAAGTCGATATTCTTGTATTTACACATTTAGCAATCGATATCGAAAATCTTCAAATCATTAGTTTAACATATTTAAGTTAATAAAGCTTCTTTAACGTAATGAAGGTGATATAAAGCCATAACGGCATAACGGGAGTTTATTTCGATGAATTCCGTAATCTTATATTTAGATATATAGTCGACTTTCTTGTATATACTCACTTAGAAATCGATATCGAAATGCTTCAACTCATTAGTTTAATATATTTAAGTGAATAAAGCTTCTTTAACGTAATGAAGGTGATATAAAGCCATAACGGCATAACGGGAGTGTATTTCGATGAATTCCGTAATCTTATATTTAGGTATAAAGTCGACTTTCTTATATTTACACATTTAGCAATCGATATCGAAAATCTTCAAATCATTAATTTAACATATTTAAGTTAATTAACCTTCTTTAACGTAATGAAGGTGATATAAAGCCATAACGGCATAACGGGAGAGTATTTCGATGAATTCCGTAATCTTATATTTAGGTATAAAGTCGACTTTCTTGTATATACTCATTTAGCAATCTATATCGAAATGCTTCAAATCATTAGTTTAATATATTTAAGTTAATAAAGCTTCTTTAACGTAATGAAGGTAATATAAAGCCATGGCGGCATAACGACAGTGCATTTATAAGAATTCCGTAATCTCATATTTAGGTATGAAGTCGATTTTCTTGTATTTAGCAATCGATATCGAAAAGCTTCAAATAACTGGTTTAGCATATTTAGGTTAATTAACCTTCTTTATCTTACCGAAGTTTACATAAAGCCACAACGGCATAACGGCAGTATATTTGGGTGAATTCCGTAAACTTTTATTTAGGTATAAAATCGATTTTGTTGTAAATACACATTAAGCAATCGATATCGAAATGCTTCAAATCATTAGTTTAACATATTTAAGTTAATTAATCTTCTTTAACGTATTGAAGTTGATATAAAGCTATGGCGGCATAACGGCAGTGCATTTAGAAGAATCCCGTTATCTTATATTTAGGTATAAATTCGATTTTTTTGTATATACACATTTAGCAATCGATATCGAAATGCTTCAAATCATTAGTTTAACAAATTTAAGTTAATTAACCTTCGTTAACGTATTGAAGTTGATATAAAGCCATGGCGGCATAGCGACAGTACATTTGGAAGAATCCCGTAATCTTATATTTAGGTATGAAGTCGATTTTCTTGTATATACTCATTTAGCAATCGATATCGAAATGCTTCAAATCACTAGTTTAACATATTTAAGTTAATTAACCTTCTTTAACTTATTGAAACTGATATAAAGCCATGGCGGCATAACGACAGTAGATTTGGAAGAATTCCGTAATCTTATAATTAGGTATAAGGTCGATTTTGTTGTATATGCACATTTAGCAATCGATATCGAAATGCTTTAAATCATTAGTTTAACATATTTAAGTTAATTAACCTTCTTTATCTTACTGAAGTTTACATAAAGCCAAAACGGTATAAAGGCAGTGCATTTGGAAAAATTCCGTAATCTTATATTTAGGTAAAGAGTCGATTTTCTTGTATATACACATTTAGCTATCGATATCGAAATGCTTCAAATCATTCGTTTAACATATTTAAGTTAATTAACCTTCTTTAACGTATTGAAGTTGATATAAAGCCATGGCGGCACAACGACAATACATTTGGAGGAATTCCGTAGTCTCATATTTAGGTATAAAGTCGATTTTCTGGTTTATATGCATTAAGCAATCGATATCGAAATGCTTCAAATAACTGGTTTAACATATTTAAGTTAGTACACTTTCTGTAACGAACTGAAGTTGGCTTAAGGCCATGGCGGCATAACGGCAGTGCATTTAGAAGAATTCCGTAATCTTATATTTAGGTATAAAGTCGATTTTCTTGTATATACACATTTAGCTATCGATATCGAAATGCTTCAAATCATTCTTCTTCTTCTTTACTGGCGTAGGCACCGCTTACGCGATTATAGCCGAGTCAATAACAGCGCGCCACTCTTTGCTTCTCTTCGCTACGTGGCGCCAATTGGATATTCCAAGCGAAGCCAGGTCCTTCTCCACTTGGTCCTTCCAACGGAGTGGAGGTCTTGCTCTTCCTCTGCTTCCTGCGGCGGGTACTGCGTCGAATACTTTCAGAGCTGGAGTGTTTTCATCCATCCGGACAACATGACCTAGCCAGCGTAGCCGCTGTCTTTTAATTCGCTGAACTATGTCAATGTCGTCGTATATCTCGTACAGCTCATCGTTCCATCGAATGCGATATTCGCCGCGGCCAACGCGCAAAGGACCATAAATCTTTCGCAGAACCTTTCTCTCGAAAACTCTTAAGTTCGACTCATCGGTTGTTGTCATCGTCCAGGCCTCTGCACCGTATAGCAGGACGGGAATTATGAGCGACTTATAGAGTTTGGTTTTTGTTCGTCGAGAGAGGACTTTACTTTTCAATTGCCTACTCGGTCCGAAGTAGCACCTGTTGGCAAGAGTAATCCTGCGTTGGATTTCCAGGCTGACATTGTTGGTGGTGTTTAAGCTGGTTCCAAGATAGACGAAATTATCTACAACTTCAAAGTTATGACTGTCAACAGTGACGTGGGAGCCAAGTCGCGAGTGCGACGACTGTTTGTTTGATGATAGGAGATATTTCGTCTTGCCCTCGTTCACTGCCAGACCCACTTGTGTTGCTTCCTTGTTAAGTCTGGAGAAAGCAGAACTAACGGCGCGGGTGTTGAGGCCGATTATATCAATATCATCGGCATACGCTAGTAGCTGTACACTCTTATAAAAGATTGTACCTGCTCGATTCAGTTCTGCAGCTCGAATAATTTTCTCCAGAAGAAGATTGAAAAAGTCGCACGATAGGCTCGGAGAGGTCCTTCCCGATCCTGACGGAGCTTTGAGTGTTGCTCAGCGTCAGTTTACACAGCCGTATTAGTTTTGCGGGGATACCAAATTCAGACATCGCGGCATAGAGGCAGCTACTTTTCGTGCTGTCGAAAGCAGCTTTGAAATCGACGAAGAGGTGGTGTGTGTCGATTCTCCTTTCACGGGTCTTTTCCAAGATTTGGCGCATCGTGAATATCTGATCGGTTGTTGATTTGCCAGGTCTAAAGCCACACTGATAAGGTCCAATCAGTTTGTTGACGGTGGGCTTTAATCTTTCACACAATACGCTCGACAGAACCTTATATGCGATGTTGAGGAGGCTAATCCCACGGTAGTTGGCGCAGATTGTGGGGTCTCCTTTTTTATGTATTGGGCATAGCACACTTAAATTCCAATCGTTGGGCATGCTTTCGTCCGACCATATTTTACAAAGAAGCTGATGCATGCACCTTACCAGTTCTTCGCCGCCGTGTTTGAATAGCTCGGCCGGCAATCCGTCGGCCCCTGCCGCTTTGTTGTTCTTCAGGCGGGCAATTGCTATTCGAACCTCTTCATGGTCGGGCAATGGAACTTCTGCTCCATCGTCATCGATTGGGGAAGCGGGTTTGCCTTCTCCTGGCGTTGTACGTTCACTGCCATTCAGCAGGCTGGAGAAGTGTTCCCTCCATAATTTAAGGATGCTTTGGGCATCGGTGACTAGATCACCTTTGGGGGTTCTACAAGAGTATGCTCCGGTCTTGAAACCTTCTGTAAGTCGCCGCATCTTTTCGTAGAATTTTCGAGCATTACCCCTGTCGGCCAGCTTATCAAGCTCTTCGTACTCACGCATTTCGGCCTCTTTCTTTTTCTGTCTACAAATGCGTCTCGCTTCCCTCTTCAACTCTCGGTATCTATCCCATCCTGCACGTGTTGTGGTCGATCGTAACGTTGCGAGGTAGGCAGCCTGTTTTCTCTCCGCTGCGACACGGCACTCCTCGTCATACCAGCTGTTCTTTTGCACTTTCCGAAAACCAATGGTTTCGGTTGCAGCTGTACGTAAGGAGTTTGAGATGCCATCCCACAGTTCCCTTATACCGAGTTGTTGAAGAGTGCTCTCAGAGAGCAGGAGTGCAAGCCGAGTAGAAAATCGTTCGGCTGTCTGTTGTGATTGCAGCTTCTCGACGTCGAACCTTGGTTTATTGGTGTGCGTTTTTTGCTGCACAGAGGCGGGTGCGAATTTTGGCTGCAACAATATAGTGGTCCGAGTCGATGTTAGGACCTCGGAGCGCACGCACATCTAAAACACTGGAGACGTGTCTTCCGTCTATCACAACATGATCGATCTGGTTGGTGGTT
The DNA here is from genome assembly GCA_027475135.1 of Bactrocera correcta. Lineage (NCBI taxonomy): Eukaryota > Metazoa > Arthropoda > Insecta > Diptera > Tephritidae > Bactrocera > Bactrocera correcta. Next base: position 7,783,713 of record CM050324.1, on the reverse strand, counting down.
TTTCGATCCGGAGACTGCCAGGTAGCTTGATGAATCTTCTTATGCTGGAATCTAGTACTACAGATAACCATATTTCGGGCCCCGGCGAAGTCGATCAGCCTTAACCCATTTGGGGATGTTTCCTCGTGGAGGCTGAATTTACCGACTGTAGTGCCAAAGATACCTTCTTTGCCCACCCTGGCGTTAAAGTCGCCAAGCACGATTTTGACATCGTGGCGGGGGCATCTCTCATAAGTGCGCTCCAAGCACTCATAAAAGGCATCTTTGGTCACATCGTCCTTCTCTTCCGTCGGGGCGTGGGCGCAAATCAGCGATATGTTGAAGAACCTCGCTTTGATGCGAATTGTGGCTAGACGTTCATTCATAGGAGTGAATGATAGTACTCGGCGACGGAGTCTCTCTCCCACCACGAATCCAACACCAAACTTGCGCTCCTTTATATGGCCACTGTAGTAAATGCCACAAGGACCTACTTGTCTCTGTCCTTGTCCCGTCCATCGCATTTCTTGGACGGCGGTGATGTCAGCCTTTATCTTTACGAGGACATCTACCAGCTGGGCAGCGGCACCTTCCCAATTAAGGGACCGGACATTCCAGGTGCATGCCCTCAAATCATAGTCCTTATTTCGTTTGCCATGGTCGTCATCAAAAGGGGGGGCTCTCATCCGAGGCTGTTTGTGCTTTTTCATTGGGGGTGTTTTTTTACGTGGCGGGTCCCAAACCCAGCGCACAACCCTATGCAGGGGTGTTTCGCCTTCTCACTTTAGCTCGCCTTCAAACGGATGATCTTAGGCTAACCAGAGGATACTTGGTCAAAGACCGGAAGTCGTAAGCTGCTTGAGTCATATGTAAAAGAATCATTTCTGGCCACTCCCAAGTGAATGGCGATCAGAGAACTTTCCTCACTTGCGTGAACTTCTACACATGACCCCATCCTCCAAATCATAAGTTTAACATATTTAAGTTAATTAACCTTCTTTAACGCACTGACGTCTTCATAAAGCCTTAACGGTATAACTGCAGTGCATTTAGAAGAATTCCGTATTTTTATATTTAGGTATAAAGTCGATTTTCTTGTATTTACATATTTAGCTATCGATATCGAAATGCTTCAAATCATTAGTTTAACATATTAAGTTAATAAACATTTTTTAGCATACTGAAGTCTACATAAAGCCTTAACGGTATAACGGCAGTGCATTTAGAAGAATTCCGTATTGCTATAATTTTATATTTAGGTAAAAAGTCGATTTTCTTGTATATACACATTTAGCTATGGATATCGAAATGCTCCAAATCATTCGTTTAACATATTTAAGTTAGTTAACCTTCTTTAACGTAATGAAGGTGATATAAAGCCATGGCGGCATAACGACAGCGCATTTAGAAGAATTCCGTAATCTTATATTTAGGTATAAAGTCGATTTTGTTGTATATACGCATTTAGCAATCGATATCGAAATGCTTCAAATCATTAGTTTAAAGTATTTAAGTTAATTAACCTTCTTTAACGTATTGAAGTTTATATAAAGCCATGGCGACATAACGACAGTACATTTGGAAGAATTCCGTAGTCTCATATTTAGGTATAAAGTCGATTTTCTGGTATATAGGCATTAAGCAATCGATATCGAAATGCTTCAAATAACTGGTTTAACATATTTAAGTTAGTAAACTTTCTTTAACGAACTGAAGTTGGCTTAAGGCCATGGCGGCATAACGGCAGTGCATTTAGAAGAATTCCGTAATCTTATATTTAGGTATAAAGTCGATTTTCTTGTATATACACATTTAGCTATCGATATCGAAATGCTTCAAATCATTAGTTTAACATATTTAAGTTAATTAACCTTCTTTAACGTACTGAAGTTGATATAAAGCCATGGCGGCATAACGACAGTACATTTAGAAGAATTCCGTAGTCTTATATTTATGTAAAAAGTCGATTTTCTTGTATATACACATTAAGCAATCGATATCGAAATGCTTCAAATAACTGGTTTAACATATTTAAGTTAGTAAACTTTCTTTAACGAACTGAAGTTGGCTTAAGGCCATGGCGGCATAACGGCAGTGCATTTAGAAGAATTCCGTAATCTTATATTTAGGTATAAAGTCGATTTTGTTGTATATACACATTTAGCAATCGATATCGAAATGCTTTAAATCATTAGTTTAACATATTTAAGTTAATTAACCTTCTTTAACGTATTGAAGTTGATGTAAAGCCATGGCAGCATAACGACAATATATTTGGAGGAATTCCGTAGTCTTATATTTATGTATAAAGTTGATTTTCTTGTATATACACATTTAGCAATCAATATCGAAATGCTGCAAATCATTAGTTTAACATATTTAAGTTAATAAACCTTTTTAACGAACGGAAGTTGGCTTAAAGCCATGGCGGCATAACCACAGTGCATTTAGAAGAATTCCGTAATCTTATATTAGGTATAAAGTCGATTTTCTTGTACATACACATTTAGCTATCGATATCGAAATGCTTCAAATCATTAGTTTAACATATTAAGTTAATAAACATTTTTTAGCTTACTGAAGTCTACATATAGCCTTAACGGTATAACGACAGTGCATTAAGAAGAATTCCGTATTGCTATAATTTTATATTTAGGTAAAAAGTCGATTTTCTTGTATATACACATTTAGCTATCGATATCGAAATGCTTCAAATCATTCGTTTAACATATTTAAGTAAGTTAACCTTCTTTAACGTAATGAAGGTGATATAAAGCCATGGCGGCATAACGACAGTGCATTTAGAAGAAGTCCGTAATCTTATATTTAGGTATAAAGTCGATTTTGTTGTATATACGCATTTAGCAATCGATATCGCAATGCTTCAAATCATTAGTTTAACACATTTAAGTTAGTTAACCTTCTTTACCGTAATGAAGGTGATATAAAGCCATGGCGGCATAACGACAGTGCATTTAGAAGAATTCCGTAATCTTATATTTAGGTAAAAAGTCGATTTTGTTGTATATACGCATTTAGCAATCGATATCGAAATTCTTCAAATCATTAGTTTAACATATTTAAGTTAGTT
>CM050324.1:7759626-7779643 GCA_027475135.1 Bactrocera correcta | reverse complement strand
AAGAATTCCGTAATCTTATATTTAGGTATAAAGTCGATTTTTTTGTATATATACATTTAGCAACCGATATCGAAATGCATCAGATAACTTGTTTAACATATTTAAGTTAATTAACCTTCTTTATCTTACTGAAGTTTACATAAAGCCATAACGGCATAAAGGCAGTATATTTATATGAATTCCGTTATCTTCTATTTAGGTATAAAGTCGATTTTGTTGTACATACACATTTAGCAATCGATATCGAAATGCTTCAAATAATTAGTTTAATATATTTAAGTTAATTAACCTTCTTTAACGTAATGAAGGTGATATAAAGCCATGGCGGCATAACGACAGCGCATGTAGAAGAATTCCGTAATCTTATACTTACGTCTATAGTCGATTTTGTTGTATACACACATTAAGTAATCGATATCGAGATGCATCAACTCATTAGTTTAACATATTTAAGTTAATAAACCTTCTTTAACGAACTGAAGTTAACATAAAGCCCTAACGGCATAAAGGCAGTGCATCTAGAAGAATTCCGTTATCTTATATTTAGGTATAAAGTCCATTTTCTTGTATATACACATTTAGCAATCGATATCGAAATGCTTCAAATCATTAGTTTAACATATTTAAGTTAAATAACCTTCTTTAAAGTATTGAAGTTGATATAAAGTCATGGCGGCATAACGACCCTACATTAAGAAGAATTCCGTAATCTTACATTTAGGTATAAAGTCGATTTTGTTGTATATACACATTAAGTAATCGACATCGAGATGCATCAACTCATTAGTTTAACATATTTAAGTTAATAAACCTTCTTTAACGAACTGAAGTTAACATAAAGCCATAACGGTATAACGGCAGTGCATTTAGAAGAATTCCGTAATCTTATATTTAGGTATAAATTCGATTTTGTTGTATATACACATTTAGCAATCGATATTGAAATGCTTCAAATCATTAGTTTAACATATTTAAATTAATTAATCCTCTTTTTCTTACTGAAGTCTACAAAAGCCTTAACGGCATAACTACAGTGCATTTAAAAGAATTCCGTAATCTTATATTTAGAAATAAAGTCGATTTTGTTGTATATACACATTAAGTAATCGATATCGAAATGCAACAACTCATTAGTTTAACATATTTAAGTTAATAAACCTTCTTTAACGAACTGAAGTTAACATAACGCCATAACGGCATAACGGCAGTGCATTTAGAAGAATTCCGTAATCTTATATTTAGGTATAATGTCGATTTTCTTGTATATACACATTTAGCTTTCGATATCGAAATACTTCAAATCATTAGTTTAACATATTTAAGTTAATTAACCTTCTTTAACGTATTGAAGTTTACATAAAGCCATAACGGTATAACGGCAGTGCATGTAGAAGAATTCCGTAATCTTATATTTAGGTAGAAAGTCGATTTTCTTGTATATACACAGTTAGCTTTCGATATCGAGATGCTTCAACTCATTAGTTTAACATATTTAAGTTAATAAACCTTCTTTAACTATCTGAAGTTGGCATATAGCCATAACGGCATAACGGCAGTGCACGTAGAAGAATTCCGTAATCTTATATTTAGGTATAAAGTCGATTTTCTTGTATATACACATTTAGCTTTCGATATCGAAATGCTTCAAATCATTAGTTTAACATATTAAGTAAATAAGCCTTCTTTAACGCACTGAAGTCTACATAAAGCCTTAACGGTATAACGGCAGTGCATTTGGGAGAATTTCGTAATCTTATATTTAGGTGTAAAGTCGATTTTGTTGTATATACACATTTAGCAATCAATATCGAAATGCTTCAAATAACTGGTTTAGCATATTTAAGTAAATTAACCTTTTTAACGTACTGAAATTTATATAAAGCCATAACGGCATAACGGCAGTGTATTTCGATGAATTCCGTAATCTTATATTTAGATATAAAGTCGAATTTGTTATATATTCGCATTTAGCAATCGATATCGAAATGCTTCAAATCATTAGCTTAACATATTTAAGTTATTTAACATTCTTTAACCCCCTGCATAGGGTTGTGCGCTGGGTTTGGGACCCGCCACGTAAAAAAACACCCCCAATGAAAACCAACAATCAGCCTCGGATGAGAGCCCCGCCTTTTGATGACGACCATGGCAAACGAAATAAGGACTATGATTTGAGGGCATGCACCTGGAATGTCCGGTCCCTTAATTGGGAAGGTGCCGCTGCCCAGCTGGTAGATGTCCTCGTAAAGATAAAGGCTGACATCACCGCCGTCCAAGAAATGCGATGGACGGGAAAAGGACTGAGACAAGTAGGTCCTTGTGGCATTTACTACAGTGGCCATATAAAGGAGCGCAAGTTTGGTGTTGGATTCGTGGTGGGAGAGAGACTCCGTCGCCGAGTACTATCATTCACTCCGGTGAATGAACGTCTAGCCACTATTCGCATCAAAGCGAGGTTCTTCAACATATCGCTGATTTGCGCCCAAGCCCCGACGGAAGAGAAGGACGATGTGACCAAAGATGCCTTTTATGAGTGCTTGGAGCGCACTTATGAGAGATGCCCCCACCACGATGTCAAAATCGTGCTTGGCGACTTTAACGCCAGGGTGGGCAAAGAAGGTATCTTTGGCACTACGGTCGGTAAATTCAGCCTCCACGAGGAAACATCCCCAAATGGGCTGAGGCTGATCGACTTAGCCGGGGCCCGAAATATGGTTATCTGTAGTAGATTCCAGCATAAGAAGATTCATCAAGCTTCCTGGCAGTCTCCGGATCGAAAAACCACCAACCAGATCGATCATGTTGTGATAGACGGAAGACACGTCTCCAGTGTTTTAGATGTGCGTGCGCTCCGAGGTCCTAACATCGACTCGGACCACTATATTGTTGCAGCCAAAATTCGCACCCGCCTCTGTGCAGCAAAAAACGCACACCTACAAACACAAGGAAGGTTCGACGTCGAGAAGCTCCACTCTCAACAGACAGCCGAACGATTTTCTACTCGGCTTGCACTCCTGCTCTCTGAGAGCACTCGTCAATAACTCGGTATAAGGGAACTGTGGGATGGCATCTCAAACTCCTTACGTACAGCTGCAACCGAAACCATTGGTTTTCGGAAAGTGCAAAAGAACAGCTGGTACGACGAGGAGTGCCGTGTAGCGGAGAGAAAACAGGCTGCCTACCTCGCAACGTTACGATCGACCACAACACGTGCGGGATGGGATAGATACCGAGAGTTGAAGAGGGAAGCAAGACGCATTTGTAGACAGAAAAAGAAAGAGGCCGAAATGCGTGAGTACGAAGAGCTCGATAAGCTGGCCGACAGGGGTAATGCTCGAAAATTCTACGAAAAGATGCGGCGACTTACAGTGTGTTTCAAGACCGGAGCATACTCTTGTAGAACCCCCAAAGGTGATCTAGTCACCGATGCCCAAAGCATACTTAAATTATGGAGGGAACACTTCTCCAGCCTGCTGAATGGCAGTGAACGTACAACGCCAGGAGAAGGCGAACCCGATTCCACAATCGATGATGATGGAGCAGACGTTCCATTGCCCGACCATGAAGAGGTTCGAATAGCAACTGCCCGTCTGAAGAACAACAAAGCGGCAGGGGCCGACGGATTGCCGGCCGAGCTAATCAAATACGGCGGCGAAGAACTGGTAAGGAGCATGCATCAGCTTCTTTGTAAAATATGGTCGGACGAAAGTGTGCCCAACGATTGGAATTTAAGTGTGCTATGCCCAATACATAAAAAAGGAGACCCCACAATCTGCGCCAACTACCGTGGGATTAGCCTCCTCAACATCGCATATAAGGTTCTGTCGAGCGTATTGTGTGAAAGATTAAAGCCCACCGTCAACAAACTGATTGGACCTTATCAGTGTGGCTTTAGACCTGGTAAATCAACAACCGACCAGATATTCACGATGCGCCAAATCTTGGAAAAGACCCGTGAAAGGAGAATCGACACACACCACCTCTTCGTCGATTTCAAAGCTGATTTCGGCAGCACGAAAAGGAGCTGCCTTTATGCCGCGATGTCTGAATTTGGTATCCCCGCAAAACTAATACGGCTGTGTAAGCTGACGTTGAGCAACACCAAACGAGGTTTCAGACAAGGCGATTCCCTATCGTGCGACTTTTTCAACCTGCTTCTGGAGAAAATAGTTCGAGCTGCAGAACTCAACAGAGAAGGTACCATCTTCTATAAGAGTGTACAACTGCTGGCGTATGCCGATGATATTGATATCATCGGCCTCAACACTCGCGCCGTTAGTTCTGCTTTCTCCAGACTGGAGAAGGAAGCAAAACAAATGGGTTTGGCAGTGAACGAGGGCAAGACGAAATATCTCCTGTCATCAAACAAACAGTCGTCGCACTCGCGACTTGGCACTCACGTCACTGTTGACAGTCATAACTTTGAAGTTGTAGATAATTTCGTCTATCTTGGAACCAGCGTAAACACCACCAACAATGTCAGCCTAGAAATCCAACGCAGGATAACTCTTGCCAACAGGTGCTACTTCGGACTGAGTAGGCAATTGAGAAGCAAAGTCCTCTCTCGACAAACAAAAACCAAACTCTATAAGTCGCTCATAATTCCCGTCCTGCTATATGGTGCAGAGGCTTGGACGATGTCAACAACGGATGAGTCGACGTTGCGAGTTTTCGAGAGAAAGGTTCTGCGAAAGATTTATGGTCCTTTGCGCGTTGGCCACGGCGAATATCGCATTCGATGGAACGATGAGCTGTACGAGATATACGCCGACATTGACATAGTTCAGCGAATTAAAAGACAGCGGCTACGCTGGCTAGGTCATGTTGTCCGGATGGATGAAAACACTCCAGCTCTGAAAGTATTCGACGCAGTACCCGCCGCGGGAAGCAGAGGAAGAGGAAGACCTCCACTCCGTTGGAAGGACCAAGTGGAGAAGGACCTGGCCTCGCTTGGAATATCCAATTGGCGCCACGTAGCGAAGAGAAGAAACGACTGGAGCGCTGTTGTCGACTCGGCTATAATCGCGTAAGCGGTGTCTACGCCAGTAAAGAAGAAGAAGATGTGTATATACAAGAAAATCGACTTAATACCTAAATATAAGATTACGGAATTCTTCTAAATGTACTGCAGTTATACCGTTAAGGCTTTATGTAGACTTCAGTGCGTTAAAAAAGGCTTATTAACTTAAATATGTTAAACTTATGATTTGAAGCATTTCGATATCGATTGCTAACTGTGTATATACAAGAAAATCTACTTTATACCTAAACATAAGATAACGGAATTCTTCTAAATGCACTGCCGTTATGCCGCCATGGCTTTAAGCCAACTTCCGTTCGTTAAAGAAGGTTTATTAATTTAAATATGGTAAACTAATGATTTGAAGCATTTCGATATCGATTGCTAAATGTGTATATACAAGAAAATCTACTTTATACCTAAACATAAGATTACGGAATTCTTCTAAATGCACTGCCGTTATGCCGCCATGGCTTTAAGCCAACTTCCATTCGTTAAAGAAGGTTTATTAACTTAAATATGCTAAACTAATTATTTGAAGCATTTCGATATCGATTGTTAAATGTGTATATACTAGAAAATCGACTACCTAAATATAAGACTACGGAATTCTTCCAAATGAACTGCCGTTACACCCTTTTGGCTTTATGTAAACTTCGCTGAGATAAAGAAGGTTAATTAACTTAAATATAATAAACTAATGATTTTAAGCATTTCGTTATCGATTGCTAAAAGTGTATATACAAGAAAATCGACTTTATACCTAAATATAAGATTACGGAATTCTTCTAAATGCTCTGCCGTTATGCCGCCATGGCTTTAAGCCAACTTCCGTTCGTTAAAGAAGGTTTATTAACTTAAATATGCTAAACTATTGATTTGAAGCATTTCGATATCGATTGTTTAATGTGTATAAACAAGAAAATCGACTCTATACCTAAATATAAGTCTACGGAATTCTTCCAAATGTACTGTCGTTATGCCGCCATGGCTTTATATCAACTACAATACGTTAAAGAAGGTTAATTAACTTAAATATGTTAAACTAATGATTTGAAGCATTTCGATATCGATTGCTAAAGTAAAGAAAATCGACTTTATACCTAAATATAAGATAACGGAATTCTTCTAATTGCACTGCCGTTATGCCGTTAAGGCTTTTGTAGACTTCAGTAAGATAAAGAGGTTTAATTAACTTAAATATGGTAAACTAATGGTTTGAAGCATTTCGATATCGATTGCTAAATGTGTAAATACAAGAAAATCGACTTTGTACCTAAATATAAAGTTATAATATTACGGAATTCTTCTAAATGCACTGCCGTTATACCGCTAAGTCTTTATGTAGACTTCAGTAAGCCAAAAAATGTTTATTAACTTAATATGTTAAACTGATGATTTGAAGCATTTCGATATCGATAGCTAAATGTGTATATACAAGAAGATCGACTTTATACCTAAATATAAGATTACGGAATTCTTCTACATGCACTGCCGTTATGCCGCCATGGCTATATGCCAACTTCAGATCGTTAAAGAAGGTTAATTAATTTAAATATGTTAAACCAGTTATTTGAAGCTTTTCGATATCGATTGCTTAATGGATCTATACAAGAAAACCAACTTTATACCTAAATATAAGATAACGGAATTCTTCTAAATGCACTGCCGTTATGCCAGTATGGCTTTATGTAAACTTCAGTAAGATAAAGAAGGTTAATTAACTTAAATATGTTAAGCTAATGAGTTGAAGCATCTCGATATCGATTGCTAAATGTGTATATACAACAAAATCGACTTTATACCTACTTATAAGATATTGGATTTCTTCTACATGCACTGCCGTTATGCCGCCATGGCTTTATGCCAACTTCAGTTCGTTAAGGAAGGTTTATTAACTTAAATATGTTAAACTAATGAGTTGAAGCATCTCGATATCGATAGCTAAATGTGTATATACAAGAAAATCGACTTTATACCTAAATATAAGATAACGGAATTCTTCTACATGCACTGCCGTTATGCCGCCATGACTATATGCCAACTTCAGATCGTTAAAGAAAGTTTATTAACTTAAATATGTTAAACTAATGATTTGAAGCATTTCGATATCGATTGCTAAGTGCGTATATACAAGAAAATCGACTTTATACCTAAATATAAGATAACGGAATTCTTCTAAATGCACTGCCGTTATGCCATTATGCCTTTATGTAAACTTCAGTAAGATAAAGAAAGTTAATTAACTTAAATATGTAAAATATATATAAAGTCGATTTTCTGGTATATACATATTTAGCAATCGATATCGACATGCTTCAAATCATTAGTTAAACATATTAAAGTTAATTAACCCTCTTTATCTTATTAAAGTCTACAAAAGCCTTAACGGCATAACGGCAGTGCATTTGGAAGAATTCCGTAATCTTATATTTAGGTATAAAGTAGATTTTCTTGTATATACTCTTTAGCAATCGATATCGAAATGCTTCAAATCATTAGTTTAACATATTTAAGTTAATAAACCTTCTTTATCTTTCTGAAGTTTACGTAAAGCCATAACGGTATAACGGCATTGCATTTGGGGGAATTTCGTAATCTTATATTAAGGTATAAAGTCGGTTTTTTTGTATATACACATTTAGCAATCGATATCGAAATGCCTCAAATCATTAGTTTAACATATTTAAGTTAATTAACCTTCTTTAACATATTGAAGTTGATATAAAGCCATGGCGGCATAACGACAGTACATTTGGAAGAATACCGTAATCTTATATTTAGGTATAAAGTCGATTTTCTTGTATATACTCATTTAGCAATCGATATCGAAATGCTTCAAATCATTAGTTTAACATATTTAAGTTAATTAACCTTCTTTATCTTTCTGAAGTTTACGTAAAGCCATAACGGTATAACGGCATTGCATTTGGGAGAATTTCGTAATCTTATATTAAGGTATAAAGTCGATTTTGTTGTATATACACATTTAGCATTCGATATCGAGATGCTTCAACCCATTATTTTAACATATTTTAGTTAATATTTTTGGAGGATGGGGTCATGTGTAGAAGTTCACGCAAGTGAGGAAAGTTCTCTGATCGCCATTCACTTGGGAGTGGCCAGAAACGATTCTTTTACATATGACTCAAGCAGCTCACGACTTCCGGTCTTTGACCAAGTATCCTCTGGGTAGCCTAAGAACATCCGTTTGAAGGCGAGCTAAAGTGAGAAGGCGAAACACCCCTGCATAGGGTTGTGCGCTGGGTTTGGGACCCGCCACGTAAAAAAACACCCCCAATGAAAACCAACAATCAGCCTCGGATGAGAGCCCCGCCTTTTGATGACGACCATGGCAAACGAAATAAGGACTATGATTTGAGGGCATGCACCTGGAATGTCCGGTCCCTTAATTGGGAAGGTGCCGCTGCCCAGCTGGTAGATGTCCTCGTAAAGATAAAGGCTGACATCACCGCCGTCCAAGAAATGCGATGGACGGGAAAAGGACTGAGACAAGTAGGTCCTTGTGGCATTTACTACAGTGGCCATATAAAGGAGCGCAAGTTTGGTGTTGGATTCGTGGTGGGAGAGAGACTCCGTCGCCGAGTACTATCATTCACTCCGGAGAATGAACGTCTAGCCACAATCCGCATCAAAGCGAGGTTCTTCAACATATCGCTGATTTGCGCCCACGCCCCGACGGAAGAGAAGGACGATGTGACCAAAGATGCCTTTTATGAGTGCTTGGAGCGCACTTATGAGAGGTGCCCCCGCCACGATGTCAAAATCGTGCTTGGCGACTTCAATGCCAGGGTGGGCAAAGAAGGTATCTTTGGCATTACGGTCGGTAAATTCAGCCTCCACGCGGAAACATCCCCAAATGGGCTGAGGCTGATCGACTTCGCCGGGGCCCGAAATATGGTTATCTGTAGCACTAGATTCCAGCATAAGAAGATACATCAAGCTACCTGGCTGTCTCCAGATCGAAAAACCACCAACCAGATCGATCATGTTGTGATAGACGGAAGACACGTCTCCAGTGTTTTAGATGTGCGTGCGCTCCGAGGTCCTAACATCGACTCAGACCACTATATTGTTGCAGCCAAAATACGCACCCGCCTCTGTGCAGCAAAAACGCACGCCAACAAACACAAGGATGGTTCGACGTCGAGAAGCTGCAATCACAACAGACAGCCGAACGTTTTTCTACTCGGCTTGCACTCCTGCTCTCTGAGAGCACTCGTCAACAACTCGGTATAAGGGAACTGTGGGACGGCATTTCAAACTCCTTACGTACAGCTGCAACCGAAACCATTGGTTTTCGGAAAGTGCAGAAGAACAGCTGGTACGACGAGGAGTGCCGTGTCGCAGCGGAGAGAAAACAGGCTGCCTACCTCGCAACGTTACGATCGACCACAACACGTGCGGGATGGGATAGATACCGAGAGTTGAAGAGGGAAGCGAGACGCGTTTGTAGACAGAAAAAGAAAGAGGCCGAAATGCGTGAGTACGAAGAGCTTGATAAGCTGGCCGACAGGGGTAATGCTCGAAAATTCTACGAAAAGATGCGGCGGCTTACAGAAGGTTTCAAGACCGGAGCATACTCTTGTAGAACCCCCAAAGGTGATCTAGTTACCGATGCCCAGAGCATACTTAAATTATGGAGGGAACACTTCTCCAGCCTGCTGAATGGAAGTGAACGCACAACACCAGGAGAAAGCGAACTCGATACCCCAATCGATGACGATGGAGCAGACGTTCCATTGCCCGACCATGAAGAAGTTCAAATAGCAATTGCCCGCCTGAAAAACAACAAAGCGGCAGGGGCCGATGGATTGCCGGCCGAGCTATTCAAACACGGCGGCGAAGAGCTGATAAGGTGCATGCATCAGCTTCTTTGCAAAATATGGTCGGACGAAAGTATGCCCAACGATTGGAATTTAAGTGTGCTATGCCCAATCCACAAAAAAGGAGACCCCACAATCTGCGCCAACTACCGTGGAATTAGCCTCCTCAATATCGCATATAAGGTTCTGTCGAGCGTATTGTGTGAAAGATTAAAGCCCACCGTCAACAAACTGATTGGACCTTATCAGTGTGGCTTTAGACCTGGTAAATCAACAACCGACCAGATATTCACGATGCGCCAAATCTTGGAAAAGACCCGTGAAAGGAGAATCGACACACACCACCTCTTCGTCGATTTCAAAGCTGCTTTCGACAGCACGAAAAGGAGCTGCCTTTATGCCGCGATGTCTGAATTTGGTATCCCCGAAAAACTAATACGGCTGTGTAAACTGACGTTGAGCAACACAAAAAGCTCCGTCAGAATCGGGAAGGACCTCTCCGAGCCGTTCGATACCAAACGAGGTTTCAGACAAGGCGATTCCCTATCGTGCGACTTTTTCAACCTGCTTCTGGAGAAAATAGTTCGAGCTGCAGAACTTAACAGAGAAGGTACCATCTTTTATAAGAGTGTACAACTGCTGGCGTATGCCGATGATATTGATATCATCGGCCTCAACACCCGCGCCGTTAGTTCTGCTTTCTCCAGACTGGACAAGGAAGCAAAAGAAATGGGTCTGGCAATGAACGAGGGCAAGACGAAATATCTCCTGTCATCAAACAAACAGTCGTCGCACTCGCGACTTGGCACTCACGTCACTGTTGACAGTCATAACTTTGAAGTTGTAGATAATTTCGTCTATCTTGGAACCAGCGTAAACACCACCAACAATGTCAGCCTAGAAATCCAACGCAGGATAACTCTTGCCAACAGGTGCTACTTCGGACTAAGTAGGCAATTGAGAAGCAAAGTCCTCTCTCGACAAACAAAAACCAAACTCTATAAGTCTCTCATAATTCCCGTCCTCCTATATGGTGCAGAGGCTTGGACGATGACAACAACCGATGAGTTGACGTTGCGAGTTTTCGAGAGAAAGGTTCTGCGAAAGATTTATGGTCCTTTGCGCGTTGGCCACGGCGAATATCGCATTCGATGGAACGATGAGCTGTACGAGATATACGACGACATTGACATAGTTCAGCGAATTAAAAGACAGCGGCTACGCTGGCTAGGTCATGTTGTCCGGATGGATGAAAACACTCCAGCTCTGAAAGTATTCGACGCAGTACCCGCCGCGGGAAGCAGAGGAAGAGGAAGACCTCCACTCCGTTGGAAGGACCAAGTAGAGAAGGACCTGGCCTCGCTTGGAATATCCAATTGGCGCCACGTAGCGAAGAGAAGAAACGAGTGGCGCGCTGTTGTTGACTCGGCCTTAATCGCGTAAGCGGTGTCTACGCCAGTATAGAAGAAGAAGAAACCTTCTTTAACGAACTGAAGTTGGCATAAAGCCCTGGCAACATAACGACAGTGCATGTAGAAGAATTCCGTAATATTATATTTAGGTAAAAAGTCGATTTTCTTAAATTTACACAATAAGCATTCGATATCGAAACGCTTCAAATCATTCGTTTAACTTATTTAAGCTACTTAACCCTCTTTATCTTACTAAAGTCTACAAAAGCCTTAACGACGTAACGGCGGTGCATTTGGAATAATTCCGTAATCTTATATTTAGGTATAAAGTGGATTTTCTTAAATTTACACAATAAGCAATCGAAATCGAAATGCGTCAAATCATTAGTTTAACATATTTAAGTTAATAAACTTTTTTTAACTTACTGAAGTCTACACAAAGCCTTAACGGTATAACGGCAGTGCATTTTGGAGAATTCCGTAATCTTATATTTAGGTGTAAATTCGATTTTCTGGCATATACTCATTAAGCAATCGATATCGAGATGCTTCAAATCATTAGTTTAACATATTTAAGTTAAATAACCCTCTTTATCTTAATGAAGTCTACAAACGCCTTAACGGCATAACGGGAAAGCATTTAGAAGAATTACGAAATCATATATTTAGGTATAAAGTCGATTTTGTTGTATATACACATTTAGCAATCGATATCGAAATGCTTCAAATCATTAGTTTAACATATTTAAGTTAGTTTAACTTCTTTATCTTACCGAAGTTTACATAAAGCCATAACGGCATAACGGCAGTATATTTGGGTGAATTCCGTAATCTTTTCCTTAGGTATAAAATCGATTTTCTTGTACATACACATTAAGCAATCGATATCGAAATGCTTCAAATCATTAGTTTAGCATATTTAAGTAAGTTAACCTTCTTTAGCGTAATGAAATTTATATAAAGCCATAACGGCATAACGGGAGTGTATTTCGATGAATTCCGTAATCTTGTATTTAGATATAAAGTCGACTTTCTTGCATATACTCATTTAGCAATCGATATCGAAATGCTTCAACTCATTAGTTTAACATATTTAAGTTAATTAACCTTCTTTAACGTAATGAAGGTGATATAAAGCCATAACGGGATAAAGGGAGTGTATTTCGATGAATTCCGTAATCTTATATTTAGGTATAAAGTCGACTTTCTTGTATTTGCACATTTAGCAATCGATATCGAGATGCTTAAACTCATTAGTTTAACATATTTAAGTTAATTAACCTTCTTTAACGTAATGAAGGTGATATAAAGCCATAACGGGATAAAGGGAGTGTATTTCGATGAATTCTGTAATCTTATATTTAGGTATAAAATCGACTTTCTTGTATATACTCATTTAGCATTCGATATCGAAAATCTTCAAATCCTTAGTTTAACATATTTACGTTAATTAACCTTCTTTAACGTATTGAAGTTGATGTAAAGCCATGACGGCATAACGACAATGCATTTAAAAGCATTCCGTAATCTTATATTTAGGTATAAAGTCGATTTTGTTGTATATACGCATTAAGCAATCGATATCGAAATGCTTCAAATAACTGGTTTAACATATTTAAGTTAATAATCCTTTTTTAACGAACTGAACATAAATCCATAACGGCATAACGGCAGTGCATTTAGAAGAATTCCGTGTTCTTATATTAATGTATAAAGTCGATTTTCTTGCATATACACATTTAGCAATCGATATCGAAATGCTTCAAATCATTAGTTTAACATATTTAAGTTAATTAGCCTTTTTAACGTAATGAAGGTGATTTAAACCATGGCGGCATAACGACAGTACATTTGGAAGTATTCCGTAACCTTTTGTTTAGATATAAATTCGATTTTTTTTTATATACACATTTAGCAAGCGATATCGAAATGCCTCAAATCATTAGTTTACCAGATTTAAGTTTATTGACCTTCTTTAACGTATTGAAGTGATATAAAGCCATGGCGGCATAACGACAGTACATTTGGAAGAATTCCGTAGTCTTATATTTAGGTATAAAGTCGATTTTCTTGTATATATGCATTAAGCAATCGATATCGATATGCTTCACATAACTGTTTAACATATTTAAGTTAATAAACCTCCTTTAACGAACTGAACAAATCCATAACGGCATAACGGCATTTTAGAGAATTCCTTATCTATATTTAGGTATAATCGATTTCTTGTATATACACATTAAGCAATCGATATCGAAATGCTTCAAATAACTGGTTTAACATATTTAAGTTAATAAACCTTCTTTAACGAACTGAACATAAATCCATAACGGCATAAGGCAGTGCATTTAGAAGAATTCCGTGTTCTTATATTAATGTATAAAGTCGATTTTCTTGCATATACACATTTAGCAATCGATATCGAAATGCTTCAAATCATTAGTTTAACATATTTAAGTTAATTAGCCTTTTTTTAACGTAATGAAGGTGATATAAACCATGGCGGCATAACGACAGTACATTTGGAAGTATTCCGTAACCTTTTGTTTAGATATAAATTCGATTTTTTTTTATATACACATTTAGCAAGCGATATCGAAATGCCTCAAATCATTAGTTTACCAGATTTAAGTTTATTGACCTTCTTTAACGTATTGAAGTTGATATAAAGCCATGGCGGCATAACGACAGTACATTTGGAAGAATTCCGTAGTCTTATATTTAGGTATAAAGTCGATTTTCTTGTATATATGCATTAAGCAATCGATATCGATATGCTTCACATAACTGGTTTAACATATTTAAGTTAATAAACCTCCTTTAACGAACTGAACATAAATCCATAACGGCATAACGGCAGTGCATTTAGAAGAATTCCGTTATCTTATATTTAGGTATAAAGTCGATTTTCTTGTATATACACATTTAGCAATCGATATCGAAATGCTTCAAATCATTAGTTTAACATATTTAAGTTAATAAACCTTCTTTAACGAACGGAAGTTGGCTTAAAACCTTGGCGACATAACGGCAGTGCATTTATAAAAATTCCGTAATCTTATATTTAGGTATAAAGTCGATTTTCTTATATATACACATTTAGCAATCGATATCGAAATCTTCAAGTCATTAGTTTAACATATTTAAGTTAATTAATCTTCTTTAACGAACGGAAGTTGGCTTAAAACCTTGGCGACATAACGGCAGTGCATTTATAAAAATTCCGTAATCTTATATTTAGGTATAAAGTCGATTTTCTTGTATATACACATTTAGCTATCGATATCGAAATGCTTCAAATCATTAGTTTAACATATTAAGTTAATAAACATTTTTTAGCTTACTGAAGTCTACATAAAGCCTTAACGATATAACGGCAGTGCATTTAGAAGAATTCCGTTATGTTATAATTTTATAATCAGTAGTTTAACATATTTAAGTTAATTATCCTTCTTTTTCTTACTGAAGTTTACATAAAGCCATAACGGTATAACGGCAGTGCATTTGGAAGAATTCCGTAATCTTATATCTAGGAATAAAGTCGATTTTGTTGTATATACACATTTAGCAATCGATATCGAGATGGTTCAACTCATTAGGTTCACATATTTAAGTTAATAAACCTTCTTTAACAATCTGAAGTTTGCACATACCCATGACGGCATAACGGCTGTGCATGTAGAAGAATTCCATAATCTTATATTTAGGTATAAATACGATTTTCTTGTATTTACACATTTAGCAATCGATATCGAAATGCTTCAAACCATTAGTTTAACATATTTAAAATAATTAAGCTTCTTTAACGTATTGAAGGTGATATAAAGCCATGGCGGCATAACGACAGTACATGTGGAAGAATTCCGTAATCTTATATTTAGGTATAAAGTCGATTTTCTTGTATATACACATTTTGCAATCGATATAAAAATGCTTTAAATAACTGGTGTAGCATATTTAAGTTAATTAACCTTCTTTATCTTACTGAAGTTTACATAAAGCCATAACGACATAACGGCAGTATATGTGGCAGAATTCCGTAATCTTATATTCAGGTATAAAGTCGATTTTGTTGTACATACACATTTAGCAATCGATATCGAAATGCTTCAAATCATTAGTTTAACATATTTAAGTTAATTAACTTTTTTTACCGTTATGAAGGTTATATGAAGCCATGGCGGCATAACGACAGTGCATGTAGAAGAATTCCGTAATCTTATATTTAGGTATATAGTCGATTTTCTTGTATTTACACATACAGCAATCGATATCGAAATGCTTCAAATCATTAGTTTAACATATTTAAGTTAATTAACCTTCTTTAACGTAATGAAGGTGATATAAAGCCATGGCGGCATAACGACAGTGCATTTAGAAAAATTCCGTAGTCTTATATTTAGGTATAAGTTCGATTTTGTTGTATATAGGCATTTAGCAATCGATATCGAAATGCTTCAAATCATTAGTTTAACATATTTAAGTTAATTAGCCTTCTTTAACGTAATGAAGGTGATATAAACCATGGCGGCATAACGACAGTACATTTGGAAGTGTTCCGTAACCTTTTGTTTAGATATAAATTCGATTTTCTTTTATATACACATTTAGCAAACGATATCGAAATGCCTCAAATCATTAGTTTACCAAATTTAAGTTAATTAACCTTCTTTAACGTATTGAAGTTGATATAAAACCATGGCGGCATAACGACAGTACATTTGGAAGATTTCCGTAGTCTTATATTTAGGTATAAAGTCGATTTTCTTGTATATATGCATTAAGCAATCGATATCGATATGCTTCAAATAACTGGTTTAACATATTTAAGTTAATAAACCTCCTTTAACGAACTGAACATAAATCCATAACGGCAGTGCATTCAGAAGAATTCCGTTATCTTATAATTAGGTATAAAGTCGATTTTCTTTTATATACACATTTAGCAATCGATATCGAAATGCTTCAAATCATTAGTTTAACATATTTAAATTAATAAACCTTCTTTAACGAACGGAAGTTGGCTTAAAACCTTGGCGGCATAACGGCAGTGCATTTATAAAAATTCCGTAATCTTATATTTATGTATAAAGTCGATTTTCTTATATATACACATTTAGCAATCGATATCGAAATGCTTCAAGTCATTAGTTTAACATATTTAAGTTAATTAATCTTCTTTAACGAACGGAAGTTGGCGTAAAGCCATGGCGGCATAACGGCAGTGCATTTAGAAGAATTCCGTAATCTTATATTTTGGTATTAAGTCGATTTTATTGTATATACACATTTAGCAATCGATATCGATATGCTTCAAATCATCAG
Source organism: Bactrocera correcta (assembly GCA_027475135.1). NCBI lineage: Eukaryota > Metazoa > Arthropoda > Insecta > Diptera > Tephritidae > Bactrocera > Bactrocera correcta. The sequence goes on along the minus strand of CM050324.1, from coordinate 7,763,039 downwards.
TTTAACATATTTAAGTTAATTATCCTTCTTTTTCTTACTGAAGTTTACATAAAGCCATAAGGGTATAACGGCAGTGCATTTGGAAGAATTCCGTAATCTTATATCTAGGAATAAAGTCGATTTTGTTGTATATAGACATTTAGCAATCGATATCGAGATGGTTCAACTAATTAGTTTAACATATTTATGTTAATAAACCTTCTTTAACGATCTGAAGTTTGCATATAGCCATGACGGCATAACTGCTGTGCATTTAGAAGAATTCCGTAATCTTATATTTAGGTATAAGGTCGATTTTCTTGTATATACACATTTAGCTATCGATATCGAAATGCTTCAAATCGTTAGTTTAACATATTAAGTTAATAAACATTTTTTAGCTTACTGAAGTCTACATAAAGCCTTAACGGTATAACGGCAGTGCATTTGGAAGAATTCCGTTATGTTATAATTTTATATTTATTTATAAAGTCGATTTTCTTGTATTTACACATTTAGCAATCGATATCGAAATGCTTCAATCCATTAGTTTAACATATTTAAAATAATTAACCTTCTTTAACGTATTGAAGGTGTTATAAAGCCATGGCGACATAACGACAGTACATGTGGAAGAATTCCGTAATCTTATATTTAGGTATAAAGTCGATTTTCTTGTATATACACATTTTGCAATCGATATCAAAATGCTTCAAATAACTGGTTTAGCATATTTAAGTTAATTAACCTTCTTTATCTTACTGAAGTTTACATAAAGCCATAACGACATAACCGGCAGTATATGTGGCAGAATTCCGTAATCTTATATTCAGGTATAAAGTCGATTTTGTTGTACATACACATTTAGCAATCGATATCGAAATGCGTCAAATCATAAGTTTAACATATTTAAGTTAATTAACCTTCTTTACTGTAATGAAGGTTATATAAAGCCATGGTGGCATAACGACAGTGCATGTAGAAAAATTTCGTAATTTTATATTTAGGTATATAGTCGATTTTCTTGTATTTACACATGTAGCAATCGATATCGAAAATCTTCAAATCATTAGATTAACATATTTAAGTTAATTAACCTTCTTTAACGTAATGAAGGTGATATAAAGCCATGGCGGCATAACGACAGTGCATTTAGAAAAATTCCGTAGTCTTATATTTAGGTATAAGTTCGATTTTGTTGTATATAGGCATTTAGCAATCGATATCAAAATGCTTCATGTATCTGGTTTAGCATATTTAGGTTAATTAACCCCCTCTTTCTTACTGAAGTTTACATAAAGCCATAACGGCATAACGGCAGTATGTTTGGGTGAATTCCGTAATCTTTTATTTAGGTATAAAATCGATTTTCTTGTACATACACATTTAGCAATCAATATCGAAATGCTTCAAATCATTAACATATTTAAAATAATTAACCCTTTTTAACGTAATGAAGGTGATATAAAGCCATGGTGGCCTAACGACAGTGCATTTAGAAGAATTCCGTAATCTTATATTTAGGTATAAATTCGACTTTGTTGTATATAGGCATTTAGCAGTCGATATCGAAATGCTTCAAATAACTGGTTTAGCATATTTAGGTTAATTAACCTTCTTTATCTTACTGAAGTTTTCATAAAGCCATAACGGCATAACTTCAGTATATTTGGGTGAATTCCGTAAGCTTTTATTTAGGTATAAAATCGATTTTCTTGTACATACACATTTAGCAATCGATATCGAAATGCTCAAATCATTAGTTTAACATATTTGAGTAAATTAACCTTCTTTAACGCACTGAAGTCTTCATAAAGCCGTAACGGTATAACTGCAGTGCACTTAGAAGAATTCCGTAATCTTATATTTAGGTATAAAGTCGATTTTGTTGTATATACTCATTTAGCAATCGTTTTCGAAATGCTTCAAATCATTAGTTTAATATATTTAAGTTAATAAAGCTTCTTTAACGCGCTGAAGTTAACATAAAGCCATGGCGGCATAACAGCAGTGCATGTAGAAGAATTCCGTAATCTTATGTTTAGGTATAAAGTCGATTTTTTTGTATATAGACATTAAGCAGTCGATATCGAAATGCTTCAAATCGGGATACACTTAAAATATCGAAATTCAAAATGCCGAAACATCAAAATACCGACAAATCAAAACACCGACAAATCAAAATACCGACGAGTCAAAACACCGACAAATCAAAACACCGACAAATCCAAATACCGACAAATCAAAATAACGACAAATAATACAAACTCCGTAAAAAATATTTTTGAAAATATTGACAAAATCAAGTTCTATAGCCAAGGTCTTGGAAGAAGTTCAACGTAAAGGAACTGAACACGCCGAGGTGTTGGTCCGGCTGAGGGTTTTTTTTAAGCGCGGACGAAGGGCGCCAACGCAAAAAGGAGTTCAACGCAAAAGAGCTGAGCACGCCCAGGTGTTGTTCCGACCGAGGCTTATTTTTTGAAGCGCGGCCGCAGGTCCCCAACGCAAAAGAACTGAGCACGCCTAGGTGTAGGTCCGACCGAGGGTAATTTTTTTGAAGCGCGGCCGCAGACCGCCAACGCAAAAAGTAGTACAACGCAAAAGAACTGAGTACGCCCAGGTGTTGGTCCAGCTGAGGGTTATTTTTTTAAAGCGCGGCCGAAGGCCGCCAACGCAAAAAGGAGTTCAACACAAAAGAACTGAGCACGCGTAGGTGTTGGTCCGACCGAGGGTAATTTTTTTGAAGCGCGGCCGCAGGCCGCCAACTCAAAAAGGAGTTCAACGCAAAAGAACTGAGCACGCCCAGGTGTTGGTCCGGCAGAGGGTTATTTTTTTGAAGCGCTGCCGCAGGCCCCCAATGCAAAAGGACTGAGCACGCCTAGGTGTTGGTCCGACCGAGGGTAATTTTTTTGAAGCGCGGCCGCAGGCCGCTAATGCAAAAAGGAGTTCAACGCAAAAGAACTGAGCACGCCCAGGTGTTGGTCCGGCTGAGGGTTATTTTTTTTAAGCCCGGCCGAAGGCCGCCAACGCAAAAAGGAGTTCAACACAAAAGAACTGAGTACGCCTAGGTGTTGGTCCGACCGAGGGTAATTTTTTTGAAGCGCGGCCGAAGGCCGCCAACGCAAAAAAGGAGTTCAACGCAGAAGAACTGAACACGCCCAGGCGTTGGTCCGGCTGAGGGTTATTTTTTTTAAGCGCGGCCGAAGGCCCCCAACGCAAAAAGGAGTTCAACGCAAAAGAACTGAGCACGCCCAGGTGTTGGTCCGGCTGAGGGTTAGTTTATTTAAGCGCGGCCGAAGGCCGCCAACGCAAAAAGAAGTTCAACGCAAAAGAACTGAGCACGCCCAGGTGTTGTTCCGACCGAGGGTTATTTTTTTGAAGCGTGGCCGAAGGCCGCCAACGCAAAAAGTAGTTCAACGCAAAAGAACTGAGCA
>CM050324.1:7729992-7758626 GCA_027475135.1 Bactrocera correcta | reverse complement strand
ATCTTATATTAGGCATAAAGTCGATTTTCTTGTATATACACATTTTTCAATCGATATCGAAATGCTTCAAATCATTAGCTTAACATATTAAATTAATAAACATTTTGTAGCTTACTGAAGTCTACATAAAGCCTTAACGGTATAGCGGCAGTGCATTTAGAAGAATTACGTAATGTTATAATTTTATATTTAGGTATAAAGTCGATTTTCTTGTATATACACATTTACCAAGCGATATCGAAATGCTTCAAAACATTAGTTTAACATATTTAAGTTAATTAACCTTCTTTAACGTAATGAAGGTGATATAAAGCCATGGCGGCATAACGACATTGCATTAAGAAGAATTCCGTAATCTTATATTTAGGTATAAAGTCGATTTTGTTGTATATACACATTTAGCAAGCGATATCGAAATGCTTCAAATCATTAGTTTAACATATTTAAGTTAATAAACCTTCTTTAACGAACTGAAGTTGGCATAAAGCCATGGCGGCATAACGGCAGTGCCTGTAGAAAAATTCCGTTATCTTATATTTAGGTATAAAGTCGATTTTCTTGTATGTACACATTTAGCAAGCGATATCGAAATGCTTCAAATCATTAGTTTAACATATTTAAGTTAATTAACCTTCTTTAACGTATTGAAGTTGATCTAAAGCCATGGCGGCATAACGGCAGTGCATTTAGAAGAAATCCGTAATCTTGTATTTAGGTATAAAGTCGATTTTTTTGTATATACACATTTAGCAATCGATATCGAGATGCTTCAACTCATTAGTATAACATATTTAAGTTAACAAACCTTCTATAACGAACTGAAGTTGGCATAAAGCCATGGCGGCATAACGGCAGTGCATGTAGAAGAATTCCGTAATGTTATATTTAGGTATAAAGCCGATTTTGTTGTATTTACACATTTAGCAATCGATATCGAAATGCTTCAACTCATTAGCTTAAAATATTTAAGTTAATAAACCTGATTTTCTTGTATATACAAGCGATATCGAAATGCTTCAAATCATTAGTTTCACATATTTAAGTTAATTAACCTCCTTTAACGTATTGAAGTTGATATAAAGCCACAGCGGCATAACGGCAGTGCATTTAGAAGAATTCCGTAATGTTATATTTAGGTATAAAGTCGATTTTGTTGTATATACACATTTAGCAAGCGATATCGAAATGCTTCAAATCATTAGTTTAACATATTTAAGTTAATTAACCTTCTTTAACGTACTGAAGTTGATATAATATATATAGATATATAGTCGACTTTCTTGTATATACTCACTTAGCAATCGATATCGAAATGCTTCAACTCATTAGTTTAATATATTTAAGTGAATAAAGCTTTTTTAACGGAATGAAGGTGATATAAAGCCATAACGGCATAACGGGAGTGTATTTCGATGAATTCCGTAATCTTATATTTAGGTATAAAGTCGACTTTCTTATATTTACACATTTAGCAATCGATATCGAAAATCTTCAAATCATTAATTTAACATATTTAAGTTAATTAACCTTCTTTAACGTAATGAAGGTAATATAAAGCCATAACGGCATAACGGGAGAGTATTTCGATGAATTCCGTAATCTTATATTTAGGTATAAAGTCGACTTTCTTGTATATACTCATTTAGCAGTCTATATCGAAATGCTTCAAATCATTAGTTTAATATATTTAAGTTAATAAAGCTTCTTTAACGCACTGAAGTTAACAAAAAGCCATTGCGGCATAACGGCAGTGCATGTAGAAGAATTCCGTAATGTTATATTTAGGTATAAAGTCGATTTTCTTGTATATATACACATAGCAATCGATATCGAAATGCTTCAAATCATTAGTTTAAAATATTTAAGTTCATAAACCTTCTTTAACGAACTGAAGTTGGCATAAAGCAATGGCGGCATAACGGCAGTGCATTTAGAAGAATTCCGTAATCTTATATTTAGGTATGGAGTCGATTTTGTTGTATATACGCATTAAGCAATCGATATCGAAATGCTTCAAATAACTGGTTTAACATATTTAAGTTAATAAACTTTCTTTAACGAACTGAAGTTAACGTAAAGCCATAACGGCAGTGCATTTCGAAGAATTCCGTAAACTTATATTTAGGTATAAAGTCGATTTTGTACATTTTAGCAATCGATATCGAGATGCTTCAACTCATTAGTTTAACATATTTAAGCTAATAAACCTTCTTTAACGAACCGAAGTTGGCATACGGCCATGGCGGCATAACGGCAGTGCATATAGAAGAATTCCGTTAGCTTATATTTAGGTATAAAGTCGATTTTCTTGTATATACACATTTAGCAAGCGATATCGAAATGCTTCAAATCATTAGTTTAACATATTTAAGTTAGTTAAACTTTCTTTAACGTATTGAAGGTGATATAAAGCCATGGCTGCATAACGACAGTGCATGTAGAAGAATTCCGTAATCTTATATTTAAGTATATAGGCGATTTTCTTGTATTTACACATTTAGCAATCGATATCGAAATGCTTCAAATCATTAGTTTAACATATTTAAGTTAATTAACCCTCTCTATCTTACTGAAGTCTGCATAAAGCCTTAACGGCATAACGGCAGTGCATTTAAAAGAATTAAGTTATCTTATACTTAGGCATAAAGTCGATTTTGTTGTATATACACATTTAGCATGCGATATCGAAATGCTTCAAATCATTAGTTTAACATATTTAAGTTAATTAACCTTCTTTAACGCATTGAAGTTAATATAAAGCCATGGCGGCATAACGGCAGTGCATTTAGAAGAGTTCCGTAACCTTATATTATAGGTATAAAGTCGATTTTCTTGTATATACACATTTAGCAAGCGATATCGAAATGCTCCAAATCATTAGTTTAACATATTTAAGTTAATTAACCTTCTTTAACGTACTGAAGTTGATATAAAGGAATAGCGGCATAACGGCAGTGCATTTAGAAGAATTCCGTAATGTTATATTTAGGTATGAAGTCGATTTTCTTGTATATACACATTTAGCAAGCGATATCGAAATGCTTCAAATCATTAGTTTAACATATTTATGTTAATAAACCTTCTTTAACGAACTGAAGTTGGCATAAAGCCATGGCGGTATAACGGCAGTGCACGTAGAAGAATTCCGTTATCTTATATTTAGGTATAAAGTCGATTTTCTTGTAAATACACATTTAGCAAGCGATATCGAAATGCTTCAAATCATTAGTTTAACATATTTAAGTTAATTAATCTTCTTTAACGTATTGAAGTTGATCTAAAGCCATGGCGGCATAACGGCAGTGCATTTAGAAGAACTCCGTAATCTTATATTTAGGTATAAATTCGATTTTCTTGTATATACACATTTAGCAAGCGATATCGAAATGCTTCAAATCATTAGTTTAACATATTTAAGTTAATTAATCTTCTTTAACGTATTGAAGTTGATATAAAGCTATGGCGGCATAACGGCAGTGCATTTAGAGGAATTCAGTAATCTTATATTTAGGTATAAAGTCGATTTTCTTAAATATACACATTTAGCAATCGATATCGAGATGCTTAAACTCATTAGTTTAACATATTTAAGTTAATAAACCTTCTTTATCGTATTGAAGTTGATATAAAGCCATGGCGGCATAACGGCAGTGCATTTAGAAGAATCCCGTTATCTTATATTAAGGTATAAATTCGATTTTCTTGTATATGCAAGCGATATCGAAATGCTTCAAATCATTAGTTTAACATATTTAAGTTAATTAACCTTCTTTAACGTATTGAAGTTGATATAAAGCCATGGCGGCATAACGGCAGTGCATTTAGAAGAATTCCGTAATGTTATAATTTTATATTTAGGTATAAAGTCGATGCTTCAACTCATTAGTTTATCATATTTAAAATAATTAACCTTCTTTAGCGTAATGAAGGTGATATAAAGCCATGGCGGCATAACGACAGTACCTGTGGAAAAATTCCGCAATCTTATATTTAGGTATAAAGTCGATTTTTTTGTATATATACATTTCGCAATCGATATCGAAATGTTTCAGATAACTGGATTAACATATTTTAGATAATAAACCTCCTTTAGCGAACTGAAGTTGACATAAAGCCATAACGGCACTGCATTTGGAAGAATTTCGTAGTCCTATATTAAGGCATAAAGTCGATTTTTCTGTATATACACATTTTGCAGTCGATATCGAAATGCTTCAAATAACTGGTTTAGAATATTTAAGTTAATTAACCTTCTTTATCTTTCTGAAGTTTACATAAAGCCATAACGGCAGTATATTTATATGAATTCCGTTATCTTATATTTAGGTATAAAGTCGATTTTTTTGTACATACACATTTAGCAATCGATATCGAAATGCTTCAAATCATTAGTTTAACATATTTAAGTTAATTAACGCTCTTTATCTTACTGAAGTCTACAAAGGCCTTAACGGCATAACGGCAGTGCATTTAGAAGAACTACGTAATCTTATATTTAGGTATGAATTCGATTTTATTCGATTTAAGTTAATTAACCCTCTTTATATTACTGAAGTAATATAATAGTATATATATAAGTATACTTAAATATGTTAAACTATTCCGTAATCTTATATTTAGGTATAAAATTGATTTTGTTGTATATACGCATTTAGCAATCGATATCGAGATGCTTCAACTCATTAGTTTAACATATTTAAGTTAATAAACCTTCTTTAACGATCTGAATTTGGCATACAGCCACGGCGGTATTACGGCAGTGCATGTAGAAGGATTTCGTGATCTTTTATTTAGGTATAAAGTCGATTTTCTTGTATTTACACATTTAGCAATCGATATCGAAAATCTTCAAATCATTAGTTTAACATATTTAAGTTAATTAACTTTCTTTAACGTAATGAAGGAGATATAAAGCCATGGCGGCATAACGACAGTGCATGTAGAAGAATTCCGTAATCTTACATTTAAGTATATATTCGATTTTCTTATATTTACACATTTAGCAATCGATATTGAAATGCCTCAAATCATTAGTTTAACATATTTAAGTAAATTAACCCTCTTTATCTCACTGAAATCTACAAAAGCCTTAACGGCATAACGGCAGTGTCGATTTTCTTGTATATACACATTTAGCAAGCGATATCGAAATGCTTCAAATCATTAGTTTAACATATTTAAGTTAGTTAAACTTTCTTTAACGTATTGAAGGTGATATAAAGCCATGGCTGCATAACGACAGTGCATGTAGAAGAATTCCGTAATGTTATATTTAGGTATAAAGTCGATTTTCTTGTATTTACACATTTAGCAATCGATATCGAAATGCTTCAAATCATTAGTTTAACATATTTAAGTTAATTAACCCTCTCTATCTTACTGAAGTCTGCATAAAGCCTTAACGGCATAACGGCAGTGCATTTAAAAGAATTAAGTTATCTTATACTTAGGCATAAAGTCGATTTTGTTGTATATACACATTTAGCATGCGATATCGAAATGCTTCAAATCATTAGTTTAACATATTTAAGTTAATTAATCTTCTTTAACGCATTGAAGTTAATATAAAGCCATGGCGGCATAACGGCAGTGCATTTAGAAGAGTTCCGTAATCTTATATTATAGGTATAAAGTCGATTTTCTTGTATATACACATTTAGCAAGCGATATCGAAATGCTCCAAATCATTAGTTTAACATATTTAAGTTAATTAACCTTCTTTAACGTACTGAAGTTGATATAAAGGAATAGCGGCATAACGGCAGTGCATTTAGAAGAATTCCGTAATGTTATATTTAGGTATGAAGTCGATTTTGTTGTATATACACATTTAGCAAGCGATATCGAAATGCTTCAAATCATTAGTTTAACATATTTAAGTTAATAAACCTTCTTTAACGAACTGAAGTTGGCATAAAGCCATGGCGGTATAACGGCAGTGCACGTAGAAGAATTCCGTTATCTTATATTTAGGTATAAAGTCGATTTTCTTGTAAATACACATTTAGCAAGCGATATCGAAATGCTTCAAATCATTAGTTTAACATATTTAAGTTAATTAATCTTCTTTAACGTATTGAAGTTGATCTAAAGCCATGGCGGCATAACGGCAGTGCATTTAGAAGAACTCCGTAATCTTATATTTAGGTATAAAGTCGATTTTCTTGTATATACACATTTAGCAAGCGATATCGAAATGCTTCAAATCATTAGTTTAACATATTTAAGTTAATAAACCTTCTTTAACGAACTGAAGTTGGCATAAAGCCATGGCGGTATAACGGCGGTGCATGTAGAAGAATTCCGTTATCTTATATTTAGGTATAAAGTCGATTTTCTTGTATATACACATTTAGCAAGCGATATCGAAATGCTTCAAATCATTAGTTTAACATATTTAAGCTAATAAACCTTCTTTAACGAACTGAAGTTGATATAAAGCCATAGCGGCATAACGGCAGTGCATTTAGAAGAATTCCGTAATGTTATATTTAGGTATAAAGTCGATTTTGTTGTATATACACATTTAGCAAGCGATATCGAAATGCTTCAAATCATTAGTTTAACATATTTAAGATAATTAATCTTCTTTAACGTATTGAAGTTGATATAAAGCCATGGCGGCATAACGGCAGTGCATTTAGAAGAATTCCGTTATCTTATATTTAGGTATAAATTCGATTTTCTTGTATATACACATTTAGCAAGCGATATCGAAATGCTTCAAATCATTAGTTTAACATATTTAAGTTAATTATTCTTCTTTAACGTATTGAAGTTGATATAAAGCTATGGCGGCATAACGGCAGTGCATTTAGAAGAATTCCGTAATCTTATATTTATGTATAAAGTCGATTTTCTTATATATACACATTTAGATATCGATATCGAAATTCTTCAAGTCATTAGTTTAAAATATTTAAGTTAATTAATCTTCTTTACCGAACGGAAGATGGCGTAAAGCCATTGCGGCATAACGGCAGTGCATTTAGAGGAATTCAGTAATCTTATATTTAGGTATAAAGTCGATTTTCTTAAATATACACATTTAGCAATCGATATCGAGATGCTTCAACTCATACGTTTAACATATTTAAGTTAATAAACCTTCTTTATCGTATTGAAGTTGATATAAAGCCATGGCGGCATAACGGCAGTGCATTTAGAAGAACCCCGTTATCTTATATTAAGGTATAAATTCGATTTTCTTGTATATACAAGCGATATCGAAATGCTTCAAATCATTAGTTTAACATATTTAAGTTAATTAACCTTCTTTAACGTATTGAAGTTGATATAAAGCCATGGCGGCATAACGGCAGTGCATTTAGAAGAATTCCGTAATGTTATAATTTTATATTTAGGTATAAAGTCGATGCTTCAACTCATTAGTTTATCATATTTAAAATATTTAACCTTCTTTAGCGTAATGAAGGTGATATAAAGCCATGGCGGCATAACGACAGTACCTGTGGAAAAATTCCGCAATCTTATATTTAGGTATAAAGTCGATTTTTTTGTATATATACATTTCGCAATCGATATCGAAATGTTTCAGATAACTGGATTAACATATTTTAGCTAATAAAACTCCTTTAGCGAACTGAAGTTGACATAAAGCCATAACGGCACTGCATTTGGAAGAATTCCGTAGTCCTATATTAAGGCATAAAGTCGATTTTTCTGTATATACACATTTTGCAGTCGATATCGAAATGCTTCAAATAACTGGTTTAGAATATTTAAGTTAATTAACCTTCTTTATCTTTCTGAAGTTTACATAAAGCCATAACGGCAGTATATTTATATGAATTCCGTTATCTTATATTTAGGTATAAAGTCGATTTTTTTGTACATACACATTTAGCAATCGATATCGAAATGCTTCAAATCATTAGTTTAACATATTTAAGTTAATTAACGCTCTTTATCTTACTGAAGTCTACAAAGGCCTTAACGGCATAACGGCAGTGTATTTAGAAGAACTACGTAATCTTATATTTAGGTATGAATTCGATTTTATTCGATTTAAGTTAATTAACCCTCTTTATATTACTGAAGTAATATAATAGTATATATATAAGTATACTTAAATATGTTAAACTAATGATTTGAAGCATTTCGATATGGATTGCTAAATGAGTATATACAAAAAAATCGACTTTATACCTAAATAGACGATTACGGAATGCTTCTAAATGCACTGCCGTTATGCCGTTAAGGCTTTTGTAGACTTCAGCAGAATAAAGAGGGTTAATTATCTTAAATATGTTAAACTCATGATTTGAAGCATTTCGATGTCGATTGCTAAATGCGTATATACAACAATATCGACTTAATACCTAAATATAAGATTACGGAACTCTTCCAAATGCACTGCCGTTATGCCGTTAAGGCTTTTGTAGACTTCAGTAAGAAAAAGAGGATTAATTTACTTAAATATGTTAAACTAATGATTTGAAGCAATTCGATATCGATTGCTTAATGTGTATGTACATGAAAATCGACATTATACTTAAATATAAGATTACGTAATTCTTCCAAATGTACTGTCGTTATGCCGCCATGGCTTTGTATCACCTTCAATAAGTTAAAGAAGGTTTATTAACTTAAATATGTTACACTAATGATTTGAAGCATTTCGATATCGATTGCTAAATGAGTATATACAATAAAATCGAATTCATACCTAAATATAAGATTACGTAGTTCTTCTAAATGCACTGCCGTTATGCCGTTAAGGCCTTTGTAGACTTCAGTAAGATAAAGAGCGTTAATTAACTTAAATATGTTAAACTAATGATTTGAAGCATTTCGATATCGATTGCTAAATGTGTATGTACAAAAAAATCGACTTTATACCTAAATATAAGATAACGGAATTCATATAAATATACTGCCGTTATGGCTTTATGTAAACTTCAGAAAGATAAAGAAGGTTAATTAACATAAATATTCTAAACCAGTTATTTGAAGCATTTCGATATCGACTGCAAAATTAGTATATACAGAAAAATCGACTTTATGCCTTAATATAGGACTACGGAATTCTTCAAAATGCAGTGCCGTTATGGCTTTATGTCAACTTCAGTTCGCTAAAGGAGGTTTATTAGCTAAAAAATGTTAATCCAGTTATCTGAAGCATTTCTATATCGATTGCGAAATGTATATATACAAGAAAATCGAATTTATACCTAAATATAAGATTGCGGAATTTTTCCACAGGTACTGTCGTTATGCCGCCATGGCTTTATATCACCTTCATTACGCTAAAGAAGGTTAATTATTTTAAATATGTTAAACTAATGGTTCGAAGCATTTCGATATCGATTGCTAAATGTGTAGATACAAGAAAATCGACTTTATACCTAAATATAAAATTATAACATTACGGAATTCTTCTAAATGCACTGCCGTTATGCCGCCATGGCTTTATATCAACTTCAATACGTTAAAGAAGGTTAATTAACTTAAATATGTTAAACTAATGATTTGAAGCATTTCGATATCGCTTGTATATACAAGAAAATCGAATTTATACCTTAATATAAGATAACGGGATTCTTCTAAATGCACTGCCGTTATGCCGCCATGGCTTTATATCAACTTCAATACGATAAAGAAGGTTTATTAACTTAAATATGTTAAACTAATGAGTTGAAGCATCCGGATATCGATTGCTAAATGTGTATATACAACAAAATTGACTTTATACCTAAATATAAGATTACTGAATTCCTCTAAATGCACTGCCGTTATGCCGCAATGGCTTTACGCCAACTTCCGTTCGTTAAAGAAGGTTTATTAAATTAAATATTTTAAACTAATGATTTGAAGCATTTCGATATCGATTGCTAAATGTGTATATATAAGAAAATCGACTTTATACATAAATATAAGATTACGGAATTCTTCTAAATGCACTGCCGTTATGCCGCCATAGCTTTATATCAACTTCAATACGTTAAAGAAGATTAATTAACTTAAATATGTTAAACTAATGATTTGAAGCATGTAACGAAGCTTTTGTTGCCCCTGCTTCTTACAAGGATAATTGCTGAGGTATACTCGCCGTGTCCAGGGTTCGCTACAATAAATTTGTAAATGTTGGGGCTCCTCTGCGAACCGTTTCTTTATTTATTCAACTCAACTAAATATCTAATATAATATATTAGCCCACGACACAGGACGTCTCCTGAGGACGGCGCTGTTGGGGTAACGGTTCGGTGTGCTCCGCTAGGGCAATACCGTTTCCCCGCTCTGCTGCGCTCCTGGGTGCTAGACGACTTGCTGCCACCACTTCGACCACGCGCTGCTGCTTCTGCCGGCGCTCGTGTGGGCCTCCCTGTCGCTGCCCTGCTATACGCGTTCACTCTCGCGTGCTACGCTTTCTGCGCTCGGCTACTTCTGCCGACGCGCGCGTAGGCTTCACTACGCCTTGCTGTCGCTACGTTGACCACGCGCTGCTGCCTCTGCCGACGCTCGGCTGTACTGGACCTTGCTATCACTACGTTGACCACGCGCCGCTGCCTCTGCCGACGCTCGGCTTTACTGGACCTTGCTATCACCACTTTTACCACGCGCTGCTTCTGCCGACGTTCGGCTTTACTGCGACGGTCACTTTTAAAGACCCCGGACCACGGAAGACTGCCTTAGCGACCGCGATGTTAACGGTTGAGTCGGTCAGAGGATAAACTCACTACCGAGCTCACCCTTAACATACGGCGTTCACAAGTTAGGGTACCAAGACTAGCCAGAGGATAAACTCACTGCATAGTCCGATGCCCAACACGTGTGTGCGCTGTCACAGTCCCGTGCTGACTGCCTGATCGTCCGCCATCTAACTACCCACCAAGCCTGTGTTGCGTGCTAGCACCTTCGCAACATGTTGCGTGGGGATGGCGTGTGTTGCTGGGATGGCGTGTGTTGCTGGCGGTGGCGTGATTTTACCGCTGCGTATGCATACTTGCTGTTGTTGCGTTGGGATGGCGTGTGTTGCTGGGATGGCGTGTGTTGCTGGCGGTGGCGTGATTTTACCGCTGCGTATGCATACTTGTGAACAATAGGGTGGGCCTTTGTGTGGACTAAATTCTAAAAGATATTTAGTTCTCACACTCCCCCCCCACTTCGGAGGGTTTTGCATTCCATGCAAAATTCAATAAATTCTATTGTAAATTTACAATGGTTTCTTAAAAAGTTTAAAATACAATATTGTTAACTTACAATAGTTATTTGTTATAGAAAAAAAAAATCTAAGATTTACGCCTAAAAGTACATATACATATGTAGTTACAATCGTCATTTGGCTTAAACAAGAAAAATTCTAAGGTTTACACCTATAAGTATACAGTATATTTGATACCCTTGTTTTTTCGTTTTCGTTTTGTTTGTTCAATATATATATTTTTTTTTTCACGCTTATTCCATATAAATTCAATTTTTTTTTTTTTTTTTTTTTTTTTTTTGTAATTAGGAACTATATAGCTTAAACTAAGTATAAAGTTTTAGAAAAAGAAATTTTCCCCCTTAGGGCTCTTCAGTTGCCGGGGTTGTTGTTGTGGTTTTTGCTTTGATGTGGGCGCCCCACCGGTACATGACCACTTTGTATTTTGTGGTGTTGAATTTGAGGCGGTGCTTCCCGATGCCACCTGAGAGGTCGTTGAGGCCTCTGCGAATTCTATCCGCGATCTCCGGGAAGGCCTCTAGCGCTGTCCCGTCTGCATCGGCGATGGAAATTTTTAGACCTTCTGGTGGCAGCTCTACTTCCACAGATGATGGTGGTGGTATTGCAACGTTGGGCGCGGGTGTTGTCTGGTGTCGTCTGAAGGTGGCCAATATTTGGGCTCGCTTTTCAGCTGCTAGCTTCGCCGTGAAGGGTTCGGAGATGCATCCGGGTGCCCCTTCGCCTCGTCCTGCGTACCGCATGACCCGCTCTATTGTCTCCAGCACGTAGATACCGCAGTCATTTGTGTTTTCTTGCTGGGGTACGTCTAGCAGCAGTTCCCGGTATTCGAAGTCTCCTTCTCCGCCCCTTTCCTTGTACTCCCACTGGAGGAATTCGCGCCAGGCCGTGGTTGCGTGGGTGACCTTGCCCCTCATCCAGGAATCTGCAACCCATATCTGGTGGGGTTGATGGCAGACTGTGTCCGTGACGTGGTGCGTGAGCTCACGGTTGGATAGGGCGAGAAGGTACCAGTGATGAGCGGCGTTGTGTGGCGCTAGGACTACCCTTTGTCCAAATATGTCCACGTTGCGAATCCAGCGGTGAATGCGGCGGAAGTTTTCGTCGCGCCTTCCTGGCTGGTTCAGCTGCCAGACCACGAATGGGCTAAGAACTGTGGCTTCCGGGCCAAATTCAGTTTCCAGGTACTTCGCATACGCATCGATGACCGTGTCGGTGAGCCACGATCCGTCCTCCAGGGATCGTAAGTCTGTTTGGTATAGGCAGACTCCGCTTGGTCCCGCTGGGAAGGTAAGTTCTGCCTTCTCGTTCTCCAGTAGCGTACCTTCATTTTCGGAGGAGAGTTCGATCACTGGCGATCTCCAAGGGACGGTGGCGTCGTCAGAGGTAGACGCTTCGCTGCTACTGATCCTTCCGACGCTTACTGGCCCCGTGGCCAGGCTGGTTCTTTGTGACGCTGCAGTCCATGAAGCTCGGCGCGTCGTACTTATGTGCGCTGCCATATAGCGCCTCATGACAGTCTGCACCTTACGGGCCTTTGCGGAATTTGTCGCGGCGTTAAGGTCGTTGGTGTGCGCTGTGGTGGCGTCGTTGACCTGGGGCGATGTGGTGGCGTCGGTTCCGTGGCTCGCTGTTGCTACCCTTGTGCGTCGCGCCAGATGTTGCGTCGCTGCCTGCAAGGCATCTGCGCGTGCCGATTTGGCACTTCTAGTGCCAGAAGTGCCTGCTGCCTCCAGTGTTCGTATCCTAGGTAGCTTCCGCTGCTCTTCCTCCATCCGTTCGCGGAATCGCTTCACGCTCCGTGTCAATTTATCCTTATCCATCTCGTATGTACGTATAAACTTTAGTGAAATTCTCCGGTTGTCTTACTTCGCTGACGGCTCACGGTCGAATGAATTTTGATCTACTCGTTTGGCCAGCAGATATGCTCGTTTGAGTAAGGATTTATATTTATTTTTATTTTCATTTTTTTTTTTTTCCAATTTGTACTTTTTAAGTTTGAAATTTTTAAATTTGTAATTTTTAAATTTGTAATGTTTATTTATTTTACACTGCCGCGAAACTGTTGTACAGCTTCAATTCGCTGATGTTCACTGTTTTCTCCTTGCCACCGTCGATCTTCTGGACATGTACGATCACTGGTGAAATGTATCTTAGAATTTTATAAGGACCATCGTACTTCGGGGCTAACTTTGCGGCGAAACCGTCTGCGGCTTTAGAGAGATGATGTTCCTTCGCCAGAACTAGCTCTCCGATCGCAGGGGTCCATTTTCTACGCCTCAAATTATAGTGGCGGGCTTGGTCCGTGGATGCTCTCTCCATGTTTTGTCGAACGATTCTGAAGGCTTCCTGCATCCTGTTGTACTTCTCTTCAGCCGTCGTGGGCATCATACCTGTGCCAATATTAACTTCGTCGAAAAGGGCATTTGGCAGTCGCGGTTCTCGTCCTTGTACGAGAAATGCCGGGCTATACCCTGTGGAGGCCGATATGCTGGAATTCACTGCGAGCTCGATCTCAGGGAGAAAATCGTCCCATTGCTGATGTCGTGATTTGCTGAGTTGTGCAATAATTCGCTTGATCGTGCGGTTTACCCTTTCCGTGGGATTTTCTTGGGGTGTATACGGCGCCGTGAATTGCTGGCGTACCCCTAGTTCCTTTAGATAGTGTTGCCATAGTGTACTCGTAAATTGAACACCATTGTCCGAAATAAGAATCTTCGGAACACCAAATCTTGCGAGGATTCTCTCTCTAAATGCGCGACGAAGTCCTTCAGATGTAGCGCGCCTCATGGGGACTAGCTCAACCCATTTGCTGAAGCGGTCGAAAAACACTAGTAGCATTGTGTTGCCATGGGTTGATCGCGGTAAGGGTCCGATGAAGTCGGTGCAAACTGTGGCAAACGGTTCCTGTGCTACCTGTGAGAGCATCTTCCCTGCTGGTCTCTGCTGTCCTTCCTTGTATTTCTGGCAGGACTCACACCGCCGTACGTACTGGCTAATGTCGCGGAACATTCCTGGCCAATAATATCGGTTGGCGACTCGGGCTACTGTCCGGCGTATGCCCATGTGTCCGGCGCTAGGCATATCGTGGTTCTCCTGCAGCACTCTTATGCGGAGTGGCTTAGGCACGCATAGCTTCCAGGGTACGGCCTCTTCATCCTGAGATCTGCACGGAATGTGGCGGTAAAGTTGGCCATCCTTCTCCATGTAATCTGCGTACTTCTCTGGGTTTGCGCGAACTTCTTCTACTCGTTTACGCCACCATTTGCATTGTGGAGCCATCGTCGTCGCTTGCCTTATGGTCTCTAGCGGCTGTCGGGACAGTGCGTCTGCTACTTGGTTGAGTTTCCCTTTGCGATATTCGATGTCGAAAGTATGCTGCTGTAACTCTAAAGCCCATCGTGCTATCCGACCGGAAGGGCTCTCTATGGAATTCAGCCACTTCAGTGACATGTGATCGGTTATCACCTTGAATCGATATCCTTCTAGGTAAGGTCTCATTTTCCTAATTCCCCAGACTATGGCGAGGCACTCCTTTTCGGTAGCTGAATAGTTTTTCTCTGCCTCATTTAATTTTCGGCTGGCGTAGGCTATTACGCGTTCTCCTCCTTCCAGATTCTGCGTCAGTACGGCTCCAAGGCCGATGTTGCTGGCGTCCGTCTGCAAAGTGAATGCCTGGCTGAAATCCGGACATGCCAGGACGGGAGCCTCCGTTAACTTTTGCTTGATGCTTTCAAATGCTGATTGTTGCTCAGGTCCCCATTTCCAGTGCTTCCCTTTCTTCAAGAGAGCTGTGAGCGGCTGGCTCATGGTCGCGAAATCTGGCACAAAGCGGCGATACCAAGAGGCTATCCCCAGATACTGACGGACTTCTTTCACGTTAGTTGGTGGCTTCAGCTCCTGGATTGCTGCAACTTTCTCGGGGTCGGTGTGGATGCCTTTGTCACTAATCACATGACCTAAGTATCGGAGTTCCTTCTTAAAAAATTCGCACTTTTCAGGGTTAATTCGAAGGTTGTTCTGCTGTAGTCTCTGCAGTACCTTTCGCAAATTCCGTATGTGTTCCTCGAATGTAGAGCCTATGACGATTATATCGTCCAGGTAGGCGAAGGCGTGTGGTTCCATCTCCGGGCCTATGACCTGGTCGAGTACTCTCTGGAACGTCGCTGGTGCCGAATGTAAACCGAATGGCATCACGCGCCATTGAAATAGGCCACGCCCAGGTACGGTAAAGGCGGTATACGGGCGGCTGCCTTGCTCCAAAGGTATCTGCCAGTAGCCGTTCTTGAGATCCAGACTACTAATGTACCTTGCTCTTCGTAACTTGTCAAGTATATGTTGTATCCTAGGTAAGGGGTATGCGTCGGGTACAGATCGGGCGTTGAGTTGCCGATAATCCACGCATAAACGCCACTTACCGTTCTTCTTCCGTGCCAACACAATCGGCGCGCTGTGTGGGCTGTGAGACGGCTCAATACATTTCTTCGCCAGCAGCTCGTCGATCTCGGCGTTGATGATGGCCTGCATCGCTGGATTCCGCGGAAAATATCGTTGCTTGATTGGTCGGCTGTCGGTCATAGTGATTTTATGTTCCGCCACAGTCGTCACTCCACTCATGCTTTCAAATTTTCGAAGTTCTTCGTCTAAAAAATCACGTATACGGGCCGCTTCGTTTCTCTGGTTGACGGCCGATGAAGTCCCGAGTCGATTGACCCTCCTGCACTTAAGTTTTCGTCTGTTCTTCTTCTTCATCCGGCGTGTGTCTGGCGTAGTAGGGGTTACGTTGCTTACGGCTTTGGATGACATGGTGCGGGCTGCCGTTGATTGCTGCGCATCTGACGCTTTCAGCACTACCTGGTGACCTCCGCAGGATACTACAGCTCCCATGTTTCCCAGTGTATCCAATCCAAGTATGACGTCATCAATCGCTCCGGGCATCACGTGTAACACTGCCTTTAATGATGTCTTTCCGAGTTGAATGGTGGTCTCCACGGCGTCGAAAATCTTGCTGGTGGTGCCATCGGCCATTTGTATCTCGATAGCTACGGTCACCTTCTTACTGTTCCCGGTTGCGTCCATATGTTCTGCAACTCGTGGTGATATAAAACTTTTCGAAGCGCCGGTGTCGATGACGGCTTCCGCCGGTTCTCCGCCCAGCGTGATTAGGGCGTATAGCCGGCCGCGTTCCTGATGCATAATTATTGGTTGTTCGGCGCTGAGTCCCGTGGGTTCGCCGCGCCTTGTCTTTGGCGAAACCCTTGGTCGTTTCCCTGTTGTTTATGACAACATTCTTTCGTTAGCACATCCGCTCGGCCACACTCCCTGCAACACAATTTCTTGGGATTACGGCATCTCCTGGCATGGTGACCTTCCTGACCACATCTGAAGCAGATATTTCCCGGCCTAACGGCTCCACTCGTAGATGGTTGCTGACGATGCGCATCTACCGTTGCGCGGTGTTGTGGTGCACGTGGTAACGGCCTACTTACATTTCTCACCTCGTGGTCACCTATGATGTGTCTCGTCATCTCGCGTCGAGGTGGCTCTACTCCTCGTCGTTGTCCTTCGTATATCCCTTCGTACTCTTCTGCCAGTGTGATGAGTTCGGCCAGCGTCTCGAAATCTCGCCGCTGAATGTAGAGCAAATAATCGGTGTGACTATTCCGAAAAATCCTTTCCAGTCGCTCTTCCGGATTATACCCAACGTGTCGCATTAAGCTCTGCATAGCTAGAACGTAGTCCTTGTATTTTTCTCGAACGTGTTGTCTTCGCTGCCGTATGTTATCTTCGAGGCGTTCGAAGTAACGTGCTGGTAGGAAGAAGCGCAGAAAGTCCTTTTTGAAGGTTGCCCAACTCTCCCAATGTTCGTTATTGTTGCGATACCATTGGAGAGCGGTACCGCACAATAATTCGGGCATGGTTCTTGGAAGAATGTCCATATTCACCATGTACACTTCGGAGAGCTCTTCTAATCTCTCGACAAACGCTAATGGGTCTCGCCCGCCGTCGTATTTCACGGACCACTTCCTCACCTGGTCGATGATGGGTGCGAATGTAACAATGTGGTTCTGTTGAAGTAACCTGTTGATTTGTGGCGGCTGTAGCCGTGATGATTCCGCGAAAGTGCTCGCGGTCCCTCTGTCTTGATCTGGTGGGAATGTTGCCTTCTGATCGCCTTCGTCTCGTGAAGCGATCTCGCCTGCTTTGTATGCAGCTTCCATTTTTAAAATTTTTTCCTCTACTTCCGGGTCTCCGTGCGCCTTGGCTGCCAATGTAGTTATGCGCTTACGAATCTCCCGCGTGGTGCCTATGTGGTCAACTCCCAGACTCTGTGCGAAGGAGATTAGTTGCTCCTTGGACACGTTGTCTAACCACATGAGATCTGCCATCTCCGTACTAAATGTCGTTTTCCTGATAATATACGATCCGCAGGGTCCCTGCTCGGGCGCCAATTGTAACGAAGCTTTTGTTGCCCCTGCTTCTTACAAGGATAATTGCTGAGGTATACTCGCCGTGTCCAGGGTTCGCTACAATAAATTTGTAAATGTTGGGGCTCCTCTGCGAACCGTTTCTTTATTTATTCAACTCAACTAAATATCTAATATAATATATTAGCCCACGACACAGGACGTCTCCTGAGGACGGCGCTGTTGGGGTAACGGTTCGGTGTGCTCCGCTAGGGCAATACCGTTTCCCCGCTCTGCTGCGCTCCTGGGTGCTAGACGACTTGCTGCCACCACTTCGACCACGCGCTGCTGCTTCTGCCGGCGCTCGTGTGGGCCTCCCTGTCGCTGCCCTGCTATACGCGTTCACTCTCGCGTGCTACGCTTTCTGCGCTCGGCTACTTCTGCCGACGCGCGCGTAGGCTTCACTACGCCTTGCTGTCGCTACGTTGACCACGCGCTGCTGCCTCTGCCGACGCTCGGCTGTACTGGACCTTGCTATCACTACGTTGACCACGCGCCGCTGCCTCTGCCGACGCTCGGCTTTACTGGACCTTGCTATCACCACTTTTACCACGCGCTGCTTCTGCCGACGTTCGGCTTTACTGCGACGGTCACTTTTAAAGACCCCGGACCACGGAAGACTGCCTTAGCGACCGCGATGTTAACGGTTGAGTCGGTCAGAGGATAAACTCACTACCGAGCTCACCCTTAACATACGGCGTTCACAAGTTAGGGTACCAAGACTAGCCAGAGGATAAACTCACTGCATAGTCCGATGCCCAACACGTGTGTGCGCTGTCACAGTCCCGTGCTGACTGCCTGATCGTCCGCCATCTAACTACCCACCAAGCCTGTGTTGCGTGCTAGCACCTTCGCAACATGTTGCGTGGGGATGGCGTGTGTTGCTGGGATGGCGTGTGTTGCTGGCGGTGGCGTGATTTTACCGCTGCGTATGCATACTTGCTGTTGTTGCGTTGGGATGGCGTGTGTTGCTGGGATGGCGTGTGTTGCTGGCGGTGGCGTGATTTTACCGCTGCGTATGCATACTTGTGAACAATAGGGTGGGCCTTTGTGTGGACTAAATTCTAAAAGATATTTAGTTCTCACAAGCATTTCGATATCGCTTGCTAAATGTGTATATACTAGAAAATCGAATTTATACCTAAATATAAGATAACGGGATTCTTCTAAATGCACTGCCGTTATGCCGCCATGGCTTTATATCAACTTCAATACGTTAAAGAAGATTAATTATCTTAAATATGTTAAACTAATGATTTGAAGCATTTCGATATCGCTTGCTAAATGTGTATATACAACAAAATCGACTTTATACCTAAATATAGCATTACGGAATTCTTCTAAATGCACTGCCGTTATGCCGCTATGGCTTTATATCAACTTCAATACGTTAAAGAAGGTTAATTAACTTAAATATGTTAAACTAATGATTTGAAGCATTTCGATATCGCTTGCTTAATGTGTATATACAAGAAAATCGACTTTAAACATAAATATAAGATAACGGAATTCTTCTACATGCACTGCCGTTATACCGCCATGGCTTTATGCCAACTTCAGTTCGTTAAAGAAGTTTTATTAACTTAAATATGTTAAACTAATGATTTGAAGCGTTTCGATATCGCTTGCTAAATGTGTATATACAAGAAAATCGACTTTATACCTGAATATAAGATTACGGAGTTCTTCTAAATGCACTGCCGTTATGCCGCCATGGCTTTAGATCAACTTCAATACGTTAAAGAAGATTAATTAACTTAAATATGTTAAACTAATGATTTGAAGCATTTCGATATCGCTTGCTAAATGTGTATTTACAAGAAAATCGACTTTATACCTAAATATAAGATAACGGAATTCTTCTACGTGCACTGCCGTTATACCGCCATGGCTTTATGCCAACTTCAGTTCGTTAAAGAAGGTTTATTAACTTAAATATGTTAAACTAATGATTTGAAGCATTTCGATATCGCTTGCTAAATGTGTATATACAACAAAATCAACTTCATACCTAAATATAACATTACAGAATTCTTCTAAATGCACTGCCGTTATGCCGCTATTCCTTTATGTCAACTTCAGTACGTTAAAGAAGGTTAATTAACTTAAATATGTTAAACTAATGATTTGAAGCATTTCGATATCGCTTGCTAAATGTGTATATACAAGAAAATCGACTTTATACCTAAATATAAGATTACGGAATTCTTCTAAATGCACTGCCGTTATGCCGCCATGGCTTTATTAACTTCAATGCGTTAAAGAAGGTTAATTAACTTAAATATGTTAAACTAATGATTTGAAGCATTTCGATATCGCATGCTAAATGTGTATATACAACAAAATCGACTTTATACCTAAATATAAGATAACGGAATTCTTTTAAATGCACTGCCGTTATGCCGTTAAGGCTTTATGCAGACTTCAGTAAGATAGAGAGGGTTTGTTAACTTAAATATGTTAAACTAATGATTTGAAGCATTTCGATATCGATTGCTAAATGTGTAAATACAAGAAAATCGCCTATATACTTAAATATAAGATTACGGAATTCTTCTACATGCACTGTCGTTATGCAGCCATGGCTTTATATCACCTTCAATACGTTAAAGAAGGTTAATTAACTTAAATATGTTAAACTAATGATTTGAAGCATTTCGATATCGCTTGCTAAATGTGTATATACAAGAAAATCGAATTTATACCTAAATATAAGATAACGGGATTATTCTAAATGCACTGCCGTTATACCGTTAATGCTTTATGTAGACTTCAGTAAGCTAAAAAATGTTTATTAACTTAATATGTTAAACTAACGATTTGAAGCATTTCGATATCGATATCTAAATGTGTATATAAAAGAAAATCGACTTTATACCTAAATAAAAGATTACGGAATTCTTCTACATGCACTGCCGTAATGCCGCCGTGGCTATATGCCAACTTCAGATCGTTAAAGAAGGTTTATTAACTTAAATATGTTAAGCTAATGAGTTGAAGCATCTCGATATCGATTGCTAAATGTGTATATACAACAAAATCGACTTTATACCTAAATATAAGATTACGGATTTCTTCTAAATGCACTGCCGTTATGCCGCCATGGCTTTAGATCAACTTCAATACGTTAAAGAAGGTTAATTAACTTAAATATGTTAAAATAATGATTTGAAGCATTTCGATATCGCTTGTATATACAAGAAAATCAGGTTTATTAACTTAAATATGTTAAGCTAATGAGTTGAAGCATCTCGATATCGATTGCTAAATGTGTAAATACAACAATATCGACTTTATACCTAAATATAACATTACGGAATTCTTCTACATGCACTGCCGTTATGCCGCCATGGCTTTATGCCAACTTCAGTTCGTTATAGAAGGTTTATTAACTTAAATACGTTAAACTAATGAGTTGAAGCATCTCGATATCGATTGCTAAATGTGTATATACAACAAAATCGACTTTATACCTAAATATAAGATTACGGATTTCTTCTAAATGCACTGCCGTTATGCCGCCATGGCTTTAGATCAACTTCAATACGTTAAAGAAGGTTAATTAACTTAAATATGTTAAACTAATGATTTGAAGCATTTCGATATCGCTTGCTAAATGTGTATATACAAGAAAATCGACTTTATACCTAAATATAAGATAACGGAATTCTTCTACATGCACTGCCGTTATACCGCAATGGCTTTATGCCAACTTCAGTTCGTTAAAGAAGGTTTATTAACTTAAATATGTTAAACTAATGATTTGAAGCATTTCGATATCGCTTTCTAAATGTGTATATACAAGAAAATCGACTTTATACCTAAATATAAGATCACGGAGTTCTTCTAAATGCACTGCCGTTATGCCGCCATGGCTTTAGATTAACTTCAATACGTTAAAGAAGATTAATTAACTTAAATATGTTAAACTAATGATTTGAAGCATTTCGATATCGCTTGCTAAATGTGTATTTACAAGAAAATCGACTTTGTACCTAAATATAAGATAACGGAATTCTTCTACGTGCACTGCCGTTATACCGCCATGGCTTTATGCCAACTTCAGTTCGTTAAAGAAGGTTTATTAACTTAAATATGTTAAACTAATGATTTGAAGCATTTCGATATCGCTTGCTAAATGTGTATATACAACAAAATCGACTTTATACCTAAATATAACATTACGGAATTCTTCTAAATGCACTGCCGTTATGCCGCTATGGCTTTATATCAACTTCAATACGTTAAAGAAGGTTAATTAACTTAAATATGTTAAACTAATGATTTGAAGCATTTCGATATCGCTTGCTAAATGTGTATATTCAAGAAAATCGACTTTATACCTAAATATAAGATTACGGAATTCTTCTAAATGCACTGCCGTTATGCCGTCATGGCTTTATATCAACTCCAATGCGTTAAAGAAGGTTAATTAACTTAAATATGTTAAACTAATGATTTGAAGCATTTCGATATCGCATGCTAAATGTGTATATACAACAAAATCTACTTTATACCTAAATAAAAGATTACGGAATTCTTCTAAATGCACTGCCGTTATGCCGCCATGGCTTTATGCCAACTTCATTTCGTTATAGAAGGTTTATTAACTTAAATATGTTAAACTAATGAGGTGAAGCATCTCGATATCGATTGCTAAATGTGTATATACAACAAAATCGACTTTATACCTAAATATAAGATTACGGATTTCTTCTAAATGCACTGCCGTTATGCCGCCATGGCTTTAGATCAACTTCAATACGTTAAAGAAAGTTAATTAACTTAAATATGTTAAACTAATGATTTGAAGCATTTCGATATCGATTGCTAAATGTGTATATACAAGAAAATCGACTTTATACCTAAATATAAGATAACGGAATTCTTCTACATGCACTGCCGTAATGCCGCCGTGGCTATATGCCAACTTCAGATCGTTAAAGAAGGTTTATTAACTTAAACATGTTAAACTAATGAGTTCAAGCATTTCGATGTCGATTGCTAAATGCGTATATACAACAAAATCGACTTAATACCTAAATATAAGATTACGGAGCTCTTCCAAATGCACTGCCGTTATGCCGTTAAGGCTTTTGTAGATTTCAGTAAGATAAAGAGGGTTAATTTACTTAAATATGTTAAACTAATGATTTGAGGCATTTCAATATCGATTGCTAAATGTGTAAATACAAGAAAATCGACTATATACTTAAATATAAGATTACGGTATTCTTCTACATGCACTGTCGTTATGCCGCCATGGCTTTATATCACCTTCATTACGTTAAAGAAAGTTAATTAACTTAAATATGTTAAACTAATGATTTGAAGCATTTTGATATCGATTGCTAAATGTGTAAATACAAGAAAATCGACTTTATACCTAAATAAAAGATAACGGAATTCTTTTAAATGCACTGCCGTTATGCCGTTAAGGCTTTATGTAAACTTCAGTAAGAAAAATAAGGTTAATTAACTTAAATATGTTAATCTAATGATTTGAAGCATTTCGATATCGATTGGTTAATATGTATATAACGGGTGATTTTTTAAGAGCTTGATAACTTTTTTAAAAAAAAAAACGCATAAAATTTGCAAAATCTCATCGGTTCTTTATTTGAAACGTTAGATTGGTTCATGACATTTACTTTTTGAAGATAATTTCATTTAAATGTTGACCGCGGCTGCGTCTTAGGTGGTCCATTCGGAAAGTCCAATTTTGGGCAACTTTTTCGAGCATTTCGGCCGGAATAGCCCGAATTTCTTCGGAAATGTTGTCTTCCAAAGCTGGAATAGTTGCTGGCTTATTTCTGTAGACTTTAGACTTGACGTAGCCCCACAAAAAATAGTCTAAAGGCGTTAAATCGCATGATCTTGGTGGCCAACTTACGGGTCCATTTCTTGAGATGAATTGTTGTCCGAAGTTTTCCCTCAAAATGGCCATAGAATCCCGAGCTGTGTGGCATGTAGCGCCATCTTGTTGAAACCACATGTCAACCAAGTTCAGTTCTTCCATTTTTGGCAACAAAAAGTTTGTTAGCATCGAACGATAGCGATCGCCATTCACCGTAACGTTGCGTCCAACAGCATCTTTGAAAAAATACGGTCCAATGATTCCACCAGCGTACAAACCACACCAAACAGTGCATTTTTCGGGATGCATGGGCAGTTCTTGAACGGCTTCTGGTTGCTCTTCACCCCAAATGCGGCAATTTTGCTTATTTACGTAGCCATTCAACCAGAAATGAGCCTCATCGCTCATCGGACACGGACGCGAAACACATTTCGAACCGAACACTGATTTTGGTAATAAAATTCAATGATTTGCAAGCGTTGCTCGTTAGTAAGTCTATTCATGATGAAATGTCAAAGCATACTGAGCATCTTTCTCTTTGACACCATGTCTGACATCCCACGTGATCTGTCAAATACTACTGCATGAAAATCCTAACCTCAAAAAAATCACCCGTTACAAGAAAACCGACTTTATACCTAAAAAGAAGATTACGGAATTCTTCTGAATGCACTGCAGTTATACCGTTAAGGCTTTATGTAGACTTCAGTGCGTTAAAGAACGTTTATTAACTTAAATATGTTAAACAAATGATTTGAAGCATTTCGATATCGATTGAAAAATGTGTATATACAAGAAAATCGACTTTATGTCTAATATAAGATTGCGGAATTCTTCTACATCCACTGCCGTTATGCCAACTTCAGATCGTTAAAGAAGGTTTATTAACTTAAATATGTTAAACTAATGAGTTGAAGCATTTCGATGTCGATTGCTAAATGCGTATATACAACAAAATCGACTTAATACCTAAATATAAGATTACGGGACTCTTCCAAATGCACTGCCGTTATGCCGTTAAGGCTTTTGTAGATTTCAGTAAGATAAAGAGGGTTAATTTACTTAAATATGTTAAACTAATGATTTGGGGCATATCAATATCGATTGCTAAATGTGTAAATATAAGAAAATCGAATAGATACTTAAATGTAAGATTACGGAATTCTTCTACATGCACTGTCGTTATGCCGCCATGGCTTTATATCTCCTTCATTACGTTAAAGAAAGTTTATTAACTTAAATATGTTAAACTAATGATTTGAAGATTTTCGATATCGATTGCTAAATGTGTAAATACAAGAAAATCGACTTTATACCTAAATAAAAGATCACGAAATCCTTCTACATGCACTGCCGTAATACCGCCGTGGCTATATGCAAAATTCAGATCGTTAAAGAAGGTTTATTAACTTAAATATGTTAAACTAATGAGTTGAAGCATTTCGATATCGATTGCTAAATGTGTATATACAACAAAATCGACTTATTACCTAAATATAAGATTACGGAATTCTTCCAAATGCACTGCCTTTATACCGGCTTTATGTAAACTTCAGTAGGATAAAAAAGGTTAATTAACTTAAGTATGTTAAAGTAATGATTTGAGGCATTTCGATTATAGGAGTTGAAGCATCTAGATATCGATTGCTAAATGTGTATATACAACAAAATCGACTTTATACCTAAATATAAGATTACGGAATTCTTCCAAATGCACTGCCTTTATACCGGCTTTATGTAAACATCAGTAGGATAAAGATGGTTAATTAACTTAAGTATGTTAAACTAATAATTTGGGGCATTTCGATATCGCTTGCTAAATGTGTATATACAAGAAAATCGTATTTATACCTAAATATAAGATAACGGAATTCTTCAAAATGCACTGCCGTTATACCGTTAAATCTTTATGTAGACTTCAGTGCGTTAAAGAACGTGTATTAACTTAAATCTGTTAAACTAATGATTTGAAGCATTTCGATATCGATTGCAAAATGTGTATATACAAGAAAATCGACTTTATACCAAAACATAAGATTACAGAATTCTTCTAAATGCACTGCCGTTATGCCGGCATGGCTTTATGCCAACCTCAGTTCGTTAAAGAAGGTTTATTAATTTAAATATGTTAAACTAATGAGTTGGAGCATCTCGATATCGATTGCTAAATGAGTATAAACAACAAAATCAACTTTATACCTAAATATAAGATTACGAAATCCTTCCAGATGAACTGCCGTTATACCGTTATGGCTTTATGTAAACTTCAGTAAGATAAAAAAGGGTTTAAATTAACTTAAATATGTTAAACTAATGATTTGAAGCATTTCGTTATTGATTGCTAAATGTGTATATAAAAGAAAATCGACTTTATACCTAAATATAAGATTACGGAATTCTTCAAAATGCACTGCCGTTATGCCGCCATGGCTTTATATCAACTTCAATACGTTAAAGAAGGTTTTCTAACTTAAATATGTTAAACTAATGAGTTGAAGCATATACAAGAAAATCGATTTTATACGTAAATAAAAGATTACGGAATTCACCCAAATATACTGCCGTTATGCCGTTATGGCTTTATTTAAACTTGAGTGCGATAAAGAAGGTTAATTAACCTAAATATGCTAAACCAGCTATTTGAAGATTTTCGATATCGATTGCTAAATGTGTAAACCCAAGAAAATCGACTACATACCTAAATATAAGATTACGGAATTCTTCTACATGCACTGCCGTTATGGCGCCATGGCTTTATGTTAACTTCAGGCGTTAAAGAAGCTTTACTAACTAAAATATGTTAAACTAAAGATTTGAAGCATTTTGATATCGATTGCTAAATGTGTAAATACAAGAAAATCGACTTTATACCTAAATAAAAGATAACGGAATTCTTTTAAATGCACTGCCGTTATGCCGTTAAGGCTTTATGTAAACTTCAGTAAGAAAAATAAGGTTAATTAACTTAAATATGTTAATCTAATGATTTGAAGCATTTCGATATCGATTGGTTAATATGTATATACAAGAAAACCGACTTTATACCTAAAAAGAAGATTACGGAATTCTTCTGAATGCACTGCAGTTATACCGTTAAGGTTTTATGTAGACTTCAGTGCGTTAAAGAACGTTTATTAACTTAAATATGTTAAACAAATGATTTGAAGCATTTCGATATCGATTGAAAAATGTGTATATACAAGAAAATCGACTTTATGTCTAATATAAGATTGCGGAATTCTTCTACATCCACTGCCGTTATGCCAACTTCAGATCGTTAAAGAAGGTTTATTAACTTAAATATGTTAAACTAATGAGTTGAAGCATTTCGATGTCGATTGCTAAATGCGTATATACAACAAAATCGACTTAATACCTAAATATAAGATTAGGGGACTCTTCCAAATGCACTGCCGTTATGCCGTTAAGGCTTTTGTAGATTTCAGTAAGATAAAGAGGGTTAATTTACTTAAATATGTTAAACTAATGATTTGAGGCATTTCAATATCGATTGCAAAATGTGTAAATATAAGAAAATCGAATAGATACTTAAATGTAAGATTACGGAATTCTTCTACATGCACTGTCGTTATGCCGCCATGGCTTTATATCTCCTTCATTACGTTAAAGAAAGTTTATTAACTTAAATATGTTAAACTAATGATTTGAAGATTTTCGATATCGATTGCTAAATGTGTAAATACAAGAAAATCGACTTTATACCTAAAAAAAGATCACGAAATCCTTCTACATGCACTGCCGTAATACCGCCGTGGCTATATGCAAAATTCAGATCGTTAAAGAAGGTTTATTAACTTAAATATGTTAAACTAATGAGTTGAAGCATTTCGATATCGATTGCAAAATGTGTATATACAACAAAATCGACTTATTACCTAAATATAAGATTACGGAATTCTTCCAAATGCACTGCCTTTATACCGGCTTTATGTAAACTTCAGTAGGATAAAAAAGGTTAATTAACTTAAGTATGTTAAAGTAATGATTTGAGGCATTTCGATATCGCTTGCTAAATGCGTATATACAAGAAAATCGTATTTATCCTAAATACAAGATAACGGAATTCTTCTAAATGCACTGCCGTTATACCGTTAAATCTTTATGTAGACTTCAGTAAGCTAAAAAATGTTTCTTAATTTAATATGTTAAACTAATGATTTGAAGCATTTCGATATCGATATCTAAATGTGCATATAAAAGAAAATCGACTTTATACCTAAAAAAAAGATTACGAAATCCTTCTACATGCACTGCCGTAATACCGCTGTGGCTATATGACAAATTCAGATCGTTAAAGAAGGTTTATTAACTTAAATAGTTAAGCTAATGAGTTGAAGCATCTAGATATCGATTGCTAAATGTGTATATACAAAAAAATCGACTTTATACCTAAATATAAGATTACGGAATTCTTCCAAATGCACTGCCTTTATACCGGCTTTATGTAAACATCAGTAGGATAAAGATGGTTAATTAACTTAAGTATGTTAAACTAATAATTTGGGGCATTTCGATATCGCTTGCTAAATGTGTATATACAAGAAAATCGTATTTATACCTAAATATAAGAAAACGGAATTCTTCAAAATGCACTGCCGTTATACCGTTAAATCTTTATGTAGACTTCAGTGCGTTAAAGAACGTTTATTAACTTAAATCTGTTAAACTAATAATTTGAAGCATTTCGATATCGATTGCTAAATGTGTATATACAAGAAAATCGACTTTATACCAAAACATAAGATTACAGAATTCTTCTAAATGCACTGCCGTTATGCCGCCATGGCTTTATGCCAACCTCAGTTCGTTAAAGAAGGTTTATTAACTTAAATATGTTAAACTAATGAGTTGGAGCATCTCGATATCGATTGCTAAATGAGTATAAACAACAAAATCAACTTTATACCTAAATATAAGATTACGAAATTCTTCCAGATGAACTGCCGTTATACCGTTATGGCTTTATGTAAACTTCAGTAAGATAAAGAAGGTTAATTAACTTAAATATGTTAAACTAATGATTTGAAGCATTTCGTTATTGATTGCTAAATGTGTATATAAAAGAAAATCGACTTTATACCTAAATATAAGATTACGGAATTCTTCA
>CM050324.1:7711800-7728992 GCA_027475135.1 Bactrocera correcta | reverse complement strand
CTAATGATTTGAAGCATTTCGATATCGATTGCTAGATGCGTATATACAACAAAATCGACTTGATACCTAAACATAAGATTACGGAATTCTTCCAAATGAACTGCCGTTATGCCGCCATGGCTTTATGTCACCTTCATTACGTTAAAGAACGCTATTTAACTTAAATATGTTAAACTAATGATTTGAAGCATTTCGTTATCGATTGCTAAATGTTTATATACAAGAAAATCGACTTTATACCTAAATATAAGATTACGGAATTCTTCTAAATGCACTGTCGTTATGCCGCCATGGCTTTATATCACCTTCATTACGTTAAAGAAGGTTAACTAACTTAAATGTGTTAAACGAATGATTTGAAGGATTTCGATATCGATAGCTTAATGTGTATGTACAAGAAAATCGACTTTATACCTAATATAAGAATACGGAATTCTTCTAAATGCACTGCCGTTATGCCGCCATGGCTTTAAGCCAACTTCCGTTCGTTAAAGAAGGTTTATTAACTTAAATATGTTAAACTAATGATTTAAAGCATTTCGATATCGATTTAAATACAACAAAATCGACCTTATACCTATATATAGGATTACGGAATTCTTCCAAATCTACTGTCGTTATGATGCCATGGCTTTATGTTAACTTCAGGCGTTGAAGATTCTTTACTAACTAAAATATGTTAAACTAAAGATTTGACGCATTTCGATATCGATTGCTAAATGAGTATATACAAGAAAATCGAATTCATACCTAAATATAAGATTACGTAATTCTTCTAAATGCACTGCCGTTATACCGTTATGGCTTTATATTAACTTCAGTTCGTTAAAGAAGGTTTATTAACTTAAGTATGTTAAACCAGTCATTTGAAGCATTTCGATATCGATTGCTTAATGCATATATACAACAAAATCGACCTTATACCTAAATATAAGATTACGGAATTCTTCCAAATCTACTGTCGTTATGCCGCCATGGCTTTATATCAACTTCAATACGTTAGAGAAGGTTAATTAACTTAAATATGTTAAACTAATGATTTGAAGCATTTCGATATCGATTGCTTAATGCGTATACACAACAAAATCGGCTTTATACCTAAATATAAGATTACGTAATTCTTCTAAATGCACTGTCGTTATGCCGCCATGGCTCTATATCACCTTCATTACGTTAAAGAAGGTTAACTAACTTAAATATGTTAAACGAATGATTTGAAGCATTTCGATTTCGATTGCTAAATGAGTATATACAAGAAAATGGACTTTATACCTAAATATAAGATTACGGAATTCTTCTAAATTCTTTGCCGTTATACCGGTAAGGCGTTTGTAGACTTCAGTAAGATAGAGAGGGTTAATTAACTTAAATATATTAAACTAATGATTTGAGGCATTTCGATAGCGATTGCTAAATGTGTATATACAAGAAAATCGACTTTATACCTAAATATATGATAACGTTAAGGCGTTTGTAGACTTCAGTAAGATAAAGGGGTTTAATTAACTTAAATATGTTAAATCGACTTTATACCTAATATAAGATTACGGAATTCTTCTAAATGCACTGCCGTTATGCCGCCATGGCTTTAAGCCCACTTCCGTTCGTTAAAGAAGGTTTATTAACTTAAATATGTTAAAGTAATGATTTGAAGCATTTCGATATCGATTGCTAAATGGGTATATACAAGAAAATCAACTTTATACATAAATACAAGACTACGGAATTCTTCCAAATGTATTGTCGTTATGCTGCCATGGCTTTACATAAACTTCAATACGTTAAACAAGGTTAATTAACTTAAATATAAGTTAATCAGCCTTAGCGGCATAAAGGCAGTGCATTTAGAAGATTTACGTAATCTTATATTTAGGAATCAAGTCGATTTTCTTGTATATACTCATTTAGCAATCGATATCGAAATGCTTCAAATCATTAGTTTGACATATTTACGTTAACAAACCTACTTTAACGCACTGAAGTTAACACAAAGCCATGGCGGCATAACGGCAGTGCATGTAGAAGAAATCCGTAATCTTATATTTAGGTATATATTCGATTTTTTTTGTATATACACATTAAGCAATCGATATCTAAATGCTTCAAACCATAAGTTTAACATATTTAAGTTAGTTAACCTTTGTTAACGTATTGAAGTTGATATAAAGCCATGGAGGCATAACCACAGTACATTTGGAAGAATTCTGTAATCTTATATTTAGGTACAAAGTCGATTTTCTTGTTTATATGCATTAAGCAATCGATATCGAAATGCTTCAAATAACTGGTTTAACATATTTAAGTTAACAAACCTACTTTAACGCACTGAAGTGAACACAAAGCCATGGCGGCATAACGGCTTATATTTAGGTATAAATTCGATTTTTTTTGCATATACACATTTGGCAGTCGATATCGAAATGCTTCAAATCATTAGTTTAACATATTAAGTTAATAAACATTTTTTAGCTTAATGAGGTCTACATAAAGCCTTAACGGTATAACGGCAGTGCATTTAGAAGAACTCCGTAATGTTATAATTTTACATTTAGGTATAAAGTCGATTTTGTTGTATTTACACATTTAGCAGTTGATATCGAAATTTTTCAAACCATTAGTTTAACATACTTAAAATAATTAACCTTTTTTAACGTATTGAAGTTGATGCAAACCATGGCGGCATAACGACAGTACATTTGGAAGAATTCCGTAATCTTATATTTAGGTATAAAGTCGATTTTCTTGTATATACACATTAAGCAATCGATATCTAAATGCTTCAAATCATTAGTTTAACATATTTAAGTTAATTAACCTTTTTTAACGTATTGAAGTTGACATAAAGCCATGGCGGAATAACGGCAGTGCATTTGGAAGAATTCCGTAATCTTATATTTAGGTATAAAGTCGATTTTGTTGTTTATACACATTTAGCAATCGATATCGTGATGCTTCAACTCATTAGTTTAACATATTTAAGTTAATTAACCTTTTTTAACGTATTTAAGTTGACATAAAGCCATGGCGGAATAACGGCAGTGCATTTGGAAAAATTCCGTAATCTTATATTTAGGTATAATGTCGATTTTCTTGTATATACGCATTTAGCAATCGATATCGAAATGCTTCAAATCATTAGTTTAACATATTTAAGTTAATTAACCTTCTTTATCTTACTGAAGTTTACATAAAGCCAAAACGGTATAACGGCAGTGCATTTGGGAGAATTTCGTAATTTTATATTTAGGTATAAAGTCGATTTTCTTGTATATACACATTTAGCAATCGATATCGAAATGCCTCAAATCATTAGTTTAACATATTTAAGTTAATTAACCTTCTTTAACATATTGAAGTTGATATAAAGCCATGGCGGCATAACGGCAGTACATTTGGAAGAATTCCGTAATCTTATATTTATGTATAAAGAAGATTTTCTTGTACATATGAATTAAGCAATCGATTTCGAAAATCTTCAAATCATTAGTTTAACATACTTAAGTCAATAAACCTTCTTTAACGAACAGAAGTTAACATGAAGCCATAACTGCATAACGGCAGTGCATTTAAAAGAATTCCGTAATCTTATATTTAGGTATAAAGTCGATTTTCTTGTATATACACATATAGCAATCGATATCAAAATGCCTCAAATCATTAGTTTAACATATTTAAGTTAATTAACCCTCTTTATCTTACTGAAGTCTTCAAACGCCTTAACGGCATATTGGCAATGCATGTAGAAGAATTCCGTAATCTTATATTTAGGTATAAATTCGATTTTCTTGTATATACTCATTTAGCAATCGATATCGAAATGCTTCACATCATTAGTTTGACATATTTAAGTTAAAAAACCTACTTTAAACCGAAGATAACACACAGCCATGGCGGCATAACGGCAGTGCATGTAGAAGAAATCCGTAATCTTATATTTAAGTATTAAGTCGAATTTGTTGTATATATGCATTTAGCAATCGATTTCGAAAATCTTTAAATCATTAGTTTAACATATTTACGTTAATTAACCCTCTTTATCTTACTGAAGTCTGCAAACGCCTTAACGGCATAACGGCAGTGCATTTGAAGAATTCCGTAATCTTATATTTAGGTATAAAGTCGATTTTTTTGTATATATGCATTTAGCAATCGATTTCGAAAATCTTCAAAACATTAGTTTAACATATTTAAGTTAATTATCCTTCTATAACATATTGAAGTTGATAAGAAGCCATGGCGGCATAGCGACAGTACATTTGCAAGAATTCCGTAAACTTATATTTAGGTAGAAAGTCGATTTTCTTGTATACAGTGACGAGCAATACTGTAACACGTTAAAGGCGCTTTTATTTCAACTAAGTATATTTCACCAGTTAGAGTTAAAACTCAATTTTTTTTATTTGAAATGTTTTATGTGGACATCATATTTTACCTCTACTGTAAAAATGCTAACATAAAACAACAATAAATTACTGTGAACAGTGAAATTTAAGAATAACTAAAATGTTACAGTTATGCACGCATGTCATGTGATCTTTTATTACCGTTATTTTTTGCGATTGCGATAAGCACGCAGGAATTTTTTAGTTGTTAAGTGATAATTGATTTGTCAAGTAGCAAACGTGATCATGCAGCCAGAAAATACGCAGAAAATTTTAAAATTAATAAAGGAGGAGCAATCTGTGCGTAAAATAGCAACAGAATGTAAAGTTAGCCATATGACAGTGCACAGGTTAAAACAAAAATACTTTAAAACCTCGTCCAAGAACAAAGGTGGTCGGCCCAGAAAAATTAACGACCGACAATGCCGCCATCTCGCCCAATTGGTCACTTCGAACAATGCGGTAACACCCGCGGCAGCTCTTCAAGTGCTAAATATCGAAGCAAGTGAGTGGACAGCGCGCCGTTCCTTAAAAAAAATTGGACTCAAAGCATCTGAAAAGAAGAAAAAACCGATGTTGACAAAAAGACATGTGCAGCTGCGGCGCGATTTTGTTGCAACACATGAGCATTGGACTGAAGAAGATTGGGATATGGTAAGTTTAAAACAAAAAATGTTTAAATTATAAAAATATTCACTTTATTTTTTACTTTAAAGGTAATATGGTCTGATGAGACAAAAATAAATCGTTATCAGTCCGATGGACGTTCCTGGTACTATACACGAGACCCAAACACGATTAAACCGAATCATGTTTCCCAAACTGTAAAACATGGTGGCGGGTCAATCATGGTTTGAGGGTGTATCACCAAAAACGGTATAGGTCCTCTGGTACGCATTAATGGAATCATGCGTAAGGAGCAGTATCTGACCATTTTACAACAAAATTTGCCGATAGTCATCGAAAATTTGGGTCTTGCTGCTGAAAAAGTCATCTTTCAGCAAGACAATGACCCGAAGCACACGGCTCGCCTTGTACAAGATTGGATAAAACGTCAAAAATTTTCGACCCTTTCATGGCCCCCTCAATCACCGGATATGAATCCAATCGAAAATTTGTGGAGTCATGTCAAGGCGCAGCTGGCGAAGTACCCTAACCCTCCTAAGGGGGTAAATGAGTTGTGGGAGCGGACTCAAGAAGTTTGGAATGCAATACCCCCCGATTTTGTATCGAAATATACAAAAAGTATGCCCAACCGGTTGAACGCTTTAAAAAAAGCTAAGGGTTTTTGGACCAAATATTAATTTTTTGATTATTATGTTTTAACATTACATCGAGTGCAAAACTGTAACATTGAGCTTTTTTTACGTTATTACTTTTAAACATATTGAATTGTTATTAAATAACCATGACTAGTTACTTTAATAAAGCTAAGGCTATAATTAATTGAAAATAAAAATTAAATCATTAAAATCCTTCTTTATTTTTGTTTTCGACGTCATTTTAGAATGGATCACTGTGGGGTGTTACAGTATTGCTCGTCACTGTATATGCATTAAGCAACCGATTTCAAAATGCTTCAAATAACTGGTGTAACATATCTAAGTTAATAAACCTTCTTAAACGAACTGAAGTTAAAATGAAGCCATAACGGCATAACGGCAGTGCATTGAGAAGAATTCCGTAATCTTATATTTCGGTATAAAGTCGATTTTCTTGTATATACACATTTAGCAATCGATATCGAAATGCTTCAAATCATTAGTTAAACATATTTAAGTTAATTAACCCTCTTTATCTTACTGAAATCGACAAACGCCTTAACGGCATAACGGGAAAGCATTTGGAAGAATTACGTAATCTTATATTTAGGTATTAAGTCGATTTTCTTGTATATACTCATTTAGCAATCGATATCGAAAGGCTTTAAATCATTAGTTTAACATATTTAAGTTAACGAACCTACTTTAACGCACTGAAGTTAACACAAAGCCA
Source organism: Bactrocera correcta (assembly GCA_027475135.1). Taxonomy (NCBI): domain Eukaryota; kingdom Metazoa; phylum Arthropoda; class Insecta; order Diptera; family Tephritidae; genus Bactrocera; species Bactrocera correcta. The sequence continues at coordinate 7,722,615 of CM050324.1, read as the reverse complement.
TGGCGGCATAACGGCAGTGCATGTAGAAGAATTCCGTAATCTTATATTTATGTATAAATTCGTTTTTTTTGTATATACACATATAGCAATCGATATCGAAATGTTTCAAATCATTAGTTTAACAAATTTAAGTTAATTAACCTTCGTTAACGTATTGAAGTTGATATAAAGCCATGGCGGCATAACGACAGTACATTTGGAAGAATTCCGTAATCTTATATTTAGGTATAAAGTCGATTTTGTTGTATATATGCATTTAGCAGTCGATTTCAAAAGTCTTCAAATCATTAGTTTAACATATTTAAGTTAATTAACCTTCTTTAACGTATTGAAGGTGATATAAAGCCATGGCGACATAACGACAGTACATTTGGAAGAATCCCGTAATCTTATATTTAGGTATGAAGTCGATTTTCTTGTATATACTCATTTAGCAATCGATATCGAAATGCTTCAAATCACTAGTTTACCATATTTAAGTTTGCAAACCTACTTTAACGCACTGAAGTTTACACAAAGTCATGGCGGCATAACATCTTATATTTAGGTATAAATTCGATTTTTTTGTATATACACATTTAGCAATCGATATCGAAATGCTTCAAATCATTAGTTTAACATATTAAGTTAATAAACATTTTTTAGCTTAATGAGGTCTAGATAAAGCCTTAACGGTATAACGGCAGTACACTTAGAAGAACTCCGTAATGTTATAATTTTATATTTAGGTATAAAGTGGATTTTGTTTTATTTACACATTTAGCAGTCGATATCGAAATGCTTCAAACCATTAGTTTAACATATTTAAAATAATTAACCTTCTTTAACGTATTGAAGTTGATACAAACCATGGCGGCATAACGACAGTACATTTGGAAGAATTCCGTAATCTTATATTTGGGTATAAAAACGATTTTCTTGTATATACACATTTAGCAATCGATATCGAAATGCTTCAAATCATTAGTTTAACATATTTAAGTTAATTAACCATCTTTAACGTATTGAAGGTGAAATAAAGCCATGGCGCCATAACGACAGTAATTTGGAAGAATTCCGTAATCTTATATTTAGGTATAAAGTCAATTTTCTTGTATATATGCATTTAGAAATCGATATAGAAATGCTTCAAATCATTAGTTTAACATATTTAGGTTAATTAACCATCTTTAACGTATTGAAGGTGAAATAAAGCCATGGCGCCATAACGACAGTAATTTGGAAGAATTCCGTAATCTTATATTTAGGTATAGAGTCGATTTTCTTGTATATATGCATTTAGAAATCGATACAGAAATGCTTCAAATCATTAGTTTAACATATTTAAGTTAATTAACCATCTTTAACGTATTGAAGGTGTAATAAAGCCATGGCGCCATAACGACAGTAATTTGGAAGAATTCCATAATCTTATATTCAGGTATAAAGTCGATTTTCTTGTATATATGCATTAAGCAATCGATATCGAAATGCTTCAAATAACAGGTTTAACATATTTGAGTTAATAAACCTTCTTTAACTAACTGAAGTTAACATAAGGCCATGGCGGAATAACGGCAGTGCATTTGGAAGAATTCCGTTATCCTATGTTTAGGTATAAAGTCAAGTTTCTTGTACTAGCACATTAAGCAATCGATATCGAAATGCTTCAAATCATTAGTTTAACATATATAAGTAAAATTACCTTCTTTAACCTACCGAAGGTGACATGAAGCCATGGCGGTATAACTGCACTGCATTTAGAAGAATTCCGCAATTTTATATTTGGGTATAAATTCGACTTTCTTGTATATATGCATTTAGAAATCGATATCGAAATGCTTCAAATCATTAGTTTAACATATTTAAGTTAATAAAACTTCTTTAACGCACTGAAGTTTACATAAAGCCTTAACGGCATAACGGCGGTGCATTTAGAAGAATTCAGTTATCTTATATTTAGGTATAAATTCGATTTTCTTGTATGTACACATTTAGCAAGCGATATCGAAATGCTTCAAATCCTTAGTTTAACATATTTAAGTAAATTAACCTTCTTTAACGTATTGAAGTTGATAAAGAGCCATGGCGGCATAACGACAGTACATTTGGAAGAATTCCGTAGTCTTATATTTAGGTATAAAGTCGATTTTCTTGTATATATGCATTAAGCAATCGATATCGAAATGCTTCAAATGACTGGTTTAACATACTTAAGTTAATAAACCTTCTTTAACGAACTGAAGTTAATATAAAGCCATAACGGTATAACGGCAGTGCATTTAGAAGAAATACGTAATCTTATATTTAGGTATGAATTCGATTTTCTTGTATATACTCATTTAGCAATCGATATCGAAATGCGTCAAATCTTTAGTTTAACATATTTTAGTTAATAAAGAATCTTCAACGCCTGAAGTTAACATAAAGCCATGGCGCCATAACGGCAGTGCATGTAGAAGAACTCCGTAATCTTATATTTAGGTATGTAGTCGATTTTCTTGGATTTACACATTTAGCAATCGATATCGAAAATCTTCAAATAGCTGGTTTAGCATATTTAGGTTAATTAACCTTCTTAAACGAACTGAAGTTAAAATGAAGCCATAACGGCATAACGGCAGTGCATTGAGAAGAATTCCGTAATCTTATATTTCGGTATAAAGTCGATTTTCTTGTATATACACATTTAGCAATCGATATCGAAATGCTTCAAATCATTAGTTAAACATATTTAAGTTAATTAACCTTCTTTAACGAACAGAAGTTAACATAAAGCCATAACGGCAGAACGGCAGTGCATTTAGAAGAATTCCGTAAACTTATATTTAGGTAGAAAGTCGATTTTCTTGTATATATGCATTAAGCAAGCGATTTCAAAATGCTTCAAATAACTGGTGTAACATATCTAAGTTAATAAACCTTCTTAAACGAACTGAAGTTAAAATGAAGCCATAACGGCATAACGGCAGTGCATTTAGAAGAATTCCGTAATCTTATATTTAGGTATAAAGTCGATTTTCTTGTATATACACATTTAGCAATCGATATCGAAATGCTTCAAATCATTAGTTTAACATATTTAAGTTAATTAACCCTCTTTATCTTACTGAAGTCTACAAACGCCTTAACGGCATAGCGGCAAAGCATTTAGAAGAATTCCGTAATCTTATATTTAGGTATAAATTCGATTTTTTTGTATATACACATTTAGCAATCGATATCGAAATGCTTCAAATCATTAGTTTAACAAATTTAAGTTAATTAACCTTCTTTAACGTATTGAAGTTGATATAAAGCCATGGCGGCATAACGACAGTACATTTGGAAGAATCCCGTAATCTTATATTTAGGTATGAAGTCGAATTTCTTGTATATACTCATTTAGCAATCGATATCGAAATGCTTCAAATCATTAGTTTAACATATTTAAGCTAACAAACCTACTTTAACGCACTGAAGTTTACGCAAAGCCATGGCGGCATAACATCTTATATTTAGGTATAAATTCGATTTTTTTGTATATACACATTTAGCAATCGATATCGAAATGCTTCAAATCATTAGTTTAACATATTTAAGTTAATTAACCTTCTTTAACGTATTGAAGTTGATACAAAGCCATGGCGGCATAACGACAGTACATTTGGAAGAATTCCGTGATCTTATATTTAGGTATAAAGTCGATTTTCTTGTATATCGCATTCAGCAATCCATATCGAAATGCTTCAAATCATTAGTTTAACATATTTAAGTTATTAAACCTTCTTTAACGCACTGAAGTCTACATAAAGCCTTAACGACATAACGGCGGTGCATTTAGAAGAATTCATTTGTCTTTCATTTAGGTATAAATTCGATTTTCTTGTATATACACATTTAGCAAGCGATATCGAAATGCTTCAAATCCTTAGTTTAACATATTTAAGTTAATTAACCTTCTCTAACGTATTGGAGTTGATAAAGAGCCATGGCGGCATAACGACAGTACATTTGGAAGAATTCCGTAGTCTTATATTTAGGTATAAAGTCGATTTTCTTGTATATATGCATTAAGCAATCGATATCGAAATGCTTCAAATAATTGGTTTAACATATTTAAGTTAATAAACCTTCTTTAACGAACTGAAGTTAATATAAAGCCATAACGGCATAACGGCAGTGCATTTAGAAGAAATCCGTAATCTTATATTTAGGTATTAAGTCGAATTTGTTGTATATATGCATTTAGCAATCGATTTCGAAAATCTTCAAAACATTAGTTTAACATATTTAAGTAAATTAACCTTCTTTAACGAACAGAAGTTAACATAAAGCCATAACGGCATAACGGCAGTGCATTTAGAAGAATTCCGTAAACTTATATTTAGGTAGAAAGTCGATTTTCTTGTATATATGCATTAAGCAAGCGATTTCAAAATGCTTCAAATAACTGGTGTAACATATCTAAGTTAATAAACCTTCTTAAACGAACTGAAGTTAAAATGAAGCCATAACGGCATAACGGCAGTGCATTTAGAAGAATTCCGTAATCTTATATTTAGGTATAAAGTCGATTTTCTTGTATATACACATTTAGCAATCGATATCGAAATGCTTCAAATCATTAGTTTAACATATTTAAGTTAATTAACCCTCTTTATCTTACTGAAGTCTACAAACGCCTTAACGGCATAGCGGCAAAGCATTTAGAAGAATTACGTAATCTTATATTTAGGTATTAAGTCGATTTTCTTGTATATACTAATTTACCAATCGATATCGAAATGCTTCAAATCATTAGTTTAACATATTTAAGTTAACGAACCTACTTTAACGCACTGAAGTTAACACAAAGCCATGGCGGCATAACGGCAGTGCATTTAGAAGAATTCCGTAATCTCATATTTAGGTATAAATTCGATTTTTTTGTATATACACATTTAGCAATCGATATCGAAATGCTTCAAATCATTAGTTTAACAAATTTAAGTTAATTAACCTTCTTTAACGTATTGAAGTTGATATAAAGCCATGGCGGCATAACGACAGTACATTTGGAAGAATCCCGTAATCTTATATTTAGGTATGAAGTCGATTTTCTTGTATATACTCATTTAGCACTCGATATCGAAATGCTTCAAATCATTAGTTTAACATATTTAAGCTAACAAACCTACTTTAACGCACTGAAGTTTACACAAAGCCATGGCGGCATAACATCTTATATTTAGGTATAAATTCGATTTTTTTGTATATACACATTTAGCAATCGATATCGAAATGCTTCAAATCATTAGTTTAACATATTAAGTTAATAAACATTTTTTAGCTTAATGAGGTCTACATAAAGCCTTAACGGTATAACGGCAGTACATTTAGAAGAACTCCGTAATGTTATAATTTTATATTTAGGTATAAAGTGGATTTTTTTGTATATACACATTTAGCAATCGATATCGAAATGCTTCAAATCATTAGTTTAACATATAAGGGTTAATGAACCATCTTTAACGTATTGAAGGTGAAATAAAGCCATGGCGCTATAACGGCAGTGTATTTCGAAGAATTCCGTTATCTTATATTTTGGTATAAAGTCGATTTTCTTGTATATATGCATTTAGAAATCGATACAGAAATGCTTCAAATCATTAGTTTAACATATTTAAGTTAATTAACCATCTTTAACGTATTGAAGGTGTAATAAAGCCATGGCGCCATAACGACAGTAATTTGGAAGAATTCCATAATCTTATATTTAGGTATAAAGTCGATTTTCTTGTATATATGCATTAAGCAATCGATATCGAAATGCTTCAAATAACAGGTTTAACATATTTGAGTTAATATACCTTCTTTAACTAACTGAAGTTAACATAAGGCCATGGCGGAATAACGGCAGTGCATTTGGAAGAATTCCGTTATCCTATGTTTAGGTATAAAGTCAAGTTTCTTGTACTAGCACATTAAGCAATCGATATCGAAATGCTTCAAATCATTAGTTTAACATATATAAGTAAAATTACCTTCTTTAACCTACCGAAGGTGACATGAAGCCATGGCGGTATAACTGCACTGCATTTAGAAGAATTCCGCAATTTTATATTTGGGTATAAATTCGACTTTCTTGCAAATATGCATTTAGAAATCGATATCGAAATGCTTCAACTCATTAGTTTAACATATTTAAGTTAATAAACCTTCTTTAACGTATTGAAGTTGATATAAAGCCATGGCGGCATAACGGCAGTGCATTTTGAAGAATTCCGTAATCTTATATTTAGGTATAAAGTCGATTTTCTTTTTTATACACATTTAGCAATCAATAACGAAATGCTTCAAATCATTAGTTTAACATATTTAAGTTAATTAACCTTCTTTATCTTACTGAAGTTTTCATAAAGCCATAACGGTATAACGGCAGTTCATCTGGAAGAATTTTGTAATCTTATATTTAGGTATAAAGTTGATTTTGTTGTATATACTCATTTAGCAATCGATATCGAGATGCTCCAACTCATTAGTTTAACAGATTTAAGTTAATAAACCTTATTTAACGAACTGAGGTTGGCATAAAGCCATGGCGGCATAACGGCAGTGCATTTAGAAGAATTCTGTAATCTTATGTTTTGGTATAAAGTCGATTTTCTTGTATATACACATTTAGCAATCGATATCGAAATGCTTCAAATCATTAGTTTAACAGATTTAAGTTAATAAACGTTCTTTAACGCACTGAAGTCTACATAAAGATTTAACGGTATAACGGCAGTGCATTTAGAAGAATTCCGTTATCTTATATTTAGGTATAAATACGATTTTCTTGTATATACACATTTAGCAAGCGATATCGAAATGCCTCAAATTATTAGTTTAACATACTTAAGTTAATTAACCATCTTTATCCTACTGAAGTTTGCATAAAGCCGGTATAAAGGCAGTGCATTTGGAAGAATTCCGTAATCTTCTTTTTAGGTATAAAGTCGGTTTTCTTGTATATACATATTAACCAATCGATATCGAAATGCTTCAAATCATTAGATTAACATATTTAAGTTAATTAACCTTATTTTTCTTACTGAAGTTTACATAATGCCTTAACGGCATAACGGCAGTGCATGCAGAAGAATTCCGTTATCTTATATTTAGGTATAAAGTCGGTTTTCTTGTATTTACACATTTAGCAATCGATATCAAAATGCTTCAACTCATTAGTTTAACATATTTAAGTTAATAAACTTCTTTAACGATCTGAATTTGTCATATAGCCACAGCGGTATTACGGCAGTGCATGTAGAAGGATTTCGTGATCTTTTATTTAGGTATAAAGTCGATTTTCTTGTATTTACACATTTAGCAATCGATATCGAAAATCTTCAAATCATTAGTTTAACATATTTAAGTTAATTAACTTTCTTTAACGTAATGAAGGTGATATAAAGCCATGGCGGCATAACGACAGTGCATGTAGAAGAATACCGTAATCTTATATTTAAGTACATATATAGTCGATTTTCTTTTATTTACACATTTAGCAATCGATATTGAAATGCCTCAAATCATTAGTTTAACATATTTAAGTAAATTAACCCTCTTTATCTTACTGAAATCTACAAAAGCCTTAACGGCATAACGGCAGTGCATTTGGAAGAGCTCCGTAATCTTATATTTAGGTATTAAGTCGATTTTGTTGTATATACGCATTTAGCAATCAACATCGAAATGCTTGAACTCATTAGTTTAACATATTTAAGTTAATAAACCTTCTTTAACGGTCTGAAGTTGGCATAACGGCAGTGGATGTAGAAGAATTCCGTAATCTTATATTATGCATAAAGTCGCTTTTCTTGTATATACATATTTTTCAATCGATATCGAAATGCTTCAAATCATTTGTTTAACATATTAAGTTAATAAACATTTTGTAGCTTACTGAAGTCTACATAAAGCCTTAACGGTATAGCGGCAGTGCATTTAGAAGAATTACGTAATGTTATAATTTTATATTTAGGTATAAATCGATTTTCTTGTATTTGCACATTTAGCAATCGATATCGAAATGCTTCATACCATTAGTTTAACATATTTAGAATAATTAACCTTCTTTAACGTATTGAAGGTGAAACAAAGCCATGGTGGCATAACGACAGTTCATTTGGAAGAATTCCGTAATCTTATATTTAGGTATAAAGTCGATTTTGTTGTATATACACATTTAGCAAGCGATATCGAAATGCTTCAAATCATTAGTTTAACATATTTAAGTTAATAAACCTTCTTTAACGAACTGAAGTTGGCATAAAGCCATGGGGGCATAACGGCAGTGCCTGTAGAAAAATTCCGTTATCTTATATTTAGGTATAAAGTCGATTTTCTGGTATGTACACATTTAGCAAGCGATATCGAAATGCTTCAAATCATTAGTTTAACATATTTAAGTTAATTAACCTTCTTTAACGTATTGAAGTTGATCTAAAGCCATGGCGGCATAACGGCAGTGCATTTAGAAGAAATCCGTTATCTTGTATTTAGGTATAAAGTCGTTTTTTTTGTATATACACATTTAGCAATCGATATCGAGATGCTTCAAATCATTAGATTAACATATTTAAGTTAATTAACCTTATTTTTCTTACTGAAGTTTACATGAAGCCTTAACGGCATAACGGCAGTGCATTTAAAAGAATTCCGTTATCTTATATTTAGGTATAAAGTCGATTTTCTTGTATTTACACATTTAGCAATCGATATCAAAATGCTTCAACTCATTAGTTTAACATATTTAAGTTAATAAACCTTCTTTAACGATCTGAATTTGTCATATAGCCACAGCGGTATTACGGCAGTGCATGTAGAAGGATTTCGTGATCTTTTATTTAGGTATAAAGTCGATTTTCTTGTATTTACACATTAAGCAATCGATATCGAAAATCTTCAAATCATTAGTTTAACATATTTAAGTTAATTAACTTTCTTTAACGTAATGAAGGTGATATAAAGCCATGGCGGCATAACGACAGTGCATGTAGAAGAATACCGTAATCTTATATTTAAGTACATATATAGTCGATTTTCTTTTATTTACACATTTAGCAATCGATATTGAAATGCCTCAAATCATTAGTTTAACATATTTAAGTAAATTAACCCTCTTTATCTTACTGAAATCTACAAAAGCCTTAACGGCATAACGGCAGTGCATTTGGAAGAGCTCCGTAATCTTATATTTAGGTATTAAGTCGATTTTGTTGTATATACGCATTTAGCAATCGACATCGAAATGCTTGAACTCATTAGTTTAACATGTTTAAGTTAATAAACCTTCTTTAACGGTCTGAAGTTGGCATAACGGCAGTGGATGTAGAAGAATTCCGTAATCTTATATTATGCATAAAGTCGCTTTTCTTGTATATACATATTTTTCAATCGATATCGAAATGCTTCAAATCATTTGTTTAACATATTAAGTTAATAAACATTTTGTAGCTTACTGAAGTCTACATAAAGCCTTAACGGTATAGCGGCAGTGCATTTAGAAGAATTACGTAATGTTATAATTTTATATTTAGGTATAAAGTCGATTTTCTTGTATTTGCACATTTAGCAATCGATATCGAAATGCTTCATACCATTAGTTTAACATATTTAGAATAATTAACCTTCTTTAACGTATTGAAGGTGAAACAAAGCCATGGTGGCATAACGACAGTTCATTTGGAAGAATTCCGTAATCTTATATTTAGGTATAAAGTCGATTTTCTTGTATATACACATTAAGCAATCGATATCGAAATGCTTCAAATCATAAGTTTAACATATTTAAGTTACTTAATCCTCTTTGTCTTACTGAAGTCGCATAAAGCCATGGCGGCATAACGGCAGTGCATTTAGAAGAATTCCGTAATCTTATATTTAGGTATAAAGTCGATTTTGTTGTATATACACATTTAGCAATCGATATCGAAATGCTTCAAATCATTAGTTTAACATATTTAAGTTAATTAACCTTCTTTAACGTATTGAAGTTGATATAAAGCCATGGCGGCATAACGGCAGTGCATTTAGAAGAATTCCGTAATCTTATATTTAGTATAAAGTCGATTTTCTTGTATATACACATTTAGCAATCGATATCGAAATGCTTCAAATCATTAGTTTAACATATTTAAGATAATTAACCTTCTTTAACGTACTGAAGTTGACATAAAGCCATGGCGGCATAACGGCAGTGCATTTAGAAGAATTCCGTAATCTTATATTTAGGTATAAAGTCGATTTTGTTGTATATACACATTTAGCAATCGATATCGAAATGCTTCAAATCATTAGTTTAACATATTTAAGTTAATTAATCTTCTTTAACGTATTGAAGTTGACATAAAGCCATGGCGGCATAACGGCAGTGCATTTAGAAGAATCCCGTTATCTTATATTAAGGTATAAATTCGATTTTCTTGTATATACAAGCGATATCGAAATGCTTCAAATCATTATTTTAACATATTTAAGTTAATTAACCTTCTTTAACGTATTGAAGTTGATATAAAGCCATGGCGGCATAACGGCAGTGCATTTAGAAGAATTCCGTAATGTTATAATTTTATATTTAGGTATAAGGTCGATTTTCTTGTATCTACACATTAAGCAATCGATATCGAAATGCTTCGAACCATTAGCTTAACATATTTAAAATAATTAACCTTCTTTAGCGTAATGAAGGTGATATAAAGCCATGGCGGCATAACGACAGTACCTGTGGAAGAATTCCGCAATCTTATATTTATGTATAAAGTCGATTTTCTTATATATACACATTTAGCAATCGATATCGAAATGCTTCAAATCATTAGTTTAAAA
>CM050324.1:7694657-7710800 GCA_027475135.1 Bactrocera correcta | reverse complement strand
CCTTCATTACGTTAAAGAAGGTTAATTAACTTAAATATGTTAAACTAATGATTTGAAGCATTTCGATATCGCTTGCTAAATGTGTATATACAAGAAAATCGACTTTATACCTAAATATAAGATAACGGAATTCCTCTACATGCACCGCCGTTATGCCGCCATGGATTTATGCCAACTTCAGTTCGTTAAAGAAGGTTTATTAACTTAACTATGTTAAACTAATGAGTTGAAGCATCTCGATATCGATTGCTAAATGTGTATAAACAACAAAATCGACTTTATACCTAATTATAAATTTACGGAATTCTTCCAAATGCACTGCCGTTATACCGTTAAGGCTTTTGTAGACTTCAGTAAGACAAAGAGGATTAAGTAACTTAAATATGTTAAACTTATGATTTGAAGCATTTCGATATCGATTGCTTAATGTGTATATACAAGAAAATCGACTTTATACCTAAATATAAGATTACGGAATTCTTCCAAATGAACTGTCGTTATGCCACCATGGCTTTGTATCACCTTCAATACGTTAAAGAAGGTTAATTATTCTAAATATGTTAAACTAATGGTATGAAGCATTTCGATATCGATTGCTAAATGTGCAAATACAAGAAAATCGACTTTATACCTAAATATAAAATTATAACATTACGTAATTCTTCTAAATGCACTGCCGCTATGACGTTAAGGCTTTATGTAGACTTCAGTAAGCTACAAAATGTTTATTAACTTAATATGTTAAACAAATGATTTGAAGCATTTCGATATCGATTGAAAAATGTGTATATACAAGAAAATCGACTTTATGCATAATATAAGATTACGGAATTCTTCTACATCCACTGCCGTTAATGCCAACTTCAGACCGTTAAAGAAGGTTTATTAACTTAAACATGTTAAACTAATGAGTTCAAGCATTTCGATGTCGATTGCTAAATGCGTATATACAACAAAATCGACTTAATACCTAAATATAATATTACGGAGCTCTTCCAAATGCACTGCCGTTATGCCGTTAAGGCTTTTGTAGATTTCAGTAAGATAAAGAGGGTTAATTTACTTAAATATGTTAAACTAATGATTTGAGGCATTTCAATATCGATTGCTATATGTGTAAATAAAAGAAAATCGACTATATATGTACTTAAATATAAGATTACGGTATTCTTCTACATGCACTGTCGTTATGCCGCCATGGCTTTATATCACCTTCATTACGTTAAAGAAAGTTAATTAACTTAAATATGTTAAACTAATGATTTGAAGATTTTCGATATCGATTGCTAAATGTGTAAATACAAGAAAATCGACTTTATACCTAAATAAAAGATCACGAAATCCTTCTACATGCACTGCCGTAATACCGCTGTGGCTATATGACAAATTCAGATCGTTAAAGAAGGTTTATTAACTTAAATATGTTAAACTAATGAGTTGAAGCATTTTGATATCGATTGCTAAATGTGTAAATACAAGAAAATCGACTTTATACCTAAATATAAGATAACGGAATTCTTTTAAATGCACTGCCGTTATGCCGTTAAGGCTTCATGTAAACTTCAGTAAGAAAAATAAGGTTAATTAACTTAAATATGTTAATCTAATGATTTGAAGCATTTCGATATCGATTGGTTAACATGTATATACAAGAAAACCGACTTTATACCTAAAAAGAAGATTACGGAATTCTTCTGAATGCACTGCAGTTATACCGTTAAGGCTTTATGTAGACTTCAGTGCGTTAAAGAACGTTTATTAACTTAAATATGTTAAACAAATGATTTGAAGCATTTCGATATCGATTGAAAAATGTGTATATACAAGAAAATCGACTTTATGCCTAATATAAGATTGTGGAATTCTTCTACATCCACTGCCGTTATGCCAACTTCAGATCGCTAAAGAAGGTTTATTAACTTAAATATGTTAAACTTATGAGTTGAAGCATTTCGATGTCGATTGCTAAATGCGTATATACAACAAAAATGACTTAATACCTAAATATAAGATTACGGAACTCTTCCAAATGCACTGCCGTTATGCCGTTAAGGCTTTTGTAGATTTCAGTAAGATAAAGAGGGTTAATTTACTTAAATATGTTAAACTAATTATTTGAGGCATTTCAATATCGATTGCTAAATGTGTAAATAAAAGAAAATCGACTATATATGTACTTAAATATAAGATTACGGTGTTCTTCTACATGCACTGTCGTTATGCCGCCATGGCTTTATATCACCTTCATTACGTTAAAGAAGGTTTATTAACTTAAATATGTTAAACTAATGAGTTGAAGCATTTTGATATCGATTGCTAAATGTGTAAATACAAGAAAATCGACTTTATACATAAATATAAGATAACGGAATTCTTTTAAATGCACTGCCGTTATGCCGTTAAGGCATTATGTAAACTTCAGTAAGAAAAATAAGGTTAATTAACTTAAATATGTTAATCTAATGATTTGAAGCATTTCGATATCGATTGGTTAAAATGTATATACAAGAAAACCGACTTTATACCTAAAAAGAAGATTACGGAATTCTTCCAAATGCACTGCCTTTATACCGGCTTTATGTAAACTTCAGTAGGATAAAGATGGTTAATTAACTTAAGTATGTTAAACTAATAATTTGAGGCATTTCGATATCGCTTGCTAAATGTGTATATACAAGAAAATCGTATTTATACCTAATATAAGATAACGGAATTCTTCTAAATGCACTGCCGTTATACCGTTAAATCTTTATGTAGACTTCAGTGCGTTAAAGAACGTTTATTAACTTAAATCTGTTTAAACTAATGATTTGAAGCATTTCGATATCGATTGCTAAATGTGTATATACAAGAAAATCGACTTTATACCAAAACATAAGATTACAGAATTCTTCTAAATGCACTGCCGTTATGCCGCCATGGCTTTATGCCAACCTCAGTTCGTTAAATAAGGTTTATTAACTTAAATCTGTTAAACTAATGAGTTGGAGCATCTCGATATCGATTGCTAAATGAGTATATACAACAAAATCAACTTTATACCTAAATATAAGATTACAAAATTCTTCCAGATGAACTGCCGTTATACCGTTATGGCTTTATGTAAACTTCAGTAAGATAAAGAAGGTTAATAAACTTAAATATGTTAAACTAATGATTTGAAGCATTTCGTTATTGATTGCTAAATGTGTATATAAAAGAAAATCGACTTTATACCTAAATATAAGATTACGGAATTCTTCAAAATGCACTGCCGTTATGCCGCCATGGCTTTATATCAACTTCAATACGTTAAAGAAGGTTTATTAACTTAAATATGTTAAACTAATGAGTTGAAGCATTTCGATATCGATTGCTTAATGTGTATATACAAGAAAATCGATTTTATACGTAAATAAAAGATTACGGAATTCACCCAAATATACTGCCGTTATACCGTTATGGCTTTATTTAAACTTCAGTACGATAAAGAAGGTTAATTAACCTAAATATGCTAAACCAGCTATTTGAAGATTTTCGATATCGATTGCTAAATGTGTAAATCAAGAAAATCGACTACATACCTAAATATAAGATTACGGAATTCTTCTACATGCACTGCCGTTATGGCGCCATGGCTTTATGTTAACTTCAGGCGTTGAAGATTCTTTATTAACTAAAATATGTTAAACTAAAGATTTGACGCATTTCGATATCGATTGCTAAATGAGTATATACAAGAAAATCGAATTCATACCTAAATATAAGATTACGTAATTCTTCTAAATGCACTGCCGTTATGCCGTTATGGCTTTATATTAACTTCAGTTCGTTAAAGAAGGTTTATTAACTTAAATATGTTAAACCAGTCATTTGAAGCATTTCGATATCGATTGCTTAATGCATATATACAAGAAAATCGACTTTATACCTAAATATAAGACTACGGAATTCTTCCAAATGTACTGTCGTTATGCCGCCATGGCTCTTTATCAACTTCAGTACGTTAAAGAAGGTTAATTTACTTAAATATGTTAAACTAAGGATTTGAAGCATTTCGATATCGCTTGCTAAATGTGTATATACAAGAAAATCGAATTTATACCTAAATATAAGATAACTGAATTCTTCTAAATGCACCGCCGTTATGCCGTTAAGGCTTTATGTAGACTTCAGTGCGTTAAAGAAGGTTTATTAACTTAAATATGTTAAACTAATGATTTGAAGCATTTCGATATCGATTGCTGAATGCGATATACAAGAAAATCGATTTTATACCTAAATATAAGATTACGGAATTCTTCCAAATGTACTGTCATTATGCCGCCATGGCTTTGTATCAACTTCAATACGTTAAAGAAGTTTAATTACTTTAAATATGTTAAACTAATGGTTTGATGCATTTTGGTATCGCTAGCTAAATGAGTATATACAAGAAAGTTAAATTTATACCTAAATATAAGATAACGGAATTCTTCTAAATGCAGTGCAGTTATATCGTTAAGGCTTTATGTAAACTTCAGTGCGTTAAAGAAGTTTTATTAACTTAAATATGTTAAACTAATGATTTGAAGCATTTCGCTATCGATTGCTAAATGTGTATATACAAGAAAATCGACATTATACCTAAATATAAGATTACGGAATTCTTCTACATGCACTGTCGTTATGCCGCCATGGCTTTATATCAACTTCAATACGTTAAAGAAGGTTAATTAACTTAAATATGTTAAACTAATGATTTGAAGCATTTCGATATCGATTTCTAAATGCAGTGCAGTTATACCGCCATGGCTTCATGTCACCTTCGGTAGGTTAAAGAAGGTAATTTTACTTATATATGTTAAACTAATGATTTGAAGCATTTCGATATCGATTGCTTAATGTACTAGTACAAGAAACTTGACTTTATACCTAAACATAGCATAACGGAATTCTTCCAAATGCACTGCCGTTATTCCGCCATGGCCTTATGTTAACTTCAGTTAGTTAAAGAAGGTTTATTAACTCAAATATGTTAAACATGTTATTTGAAGCATTTCGATATCGATTGCTTAATGCATATATACAAGAAAATCGACTTTATACCTAAATATAAGATTATGGAATTCTTCCAAATTACGGTCGTTATGGCGCCATGGCTTTATTACACCTTCAATACGTTAAAGAGGGTTAATTAACTTAAATATGTTAAACTAATGATTTGAAGCATTTCTGTATCGATTTCTAAATGCATATATACAAGAAAATCGACTTTATACCTAAATATAAGATTACGGAATTCTTCGAAATACACTGCCGTTATAGCGCCATGGCTTTATTTCACCTTCAATACGTTAAAGATGGTTAATTAAATTAAATATGTTAAACTAATGATTTGAAGCATTTCGATATCGATTTGCTAAATGTGTATATACAAAAAAATCCACTTTATACCTAAATATAAAATTATAACATTACGGAGTTCTTCTAAATGTACTGCCGTTATACCGTTAAGGCTTTATGTAGACCTCATTAAGCTAAAAAATGTTTATTAACTTAATATGTTAAACTAATGATTTGAAGCATTTCGATATCGATTGCTAAATGTGTATATACAAAAAAATCGAATTTATACCTAAATATAAGATGTTATGCCGCCATGGCTTTGTGTAAACTTCAGTGCGTTAAAGTAGGTTTGTTAGCTTAAATATGTTAAACTAATGATTTGAAGCATTTCGATATCGATTGCTAAATGAGTATATACAAGAAAATCGACTTCATACCTAAATATAAGATTACGGGATTCTTCCAAATGTACTGTCGTTATGTCGCCATTGCTTTATATCACCTTCAATACGTTAAATAAGGTTAATTAACTTAAATATGTTAAACTAATGATTTGAAGATTTTCGAAATCGACTGCTAAATGCATATATACAACAAATTCGACTTTATACCTAAATATAAGATTACGGAATTCTTCCAAATGTACTGTCGTTATGCCGCCATGGCTTTATATCAACTTCAATACGTTAAAGAAGGTTAATTAACTTAAATTTGTTAAACTAATGATTTGAAGCATTTCGATATCGATTGCTAAATGTGTATATACAAAAAAATCGAATTTATACCTAAATATGAGATTACGGAATTCTTCTACATGCACTGCCGTTATGCCGCCATGGCTTTGTGTTAACTTCAGTGCGTTAAAGTAGGTTCGTTAACTTAAATATGTTAAACTAATGATTTGAAGCATTTCGATATCGATTGGTAAATTAGTATATACAAGAAAATCGACTTAATACCTAAATATAAGATTACGTAATTCTTCTAAATGCTTTGCCGCTATGCCGTTAAGGCGTTTGTAGACTTCAGTAAGATAAAGAAGGTTAATTAACTTAAATATGTTAAACTAATGATTTGAAGCATTTCGATATCGATTACTAAATGTGTATATACAAGAAAATCGACTTTATACCTAAATATAAGATTACGGAATTCTTCTAAATGCACTGCCGTTATGCCGTTATGGCTTCATTTTAACTTCAGTTCGTTTAAGAAGGTTTATTAACTTAGATATGTTACACCAGTTATTTGAAGCATTTTGAAATCGCTTGCTTAATGCATATATACAAGAAAATCGACTTTCTACCTAAATATAAGTTTACGGAATTCTTCTAAATGCACTGCCGTTATGCCGTTATGGCTTTATGTTAACTTCTGTTCGTTAAAGAAGGTTAATTTACTTAAATATGTTAAACTAATGTTTTGAAGATTTTCGAAATCGATTGCTAAATGCATATATACAAAAAAAATCTACTTTATACCTAAATATAAGATTACGGAATTCTTCAAATGCACTGCCGTTATGCCGTTAAGGCGTTTGCAGACTTCAGTAAGATAAAGAGGGTTAATTAACTTAAATATGTTAAACTAATGATTTGAAGTTTTTCGAAATCGATTGCTAAATGCGTATATACAACAAATTCGACTTAATACCTAAATATAAGATTACGGATTTCTTCTAAATGCACTGCCGTTATGCCGCCATGGCTTTACGCCAACTTCCGTTCGTTAAAGAAGGTTTATTAAATTAAATATTTTAAACTAATGATTTGAAGCATTTCGATATCGATTGCTAAATGTGTATATATAAGAAAATCGACTTTATACATAAATATAAGATTGCGGAATTCTTCCACAGGTACTGTCGTTATGCCGCCATGGCTTTATATCACCTTCATTACGCTAAAGAAGGTTAATTATTTTAAATATGTTAAACTAATGGTTCGAAGCATTTCGATATCGATTGCTTAATGTGTAGATACAAGAAAATCGACCTTATACCTAAATATAAAATTATAACATTACGGAATTCTTCTAAATGCACTGCCGTTATGCCGCCATGGCTTTATATCAACTTCAATACGTTAAAGAAGGTTAATTAACTTAAAATATGTTAAAATAATGATTTGAAGCATTTCGATATCGCTTGTATATACAAGAAAATCGAATTTATACCTTAATATAAGATAACGGGATTCTTCTAAATGCACTGCCGTTATGCCGCCATGGCTTTATATCAACCTCAATACGATAAAGAAGGTTTATTAACTTAAATATGTTAAACTAATGAGTTGAAGCATCTCGATATCGATTGCTAAATGAGTATATACAAGAAAATCGACTTTATACCTAAATATAAGATTACGAAATTCTTCGAAATGCGCTGCCGTTATGCCGTTAAGGCTTTTGTAGACTTCAGTAATATAAAGAGGGTTAATTAACTTAAATATGTTAAACTAATGATTTGACGCATTTTGATATGGATTGCTAAATGAGTATATACAAAAAAATCGACTTTGTACCTAAATAGAGGATTACGGAATGCTTCTAAATGCACTGCCGTTATGCCGTTAAGGCTTTTGTAGACTTCAGCAGAATAAAGAGGGTTAATTATCTTAAATATGTTAAACTCATGATTTGAAGCATTTCGATGTCGATTGCTAAATGCGTATATACAACAAAATCGACTTAATTCCTAAATATAAGTTTACGGAACTCTTCCAAATGCACCTCCGTTATGCCGTTAAGGCTTTTGTAGACTTCAGTAAGAAAAAGAGGATTAATTTACTTAAATATGTTAAACTCATGATTTGAAGCATTTCGATATCGCTTGCTAAAAGTGTATTTACAAGAAAATCGACTTAATACCTAAATATAAGATTACGGAACTCTTCTAAATGCACTGCCGTTATGCCGTTAAGGCTTTTGTAGACTTCAGTAGAATAAAGAGGGTTAATTATCTTAAATATGTTAAACTCATGATTTGAAGCATTTCGATATCGATTGCTTAATGTGTATATACAAGAAAATCGACATTATACTTAAATATAAGATTACGTAATTCTTCCAAATGTACTGTCGTTATGCCGCCATGGCTTTGTGTCACCTTCAATACGTTAAAGAAGGTTTATTAACTTAAATATGTTAAACTAATGAGTTGAAGCATCTCGATATCGATTGCTAAATGTGTATATACAACAAAATTGACTTTATACCTAAATATAAGATTACTGAATTCCTTTAAATGCACTGCCGTTATGCCGCCATGGCTTTACGCCAACTTCCGTTCGTTAAAGAAGGTTTATTAAATTAAATATTTTAAACTAATGATTTGAAGCATTTCGATATCGATTGCTAAATGTGTATATATAAGAAAATCGACTTTATACATAAATATAAGATTACGGAATTCTTCTAAATGCACTGCCGTTATGCCGCCATAGCTTTATATCAACTTCAATACGTTAAAGAAGATTAATTAACTTAAATATGTTAAACTAATGATTTGAAGATTTTCGAAATCTATTGCTAAATGTGTATATACAACAAAATCGACTTCATACCTAAATATAACATTACGGAATTCTTCTAAATGCACTACCGTTATGCCGCCATGGCTTTATATCAACTTCAATAAGATTAATTATCTTAAATATGTTAAACTAATGATTTGAAGCATTTCGATATCGCTTGCTAAATGTGTATATACAACAAAATCGACTTTATACCTAAATATAAGATTACGGAATTCTTCTTAATGCACTGCCGTTATGCCGCTGTGGCTTTATATCAACTTCAATACGTTAAAGAAGGTTAATTAACTCAAATATGTTAAACTAATGATTTGAAGCATTTCGATATCGCTTGCTAAATGTGTATATACAAGAAAATCGACTTTATACCTAAATATAAGATAACGGAATTCTTCTACTGGCACTGCCGTTATACCGCCATGGCTTTATGCCAACTTCAGTTCGTTAAAGAAGGTTTATTAACTTAAATATGTTAAACTAATGATTTGAAGCATTTCGATATCGCTTGCTAAATGTGTATATACAAGAAAATCGACTTTATACCTAAATATAAGATTTAGGAGTTCTTCTAAATGCACTGCCGTTATGCCGCCATGGCTTTAGATCAACTTCAATACGTTAAAGAAGATTAATTAACTTAAATATGTTAAACTAATGATTTGAAGCATTTCGATATCGCTTGCTAAAAGTGTATTTACAAGAAAATCGACTTTATACCTAAATATAAGATAACGGAATTCTTCTACGTGCACTGCCGTTATACCGCCATGGCTTTATGCCAACTTCAGTTCGTTAAAGAAGGTTTATTAACTTAAATATGTTAAACTAATGATTTGAAGCATTTCGATATCGCTTGCTAAATGTGTATATACAACAAAATCGACTTTATACCTAAATATAACATTACGGAATTCTTCTAAATGCACTGCCGTTATGCCGCTATGGCTTTATATCAACTTCAATACGTTAAAGAAGGTTAATTAACTTAAATATGTTAAACTAATGATTTGAAGCATTTCGATATCGCTTGCTAAATGTGTATATACAAGAAAATCGACTTTATACCTAAATATAAGATAACGGAACTCTTTTAAATGCACTGCCGTTATGCCGTTAAGGCTTTATGCAGACTTCAGTAAGATAGAGAGGGTTAATTAACTTAAATATGTTAAACTAATGATTTGAAGCATTTCGATATCGATTGCTAAATGTGTAAATACAAGAAAATCGCCTATATACTTAAATATAGGATTACGGAATTCTTCTACATGCACTGTCGTTATGCAGCCATGGCTTTATATCACCTTCAATACGTTAAAGAAGGTTAATTAACTTAAATATGTTAAACTAATGATTTGAAGCATTTCGATATCGATTGCTAAATGTTTATATACAAGAAAATCGAATTTATACCTAAATATAAGATAACGGGATTATTCTAAATGCACTGCCGTTATACCGTTAAGGCTTTATGTAGACTTCAGTAAGCTAAAAAATGTTTATTAACTTAATATGTTAAACTAATGATTTGAAGCATTTCGATATCGATATCTAAATGTGTATATAAAGAAAATCGACTTTATACCTAAATAAAAGATTACGGAATTCTCCTACATGCACTGCCGTAATGCCGCCGTGGCTATATGCCAACTTCAGATCGTTAAAGAAGGTTTATTAACTTAAATATGTTAAGCTAATGAGTTGAAGCATCTCGATATCGATTGCTAAATGTGTATATACAACAAAATCGAATTTATACCTAAATATAAGATTACGGATTTCTTCTAAATGCACTGCCGTTATGCCGCCATGGCTTTAGATCAACTTCAGTACGTTAAAGAAGGTTAATTAACTTAAATATGTTAAACTAATGATTTGAAGCATTTCGATATCGCTTGTATATACAAGAAAATCAGGTTTATTAACATAAATATGTTAAGCTAATGAGTTGAAACATCTCGATATCGATTGCTAAATGTGTAAATACAACAAAATCGACTTTATACCTAAATATAACATTACGGAATTCTTCTACATGCACTGCCGTTATGCCGCCATGGCTTTATGCCAACTTCAGTTCGTTATAGAAGGTTTGTTAACTTAAATATGTTAAACTAATGAGTTGAAGCATCTCGATATCGATTGCTAAATGTGTATATACAAAAAAAACGACTTTATACCTAAATACAAGATAACGGAATTTTTCTACAGGCACTGCCGTTATGCCCCCATGGCTTTATGCCAACTTCAGTTCGTTAAAGAAGGTTTATTAACTTAAATATGTTAAACTAATGATTTGAAGCATTTCGATATCGCTTGCTAAATGTGTATATACAACAAAATCGACTTTATACCTAAATAACGGGTGATTTTTTTGAGGTTAGGATTTTCATGCATTAGTATTTGACAGATTACGTGGGATTTCAGACATGGTGTCAAAGAGAAAGATGCTCAGTATGCTTTGACATTTCATCATGAATAGACTTACTAACGAGCAACGCTTGCAAATCATTGAATTTTATTACCAAAATCAGTGTTCGGTTCGAAATGTGTTTCGCGCTTTACGTCCGATTTATGGTCTACATAATCGACCAAGTGAGCAAACAATTAATGCGATTGTGACCAAGTTTCGCACTCAGTTTACTTTATTGGACATTAAACCAACCACACGAATGCGTACAGTGCGTACAGAAGAGAATATTGCGTCTGTTTCTGAGAGTGTGGCTGAAGACCGTGAAATGTCGATTCGTCGCCGTTCGCAGCAATTGGGTTTGTGTTATTCGACCACATGGAAGATTTTACGCAAAGATCTTGGTGTAAAACCGTATAAAATACAGCTCGTGCAAGAACTGAAGCCGAACGATCTGCCACAACGTCGAATTTTCAGTGAATGGGCCCTAGAAAAGTTGGCAGAAAATCCGCTTTTTTATCGACAAATTTTGTTCAGCGATGAGGCTCATTTCTGGTTGAATGGCTACGTAAATAAGCAAAATTGCCGCATTTGGGGTGAAGAGCAACCAGAAGCCGTTCAAGAACTGCCCATGCATCCCGAAAAATGCACTGTTTGGTGTGGTTTGTACGCTGGTGGAATCATTGGACCGTATTTTTTCAAAGATGCTGTTGGACGCAACGTTACGGTGAATGGCGATCGCTATCGTTCGATGCTAACAAACTTTTTGTTGCCAAAAATGGAAGAACTGAACTTGGTTGACATGTGGTTTCAACAAGATGGCGCTACATGCCACACAGCTCGCGATTCTATTGCCATTTTGAGGGAAAACTTCGGACAACAATTCATCTCAAGAAATGGACCCGTAAGTTGGCCACCAAGATCATGCGATTTAACGCCTTTAGACTATTTTTTGTGGGGCTACGTCAAGTCTAAAGTCTACAGAAATAAGCCAGCAACTATTCCAGCTTTGGAAGACAACATTTCCGAAGAAATTCGGGCTATTCCGGCCGAAATGCTCGAAAAAGTTGCCCAAAATTGGACTTTCCGAATGGACCACCTAAGACGCAGCCGCGGTCAACATTTAAATGAAATTATCTTCAAAAAGTAAATGTCATGAACCAATCTAACGTTTCAAATAAAGAACCGATGAGATTTTGCAAATTTTATGCGTTTTTTTTTAAAAAAAGTTATCAAGCTCTTAAAAAATCACCCTTTATAAGATTACGGAATTCTTCCAAATGAACTGTCGTTATGCCACCATGGCTTTGTTTCATCTTCAATACGTTAAAGAAGGTTAATTATTCTAAATATGTTAAACTAATGGTATGAAGCATTTCGATATCGATTGCTAAATGTGCAAATACAAGAAAATCGACTTTATACCTAAATATAAAATTATAACATTACGTTATTCTTCTAAATGCACTGCCGCTATACCGTTAAGGCTTTATGTAGACTTCAGTAAGCTACAAAATGTTTATTAACTTAATATGTTAAACAAATGATTTGAAGCATTTCGATATCGATTGAAAAATATGTATATACAAGAAAAGCGACTTTGTGCATAATATAAGATTACGGAATTCTTCTACATCCACTGCCGTTATGCCAACTTCAGACCGTTAAAGAAGGTTTATTAACTTAAACATGTTAAACTAATGAGTTCAAGCATTTCGATGTCGATTGCTAAATGCGTATATACAACAAAATCGACTTAATACCTAAATATAAGATTACGGAGCTCTTCCAAATGCACTGCCGTTATGCCGTTAAGGCTTTTGTAGATTTCAGTAAGATAAAGAGGGTTAATTTACTTAAATATGTTAAACTAATGATTTGAGGCATTTCAATATCGATTGCTAAATGTGTAAATAAAAGAAAATCGACTATATATGTACTTAAATATAAGATTACGGTATTCTTCTACATGCACTCTCGTTATGCCGCCATGGCTTTATATCACCTTCATTACGTTAAAGAAAGTTAATTAACTTAAATATGTTAAACTAATGATTTGAAGATTTTCGATATCGATTGCTAAATGTGTAAATACAAGAAAATCGACTTTATACCTAAATAAAAGATCACGAAATCCTTCTACATGCACTGCCGTAATACCGCTGTGGCTATATGACAAATTCTGATCGTTAAAGAAGTTTATTAACTTAAATATGTTAAACTAATGAGTTGAAGCATTTTGATATCGATTGCTAAATGTGTAAATACAAGAAAATCGACTTTATACCTAAATATAAGATAACGGAATTCTTTTAAATGCACTGCCGTTATGCCGTTAAGGCATTATGTAAACTTCAGTAAGAAAAATAAGGTTAATTAACTTAAATATGTTAATCTAATGATTTGAAGCATTTCGAAATCGATTGGTTAATATGTATATACAAGAAAACCGACTTTATACCTAAAAAGAAGATTAATGCACTGCCGTTATGCCGCCATGGCTTTATGCCAACCTCAGTTCGTTAAATAAGGTTTATTAACTTAAATCTGTTAAACTAATGAGTTGGAGCATCTCGATATCGATTGCTAAATGAGTATATACAACAAAATCAACTTTATACCTAAATATAAGATTACAAAATTCTTCCAGATGAACTGCCGTTATACCGTTATGGCTTTATGAAAACTTCAGTAAGATAAAGAAGGTTAATTAACTTAAATATGTTAAACTAATGATTTGAAGCATTTCGTTATTGATTGCTAAATGTGTATATAAAAGAAAATCGACTTTATACCTAAATATAAGATTACGGAATTCTTCAAAATGCACTGCCGTTATGCCGCCATGGCTTTATATCAACTTCAATACGTTAAAGAAGGTTTATTAACTTAAATATGTTAAACTAATGAGTTGAAGCATTTCGATATCGATTGCTTAATGTGTATATACAAGAAAATCGATTTTATACGTAAATAAAAGATTACGGAATTCACCCAAATATACTGCCGTTATGCCGTTATGGCTTTATTTAAACTTCAGTACGATAAAGAAGGTTAATTAACCTAAATATGTTAAACCAGCTATTTGAAGATTTTCGATATCGATTGCTAAATGTGTAAATCCAAGAAAATCGACTACATACCTAAATATAAGATTACGGAATTCTTCTACATGCACTGCCGTTATGGCGCTATGGCTTTATGTTAACTTCAGGCGTTGAAGATTCTTTATTAACTAAAATATGTTAAACTAAAGATTTGACGCATTTCGATATCGATTGCTAAATGAGTATATACAAGAAAATCGAATTCATACCTAAATATAAGATTACGTAATTCTTCTAAATGCACTGCCGTTATACCGTTATGGCTTTATATTAACTTCAGTTCGTTAAAGAAGGTTTATTAACTTAAGTATGTTAAACCAGTCATTTGAAGCATTTCGATATCGATTGCTTAATGCATATATACAAGAAAATCGACTTTATACCTAAATATAAGACTACGGAATTCTTCCAAATGTACTGTCGTTATGCCGCCATGGCTCTTTATCAACTTCAATACGTTAAAGAAGGTTAATTTACTTAAATATGTTAAACTAAGGATTTGAAGCATTTCGATATCGCTTGCTAAATGTGTATATACAAGAAAATCGAATTTATACCTAAATATAAGATAACTGAATTCTTCTAAATGCACCGCCGTTATGCCGTTAAGGCTTTATGTAGACTTCAGTGCGTTAAAGAAGGTTTATTAACTAAAATATGTTAAACTAATGATTTGAAGCATTTCGATATCGATTGCTGAATGCGATATACAAGAAAATCGATTTTATACCTAAATATAAGATTACGGAATTCTTCCAAATGTACTGTCATTATGCCGCCATGGCTTTGTATCAACTTCAATACGTTAAAGAAGTTTAATTACTTTAAATATGTTAAACTAATGGTTTGATGCATTTTGGTATCGCTTGCTAAATGAGTATATACAAGAAAGTTAAATTTATACCTAAATATAAGATAACGGAATTCTTCTAAATGCAGTGCAGTTATATCGTTAAGGCTTTATGTAAACTTCAGTGCGTTAAAGAAGTTTTATTAACTTAAATATGTTAAACTAATGATTTGAAGCATTTCGCTGTCGATTGCTAAATGTGTACATACAAGAAAATCGACATTATACCTAAATATAAGATTACGGAATTCTTCTACATGTACTGTCGTTATGCCGCCATGGCTTTATATCAACTTCAATACGTTAAAGAAGGTTAATTAACTTAAATATGTTAAACTAATGATTTGAAGCATTTCGATATCGATTTCTAAATGCATATATACAAGAAAGTCGAACTTATACCCAAATATAAAATTGCGGAATTCTTCTAAATGCAGTGCAGTTATACCGCCATGGCTTCATGTCACCTTCGGTAGGTTAAAGAAGGTAATTTTACTTATATATGTTAAACTAATGATTTGAAGCATTTCGATATCGATTGCTTAATGTGCTAGTACAAGAAACTTGACTTTATACCTAAACATAGGATAACGGAATTCTTCCAAATGCACTGCCGTTATTCCGCCATGGCCTTATGTTAACTTCAGTTAGTTAAAGAAGGTTTATTAACTCAAATATGTTAAACCTGTTATTTGAAGCATTTCGATATCGATTGCTTAATGCATATATACAAGAAAATCGACTTTATACCTAAATATAAGATTATGGAATTCTTCCAAATTACTGTCGTTATGGCGGCATGGCTTTATTACACCTTCAATACGTTAAAGATGGTTAATTAACTTAAATATGTTAAACTAATGATTTGAAGCATTTCTGTATCGATTTCTAAATGCATATATACAAGAAAATCGACTTTATACCTAAATATAAGAT
>CM050324.1:7673800-7693657 GCA_027475135.1 Bactrocera correcta | reverse complement strand
TCTTTAACGTATTGAAGTTGATCTAACGCCATGGCGGCATAACGGCAGTGCATTTAGAAGAAATCCGTTATCTTGTATTTGGGTATAAAGTCGTTTTTTTTGTATATACACATTTAGCAATCGATATCGAGATGCTTCCAATCATTAGATTAACATATTTAATTTAAATTTAAACCTTATTTTTCTTACTGAAGTTTACATGAAGCCTTAACGGCATAACGGCAGTGCATTTAAAAGAATTCCGTTATCTTATATTTAGGTATAAAGTCGATTTTCTTGTATTTCACATTTAGCAATCGATATCAAAATGCTTCAACTCATTAGTTTAACATATTTAAGTTAATAAACCTTCTTTAACGATCTGAATTTGTCATATAGCCACAGCGGTATTACGGCAGTGCATGTAGAAGGATTTCGTGATCTTTTATTTAGGTATAAAGACGATTTTCTTGTATTTACACATTAAGCAATCGATATCGAAAATCTTCAAATCTTTAGTTTAACATATTTAAGTTAATTAACTTTTTTTAAACGTAATGAAGGTGATATAAAGCCATGGCGGCATAACGACAGTGCATGTAGAAGAATACCGTAATCTTATATTTAAGTACATATATAGTCGATTTTCTTTTATTTACACATTTAGCAATCGATATTGAAATGCCTCAAATCATTAGTTTAACATATTTAAGTAAATTAACCCTCTTTATTTTACTGAAATCTACAAAAGCCTTAACGGCATAACGGCAGTGCATTTGGAAGAGCTCCGTAATCTTATATTTAGGTATTAAGTCGATTTTGTTGTATATACGCATTTAGCAATCGACATCGAAATGCTTGAACTCATTAGTTTAACATGTTTAAGTTAATAAACCTTCTTTAACGGTCTGAAGTTGGCATAACGGCAGTGGATGTAGAAGAATTCCGTAATCTTATATTATGCATAAAGTCGCTTTTCTTGTATATAAATATTTTTCAATCGATATCGAAATGCTTCAAATCATTTGTTTAACATATTAAGTTAATAAACATTTTGTAGCTTACTGAAGTCTACATAAAGCCTTAACGGTATAGCGGCAGTGCATTTGAAGAATTACGTAATGTTAAAATTTTATATTTAGGTATAAAGTCGATTTTCTTGTATTTGCACATTTAGCAATCGATATCAAAATGCTTCATACCATTATTTTAACATATTTAGAATAATTAACCTTCTTTAACGTATTGAAGGTGAAACAAAGCCATGGTGGCATAACGACAGTTCATTTGGAAGAATTCCGTAATCTTATATTTAGGTATAAAGTCGATTTTCTTGTATATACACATTAAGCAATCGATATCGAAATGCTTCAAATCATAAGTTTAACATATTTAAGTTACTTAATCCTCTTTGTCTTACTGAAGTCTACAAAAGCCTCAACGGTATAACGGCAGTGCATTTGGAAGAATTCCGTAAACTTATATTTAGGTATAAAGTCGATTTTGTTGTTTATACACATTAAGCAATCGATATCGAGATGCTTCAACTCATTAGTTTAACATAGTTAAGTTAATAAACCTTCTTTAACGAACTGAAGTTGGCATAAATCCATGGTGGCATAACGGCAGTGCATGTAGAGGAATTCCGTTATCTTATATTTAGGTATAAAGTCGATTTTCTTGTATATACACATTTAGCAAGCGATATCGAAATGCTTCAAATCATTATTTTAAACATTTTTAAATTTAAATTTAAACCTTCTTTAACGTAATGAAGGTGATATAAAGCCATGGCGGCATAACGACAGTGCATTAAGAAGAATTCCGTAATCTTATATTTAGGTATAAAGTCGATTTTGTTGTATATACATTTTTAGCAAGCGTATCGAAATGCTTCAAATCATTAGTTTAACATATTTAAGTTAATAAACCTTCTTTAACGAACTGAAGTTGGCATAAAGCCATGGGGGCATAACGGCAGTGCCTGTAGAAAAATTCCGTTATCTTATATTTAGGTATAAAGTCGATTTTCTTGTATGTACACATTTAGCAAGCGATATCGAAATGCTTCAAATCATTAGTTTAACATATTTAAGTTAATTAACCTTCTTTAACGTATTGAAGTTTATCTAAAGCCATGGCGGCATAACGGCAGTGCATTTAGAAGAAATCCGTTATCTTGTATTTAGGTATAAAGTCGTTTTTTTTGTATATACACATTTAGCAATCGATATCGAGATGCTTCAACTCATTAGTTTAACATATTTAAGTTAACAAACCTTCTATAACGAACTGAAGTTGGCATAAAGCCATGGCGGCATAACGGCAGTGCATGTAGAAGAATTCCGTAATGTTATATTTAGGTATAAAGTCGATTTTGTTGTATTTACACATTTAGCAATCGATATCGAGATTTTTCAACTCATTAGCTTAACATATTTATGTTAATAAACCTGATTTTCTTGTATATACAAGCGATATCGAAATGCTTCAAATCATTAGTTTAACATATTTAAGTTAATTAACCTTCTTTAACGTACTGAAGTTGATCTAAAGCCATGGCGGCATAACGGCAGTGCATTTAGAAGAAATCCGTAATCTTATATTTAGGTATAAATTCGATTTTGTTGTATATACACATTTAGCAATCGATATCGAGATGCTTCAACTCATTAGCTTAACATATTTAAGTTAATAAACCTTCTTTAACGATCTGAAGTTGGCATATAGCCACGGCGGCATTCCGGCAGTGCATGTAGGAGAATTCCGTAATCTTTTATATAGGTATAAAGTCGATTTTCTTTTATATACACATTTAGATATCGATATCGAAATGCTTCAAATCATTAGTTTAACATATTAAGTTAATAAACATTTTTTAGCTTACTGAAGTCTACATAAAGCCTTAACGGTATAACGGCAGTGCATTTAGAATAATCCCGTTATCTTATATTTAGGTATAAATTCGATTTTCTTGTATATAAACATTTAGCAATCGATATCGAAATGCTTCAAATCATTAGTTTAACATATTTAAGTTAATTAACATTCTTTAACGTATTGAAGGTGATATAAAGCCATGGCTGCATAACGACAGTGCATGTAGAAGAATTCCGTAATCCTATATTTAAGTATATAGGCGATTTTCTTGTATTTACACATTTAGCAATCGATATCGAAATGCTTCAAATCATTAGTTTAACATATTTAAGTTAATTAACCCTCTCTATCTTACTGAAGTCTGCATAAAGCCTTAACGGCATAACGGCAGTGCATTTAAAAGAGTTCCGTTATCTTATATTTAGGTATAAAGTCGATTTTCTTGTATATACACATTTAGCAAGCGATATCGAAATGCTTCAAATCATTAGTTTAACATATTTAAGTTAATTAACCTTCTTTAACGTATTGAAGTTGATATAAAGCCATAGCGGCATAACGGCAGTGCATTTAGAAGTATTCCGTAATGTTATATTTAGGTATAAAGTCGATTTTGTTGTATATACACATTTAGCAAGCGATATCGAAATGCTTCAAATCATTAGTTTAACATATTTAAGTTAATAAACCTTCTTTAACGAACTGAAGTTGGCATAAAGCCATGGCGGTATAACGGCAGTGCACGTAGAAGAATTCCGTTATCTTATATTTAGGTATAAAGTCGATTTTCTTGTAAATACACTTTTAGCAAGCGATATCGAAATGCTTCAAATCATTAGTTTAACATATTTAAGTTAATTAATCTTCTTTAACGTATTGAAGTTGATCTAAAGCCATGGCGGCATAACGGCAGTGCATTTAGAAGAACTCCATAATCTTATATTTAGGTATAAAGTCGATTTTCTTGTATATACACATTTAGCAAGCGATATCGAAATGCTTCAAATCATTAGTTTAACATATTTAAGTTAATAAACCTTCTTTAACGAACTGAAGTTGGCATAAAGCCATGGCGGTATAACGGCAGTGCACGTAGAAGAATTCCGTTATCTTATATTTAGGTATAAAGTCGATTTTCTTGTATATACACATTTAGCAAGCGATATCGAAATGCTTCAAATCATTAGTTTAACATATTTAAGATAATTAATCTTCTTTAACGTATTGAAGTTGATATAAAGCCATGGCGGCATAACGGTAGTGCATTTAGAAGAATTCCGTAATGTTATATTTAGGTATGAAGTCGATTTTGTTGTATATACACATTTAGCAATAGATTTCGAAAATCTTCAAATCATTAGTTTAACATATTTAAGTTAATTAATCTTTTTTAACGTATTGAAGTTGATATAAAGCTATGGCGGCATAACGGCAGTGCATTTAGAAGAATTCCGTAATCTTATATTTATGTATAAAGTCGATTTTCTTATATATACACATTTAGCAATCGATATCGAAATGCTTCAAATCATTAGTTTAAAATATTTAATTTAATAAACCTTCTTTAACGAACGGAAGTTGGCGTAAAGCCATGGCGGCATAACGGCAGTGCATTTAAAGGAATTCAGTAATCTTATATTTAGGTATAAAGTCAATTTTGTTGTATATACACATTTAGCAATCGATATCGAGATGCTTCAACTCATTAGTTTAACATATTTAAGTTAATAAACCTTCTTTAACGTATTGAAGGTGACACAAAGCCATGGCGGCATAACGACAGTACATTTGGAAGAATTACGTAATCTTATATTTAAGTATAATGTCGATTTTCTTGTATATACACATTAAGCAATCGATATCGAAATGCTTCAAATCATTAGTTTAACATATTTAAGATAATTAATCTTCTTTAACGTATTGAAGTTGATATAAAGCCATGGCGGCATAACGGTAGTGCATTTAGAAGAATTCCGTAATGTTATATTTAGGTATGCAGTCGATTTTGTTGTATATACACATTTAGCAATAGATTTCGAAAATCTTCAAATCATTAGTTTAACATATTTAAGTTAATTAATCTTTTTTAACGTATTGAAGTTGATATAAAGCTATGGCGGCATAACGGCAGTGCATTTAGAAGAATTCCGTAATCTTATATTTATGTATAAAGTCGATTTTCTTATATATACACATTTAGCAATCGATATCGAAATGCTTCAAATCATTAGTTTAAAATATTTAATTTAATAAACCTTCTTTAACGAACGGAAGTTGGCGTAAAGCCATGGCGGCATAACGGCAGTGCATTTAAAGGAATTCAGTAATCTTATATTTAGGTATAAAGTCGATTTTCTTGTATATGCTCATTTAGCAATCGATATCGAGATGCTTCAACTCATTAGTTTAACATATTTAAGTTAATAAACCTTCTTTATCGTATTGAGGTTGATATAAAGCCATGGCGGCATAACGGCAGTGCATTTAGAAGAATCCCGTTATCTTATATTAAGGTATAAATTCGATTTTCTTGTATATACAAGCGATATCGAAATGCTTCAAATCATTATTTTAACATATTTAAGTTAATTAACCTTCTTTAACGTATTGAAGTTGATATAAAGCCATGGCGGCATAACGGCAGTGCATTTAGAAGAATTCCGTAATGTTATAATTTTATATTTAGGTATAAGGTCGATTTTCTTGTATCTACACATTAAGCAATCGATATCGAAATGCTTCGAACCATTAGTTTAATATATTTAAAATAATTAACCTTCTTTAGCGTAATGAAGGTGATATAAAGCCATGGCGGCATAACGACAGTACCTGTGGAAGAATTCCGCAATCTTATATTTATGTATAAAGTCGATTTTCTTATATATACACATTTAGCAATCGATATCGAAATGCTTCAAATCATTAGTTTAAAATATTTAATTTAATAAACCTTCTTTAACGAACGGAAGTTGGCGTAAAGCCATGGCGGCATAACGGCAGTGCATTTAGAAGAAATCCGTAATCTTATATTTAGGTATTAAGTCGAATTTGTTGTATATACGCATTTAGCAATCGATTTCGAAAAACTTCAAATCATTAGTTTAACATATTTAAGTTAATTAACCCTCTTTATCTTACTGAAGTCTGCAAACGCCTTAACGGCATAACGGCAGTGCATTTGAAGAATTCCGTAATCTTATATTTAGGTATAAAGTAGATTTTTTTGTATATATGCATTTAGCAATCGATTTCGAAAATCTTCAAAACATTAGTTTAACATATTTAAGTAAATTAACCTTCTTTAACGAACAGAAGTTAACATAAAGCCATAACGGCATAACGGCAGTGCATTTAGAAGAATTCCGTAAACTTATATTTAGGTAGAAAGTCGATTTTCTTGTATATATGCATTAAGCAAGCGATTTCAAAATGCTTCAAATAACTGGTGTAACATATCTAAGTTAATAAACCTTCTTAAACGAACTGAAGTTAAAATGAAGCCATAACGGCATAACGGCAGTGCATTTAGAAGAATTCCGTAATCTTATATTTAGGTATAAAGTCGATTTTCTTGTATATACACATTTAGCAATCGATATCGAAATGCTTCAAATCATTAGTTTAACATATTTAAGTTAATTAACCTTCTTTATCTTTGTCGGGGTTATCGACGATATATTTGCCGGTGTGCCAAATAAAATAAAAACTATTAGCGTTTGGATAACAATTCGGATGTGTATATTCAAGTAATTACAATATATGTATGTACATATATGGGTTAATAAATATAATTGTGGGTATACAATTGAGGGGTGGGTATGTATATATATATAAATATAAATAAATTAAATGAAACCTGATGTGGTTATTTATTCCCGCGTTGAGTTTTTGGATTCTGCTACTGTGATGCTGCTGTGGTTGTTGTTGCTGCTGATACACTGCTGTTGTGGTTGTTGTTACGGCTGATGCACTGCTGCTGCTTGGCGCCTTAATGTCCGTCCGCTTTGGTTATTTGGTTTATTATGTTTTGTTGGGTTCTTCGTTGTTATATTGGCGCTGTTGGGTGTTTTTTGCATTGTCCTCTAATTCGTATTTCGACGAGTTAGGAGGACAATGCAGGGATGTGTTCATTTGGTATGAACATCCCGGCCGCCTTGCAGTGTCTGCGAATAAAAAGATTTTTAGATCTATTTTGATTTGGGTAAATGTGTATTATTATCAACGGGTTGGAGGTATACTTGGGGTTTAAATCGCACAAGCACCGGTTAAAGTCCAACCGAGTGCGGTGTTTTGTGCGATCACGGTGCTGTTATCGGGGTTGAATATGCCGGGTTTCATTACTCTTGGGTAGATGTCAGCTCCTAGTTCCAACATGATTTTGTCGTTCTTCCAAAATGTAGGGTCGGCTAGGACTAAGTGGTCGAACTTCTTAATGATTTCGCCACTTAAGTCACGATTATAGGGTCGGGTCGGTAAATCATGCGTCAATAGGCAGTTAACTTCGACATGCCAGTCGGAATCAGTTAATGATCCTATGACGACTTTACATATACGATGCGAGTCGAGGTACGTTTTCGGTAACCTCAATCTCTGTACCAGTTCTGAGGCAATTACAGTCACTTTTCGGGTCGGGTTGATTATGGCTCGTATTTTATTCCATTTGCCATCATGTTTAATTTTTATCATGACTGTTGGTATGAGGGTCGGCTTGGCCAGTAACGTGGGTAGGTCGTTTTGTTTATGCAATCTCTCTTTGCTCTTTGATGTTTTTTCTGGCTCCTTGCAGAACAACCTGGGGTGTCCATGTAGGGTTGAATGGTGTTCCCCATTACATGTGGCACATCGTTTTGTACTTGTGCACTTTTGGGTGGAGTGCGATCTGGCCAAGCAATTGACGCAGTACTTATACTTAATGACTGCGTTATACTTTTCTTTGATGTTCATTTTGGTGAATTTTGAACATGTTATCAGTCTATGATCTTCTTTGCACAATCCACAGGCGACGTGTTTGTGTGTTCGTTTTGATGGACGGCTGATAGCACGCCGAGCCGTGCGATGGGTACTTCCTCGTTCTTCCCGAATAGGAGAAAGGCTGATGGTACGTCGGGCCGTGCGATGAGTATTTCCACGCTCCTCTCGAATGGGGGAAAGGGTCGCTTTAAAGCGATGCAGGCGTCTTGCCAGGGTTCCTTCGTCGGAGAGTGGGCTGATGCTACGGGTCACGCTGAGTGATCGCACAGTGAATGTGGGGCTGCTTTGGCGGCTGCAAATTGACTTCGTACTGCTTTGAGGGGCCATGTCACTATAAGGAAATAAGATTAATTATTTGGTAAAGGGACTATTTTGGTTATTGGGCGGGTAATTGTTCCCTGAGAGGTACGTATGTCAACTACTCTTGCTTTATTGTCTGCACCTAGATACGTTTTTTCGATGCGACCAAGTCTCCACTCATTTGGGGGTAGTGTTTCTTGACGTATAACTACCATATCGTTAACGTCTATGTTGCGTTGAGGGTATTTCCATTTATATCTTTTGTGGAGTTCTTTCAGGTATTCTTCTTTCCATCGTTTGCAGAAGTGTTGATGGAGTATCTTCAGTTTCTGCCATCTTTGTGCGATGCTTAGATGTGCATCTTCTAAATTGGGTTCTGCTGGGATTAATAAAGGGGTACCTATTAAGAAATGGCCTGGAGTTAAAGGTTCTAAATTTGTTGGGTCTTCACTTAATGGGCTTAAAGGGCGAGAATTCAAGCAACTTTCGATTCGAGTTAAAAGGGTAGCTAGTTCTTCGAAAGTGAATTTCTGGTTCTGGGACACCTTTTTCAAGTGGCTCTTTAAACTTTTCACTCCTGCTTCCCAGAGTCCACCCATGTGTGGAGCTCCTGGAGGATTAAAGTGCCAGTTGATGTTTTGGTGTGCTTCGCTAGTTGTTAGTTGAGTTTTCAATGACTTCATGAATTCTCGCCGATCTTTAATTAAAAGTTTTGACGCTCCCACGAAATTAGTACCATTGTCCGTATAGAGATCGGCGGGACATCCGCGCCTGGAAAAGAAACGTGCGAATGCGGCCATGAATGCGTTGGTGGTGAGATCACTCACTGGCTCTAGATGTATTGCTTTGGTTGCAAAACAAACAAATACGCATACATAGCCTTTTGTGATCAAACATGCTCTGCCGGTGTAATTTTTTATGTCATAGGGACCGGCGAAATCGATTCCTGATGCTGCGAATGGACGGGTTAAGGTGGTACGTTCTGCGGGTAGTGCTGCCATAATCTGAGTAGTGTTGCGCTTTTTGTGCAAAACGCAAGTTTTGCACTGATGAATGGTAGACTTGATGAGTGTTTTCAGTTTCGGTATCCAAAATTCAGAACGCATAAGTCGTAATACTAGCTGGTTGCCGCCATGAAGGGTTATTAGATGGGTAAATTGGGTGAGTAGTTTTGACAAACGACTATTATAGGGTAATAAGATAGGGTGACGCTCATTATATGATAGTGCTGCGGAATTGGTTAATCTTCCGTCACTTCGCATAACTCCTTTAGGGTCAATGAACGGATTTAAAGTCAACAATGAACTTTTCTTGTGTATTTGGGTTTTACGGGTCAATGCATCATATTCTTCTCGGAAATGTGTTTTTTGGGTTTGAATAATTAACTTCATTCGGGTTGTTTTGAACTCTTCCGGGGTTATTTCGTGGTTTGAGTAATCAATTTCTCGCCTCCTTGGTGAGGCATTTGCGCAAAATCTGAATAGGTAAGCGATAACGCGAATTGCTCTGGGGAATGAGGAAAACCTTTCGAGTATATCCTCTTGGGTGGTTATCGCAAACGTCTTAACGGGTTTGAATTCAACGGTAGTGTTGTATGTTTTCTCCGATTCTGGAAAATGCTCCTTTTCGTGTTGTAGCCATTGGGGTCCATGCCACCAGAGGTTGCAATTCAATAGATCGGTGGGTGTACATCCTCGGCTTGCCAAGTCTGCGGGATTGTCTTGGCTTTCCACATGGTTCCACTTATCGACTCCCACTTTTTCGGTGATTGCAGCTACTCGATGTGAAACGAAAGTGGTCCATGAACAGGGTGGTTTGTTTAACCAAGCGAGAACTATGGTTGAATCAGTCCAAAAATAATTTTTATATTGGGTTAGGTGTAGTTGGGGTAGGGTAGAGTTAAAACGGTTAGCCAGTAGAACCGCTCCGCAGAGTTCCAATCTGGGTAGGGATACGGTTTTAATGGGAGCAACTTTTGTTTTTGACACTAAGAGAGTTGTCCATATTTTGTCTCCAACTGAAACTCTTATATAAAGTGTCGCGGCATATGCTTTTTCTGAAGCATCAGAGAAACCGTGGAATTCAATGGTGGCTGTTGGGTTAAAATGGGTCCACCTGGGTATTTCAATTTTGTTTATGTTGTCGTAATCCTTTACGAAGCTGTTCCATCGATGAAGGGTGAGGGGCTTCAGGCTTTCATCCCAGTCAGTTTTATCCAGCCATATTTGTTGCATAATTATTTTTGCCGTGATTATTATTGGACTAAGCCAACCGGCTGGGTCAAACAATTTTGCTATGGCTGATAAAACTTCACGTTTGGTGTATGCGGGTTTTTTCTCCATTGGGTTGACGAGGAAGAAAAATGAATCCTTTTTGGAGTTCCATCGAATGCCTAGGGTTTTGGTGTTCTCGGGTTCCGAAAGGTTGAGTGTTTCCGTCTCTAAAAGATGATCCTGTGGAAGTCCTTTCAGAATGTGTGGGTCATTGGAGGTCCATTTTCGCAGAGCGAATCCTGGGGTCTTCAGAGCGGAAATGAGTTCATCTCGTGCTGACTTTGCCGTGGTCAGGTCATGTTCTCCAGCTAAAACATCGTCTACATACATTTCCTGGCGAAGTATTTTGGCTGCTAATGGGTGGGTTTCTTCAACATCATCGGCTAGCTTCATGAGGGTACGGATCGCTAAATACGGCGCACAATTTATGCCGAACGTGACTGTGTGCAATTCGAAGTCTTCTATTGTGTCTTCTGGGGACTTCCTGAATAGTATCCTTTGGAACCGAGTGTGTTTAGGGTCTACGAGTATTTGACGGTACATTTTTTGAATATCCGCATTAAAGACGAATTGGAAGAATCGCCAATTTGTGATCAGAATAACAAGATCTTTCTGTAAAGTAGGCCCGATATGTAAGACGTCATTCAAGCTTTTGTGATTTGACGTGGGGCAAGATGCATTAAATACCACACGCAATTTCGTGGTTATACGGTCGGGTTTAATGACCGCGTGGTGTGGTAAGTAATATTGGGTCGCTTTTCCAGAAGGGTCATATTCTATTTTCTTCATTTGTCCGAGTTCCAAATATTCCATGATTGCTTTGTCGTATTCTGCTTTCACTTCGGGTTTTTTAAGTAAAGCTCGTTCATTTCTGAGGAATTGGGCCAACGCTATATGTCTAGATTGTCCGATATCAATATTGTCGGGTTCTTTGAAGGGTAGGGTTACTATATAGCGCCCATCTGGATTACGACGGGTAGTTTTTTGGAAAATTTCCTCACAAATTTGGTCCGATTTGGAAACTACGGATTCCTTTGGGATTTCCTCCACCTCCCAAAAACGTGTGAGAAGACTCTCGGGATTCACTTTATTGTGAAATGATACTATGGCGGAATTTTGGGAGGGTTGAGTTATGGGTCCGGACAATATCCATCCGAATTCTGTCTCTTGAGCTAAGAGTGAACCGAGTATGTTCCTCTTTACTCCATTGAGTAAAATACTTGGATAAATATCACTGCCGATTAATATATCCACGGGTCTGGGTTTGTGAAATTGGGTGTCGGCTAAAGTGAATCCAAGGTTTTTAAGACACTGCTTTGGATCTATGGGGTATGAGGGTAAATTATCAGTTAGGCTATTTAGTATAAATGCCTGTGCTGATAGCTTATAATTTGTATTTAAGGGTGAGCAAAGCGTGATTTCACAAATGTTCGTTAGTGTTGCTGAAACTGCATTGTTTAGTCCGGTCACTTGGGCTGATACAGAGTGGGTGGGTATATCCAAGCTTCTCTGAAGTCTTCGAGATATAAATGTGGCTTCCGATCCTGAATCGATAAGAGCTCTCGCGGAATATCGCTGGCCATTATGTTCTATTTGAACCATTGCAGTACCGAGTAATATCTGCTTCCTACTTGGGTTGGGTGGGTCCTGGGTTGATGATTTAGTGGACTGTATAGTTGTTGTGTAGGCTTGCCGATTTGTATTTGTGCTTTGGGTGGGTAGTGCGGTACTGTTTTCAGGGTTCGAACTAGTGACGTTTGGTATTTCCGGAGTGGATTCAGGTCGAAAGCTGGATTCTCTATGTATCAGAGTATTGTGTTTTTTGTGACACTTACGACACGAGAATTTACTCACACAGTTCTTGTAGCTGTGTGATATGGCCAAGCAGTTATAGCAATAACCATATTTTTTGATTGTGGAGATACGTGACTCTACATTCATTGCGAGAAATTTGGGACATTCTCGAATAGAGTGCTGCTTTTTGCAGAGCTTACAGCTTTCTGTATCTATATTATTTGGAGTAAAGTTGAAATTATTATTCCTTTGGGTGTTAGAGGGTCTAGCAATTGGCGTTTCAGCCACGTTTGCATGAAAAGTGTTATATTTCTTTTCATTTGTTCTTTTAACTGCACCGGTGTAGAATGGGGGTAATTTTGCTACTGAAGCTTTGAAGTTTCCAACAGATTCGAGGGTTTTGTATTTGTGGGTTAAAAAACTGTCGAAATTTGACCACGTCGGTATATCTGAATTATCAGCTAGGGTATATTCAAACATTTCGAGAGTTTGTTTAGGTAGTTTGGAACTACAAAGATATATTAATATCGGATCCCAGCTTTGTGTGTCAATCTCAAGGTTGTTTAAATTAGTTAAAACGTTATTAACGGAACGTTGTAAGCTTTTTATAGCACAACCTGTTTCCTGAGTTACTTGGGGTAGGTTAAAAAGGGTCTTTAATTGGGTGTTTACCTGCAACCTCTTATTTTCGTACTGGTCGACTAAATTTTTCCAGGCGAGTATGAAACCATCATTTGTTAGGGGTGCGTTTTGAATAACCTCTCTTGCTTCTCCTCGGGTCTTCTGAGTAAGGTGAAAGAGTCTTTCAACATTACTAATCCTAGGGTTACGGATATACAGGGCTGTAAACATATCCCTGAAGGTGGGCCAAGTTGTGTAATCTCCGTAAAAGATGTCGGTGTCGCATGGTGGAAGGTGAACTGCAGGAGCGAAATCCATCATTGTGGCTTCTGAAGTCCTTTCCTTAATGGGTTGGGTTGACACTTGTGTTTTACGCGCATCTACATCTTCGTTGATGGAAGCTAAGCAAGAGAGGTACATTCGATAACTTTTTTGATATTTTTCTTTCACTTTAAAGAAATCGATGGTTTCATGACTTTCGCGAGAAATTCTTCTGATCGCATCGTATGAGCGCTTTGCTTTTTCATAGAGCGAATTTAGTTCGACCCTTTTAATTTCTAGGGTATAGACCGATTCATCTTCACTTTGGGTCTGAAGATGGTCTTCCACGAATTCAATTAAATCCGTTGTTGTGATTTTGAAATCTTCCATTTCCATTGTTGGGTAAGATATATTTAATCTTCGGGTTGAACAAGAAAAATAAATCGCGTAGAGTTACGAAAATTTAAGAAAACAAATTTTAAAAACTTTTTATATAGTGATTTATTTATTTTAAAAATTTCAAATTAATTTTCTTGCTTTTATCTCGATGGTGTCCGATTGTTAATGTTTATGGGAAATTATTCAACTTCCGATAAAAAAATCGATAAATAAAATTTGCAGGGTTTTTGCACTTTTTCCTACTGGGTCACTTGTTGAATTTCCTACTGGGTCTGTTTTTTGCTTGCTCCTACTGCACTAGCAGTCAACGTTAATTTGTTGTTAGCAGAGCGGGTAATGCAACAAAACATATGTATATACGCTTGGTACGGGTGGGTGCCAAAGCAACGCTATTTGGCTCTCAAATAATATGTGCGTATGTATGTATATGAACGGGTAAAGTGCAAGGCGGAATATGGCAATAAAAAATTTGCAAATACTTTGTGCTTAATATCGGTTAAGCAAAAGATTTACTTTGAGTAGAATATTAACTTTGTTTTTGTGTCAATAGTATGCCGTATTATTCCGATTTGCACTAATTTTTTATTATTATATTTTAAATAAATTTGGGGTTTGGTACTTACAATTTTTTTTTTTCTCCACGTATGGTGATAATTGATGAGTTTTGTTAATATCCAAAGTGGTTGATTGGGTGGGTGAATGTTAATCCTGTGGATCCAAAATATGGTTGATTGGGTGGGTGAAAATATGCAAATTTGTTGATCCAAACGGTGATTATTTGAGTGGGTTTATTTTAATAGGCAGAAGATCCGGCTCGAAGGACCAAAATGTCGGGGTTATCGACGATATATTTGCCGGTGTGCCAAATAAAATAAAAACTATTAGCGTTTGGATAACAATTCGGATGTGTATATTCAAGTAATTACAATATATGTATGTACATATATGGGTTAATAAATATAATTGTGGGTATACAATTGAGGGGTGGGTATGTATATATATATAAATATAAATAAATTAAATGAAACCTGATGTGGTTATTTATTCCCGCGTTGAGTTTTTGGATTCTGCTACTGTGATGCTGCTGTGGTTGTTGTTGCTGCTGATACACTGCTGTTGTGGTTGTTGTTACGGCTGATGCACTGCTGCTGCTTGGCGCCTTAATGTCCGTCCGCTTTGGTTATTTGGTTTATTATGTTTTGTTGGGTTCTTCGTTGTTATATTGGCGCTGTTGGGTGTTTTTTGCATTGTCCTCTAATTCGTATTTCGACGAGTTAGGAGGACAATGCAGGGATGTGTTCATTTGGTATGAACAATCTTACTGAAGTCTACAAACGCCTTAACGGCATAGCGGCAAAGCATTTAGAAGAATTACGTAATCTTATATTTAGGTATTAAGTCGATTTTCTTGTATATACTAATTTACCAATCGATATCGAAATGCTTCAAATCATTAGTTTAACATATTTAAGTTAACGAACCTACTTTAACGCACTGAAGTTAACACAAAGCCATGGCGGCATAACGGCAGTGCATGTAGAAGAATTCCGTAATCTCATATTTAGGTATAAATTCGATTTTTTTGTATATACACATTTAGCAATCGATATCGAAATGCTTCAAATCATTAGTTTAACAAATTTAAGTTAATTAACCTTCTTTAACGTATTGAAGTTGATATAAAGCCATGGCGGCATAACGACAGTACATTTGGAAGAATTCCGTAATCTTATATTTAGGTATAAAGTCGAATTTGTTGTATATATGCATTTAGCAGTCGATTTCGAAAATCTTCAAATCATTAGTTTAACATATTTAAGTTAATTAACCTTATTTAACGTATTGAAGGTGATATAAAGCAATGGCGACATAACGACAGTACATTTGGAAGAATCCCGTAATCTTATATTTAGGTATGAAGTCGATTTTCTTGTATATACTCATTTAGCAATCGATATCGAAATGCTTCAAATCATTAGTTTAACATATTTAAGCTAACAAACCTACTTTAACGCACTGAAGTTTACACAAAGCCATGGCGGCATAACATCTTATATTTAGGTATAAATTCGATTTTTTTGTATATACACATTTAGCAATCGATATCGAAATGCTTCAAATCATTAGTTTAACATATTAAGTTAATAAACATTTTTTAGCTTAATGAGGTCTACATAAAGCCTTAACGGTATAACGGCAGTACATTTAGAAGAACTCCGTAATGTTATAATTTTATATTTAGGTATAAAGTGGATTTTTTTGTATATACACATTTAGCAATCGATATCGAAATGCTTCAAATCATTAGTTTAACATATAAGGGTTAATGAACCATCTTTAACGTATTGAAGGTGAAATAAAGCCATGGCGCCATAACGACCGTAATTTGGAAGAATTCCATAATCTTATATTTAGGTATAAAGTCGATTTTCTTGTATATATGCATTAAGCAATCGATATCGAAATGCTTCAAATAACAGGTTTAACATATTTGAGTTAATAAACCTTCTTTAACTAACTGAAGTTAACATAAGGCCATGGCGGAATAACGGCAGTGCATTTGGAAGAATTCCGTTATGCTATGTTTAGGTATAAAGTCAAGTTTCTTGTACTAGTACATTAAGCAATCGATATCGAAATGCTTCAAATCATTAGTTTAACATATATAAGTAAAATTACCTTCTTTAACCTACCGAAGGTGACATGAAGCCATGGCGGTATAACTGCACTGCATTTAGAAGAATTCCGCAATTTTATATTTGGGTATAAATTCGACTTTCTTGTATATATGCATTTAGAAATCGATATCGAAATGCTTCAAATCATTAGTTTAACATATTTAAGTTAATTAACCTTCTTTAACGT
The DNA here is from genome assembly GCA_027475135.1 of Bactrocera correcta. Classification (NCBI taxonomy): domain Eukaryota; kingdom Metazoa; phylum Arthropoda; class Insecta; order Diptera; family Tephritidae; genus Bactrocera; species Bactrocera correcta. The sequence goes on along the minus strand of CM050324.1, from coordinate 7,677,314 downwards.
ATTGAAGTTGATATAAAGCCATGGCGGCATAACGACAGTGCATGTAGAAGAATTCCGTAATCTTATATTTAGGTATAATGTCGATTTTCTTGTATATACACATTTAGCAATCGATAGCGAAATGCTTCAAATCATTAGTTTAACATATTTAAGTTAATAAAACTTCTTTAACGCACTGAAGTTTACATAAAGCCTTAACGATATAACTGCACTGCATTTAGAAGGATTCCGTTATCTTATATTTAGGTATAAATTTAACTTTCTTGTATATACTCATTTAGCTAGCGAAACCAAAATGCATCAAACCATTAGTTTAACATATTTAAAGTAATTAAACTTCTTTAACGTATTGAAGTTGATACAAAGCCATGGCGGCATAATGACAGTACATTTGGAAGAATTCCGTAATCTTATATTTAGGTATAAAATCGATTTTCTTGTATATCGCATTCAGCAATCGATATCGAAATGCTTCAAATCATTAGTTTAACATATTTAAGTTAATAAACCTTCTTTAACGCACTGAAGTCTACATAAAGCCTTAACGGCATAACGGCGGTGCATTTAGAAGAATTCAGTTATCTTATATTTAGGTATAAATTCGATTTTCTTGTATATACACATTTAGCAAGCGATATCGAAATGCTTCAAATCCTTAGTTTAACATATTTAAGTAAATTAACCTTCTTTAACGTATTGAAGTTGATAAAGAGCCATGGCGGCATAACGACAGTACATTTGGAAGAATTCCGTAGTCTTATATTTAGGTATAAAGTCGATTTTCTTGTATATATGCATTAAGCAATCGATATCGAAATGCTTCAAATGACTGGTTTAACATATTTAAGTTAATAAACCTTCTTTAACGAACTGAAGTTAATATAAAGCCATAACGGCAGTGCATTTAGAAGAATTACGTAATCTTATATTTAGGTATGAATTCGATTTTCTTGTATATACTCATTTAGCAATCGATATCGAAATGCGTCAAATCTTAAGTTTAACATATTTTAGTTAATAAAGAATCTTCAACGCCTGAAGTTAACATAAAGCCATGGCGCCATAACGGCAGTGCATGTAGAAGAATTCCGTAATCTTATATTTAGGTATGTAGTCGATTTTCTTGGATTTACACATTTAGCAATCGATATCGAAAATCTTCAAATAGCTGGTTTAGCATATTTAGGTTAATTAGCCTTCTTTATCGTAATGAAGTTTAAATAAAGCCATAACGGCATAACGGCAGTATATTTGGGTGAATTCCGTAATCTTTTATTTACGTATAAAATCGATTTTCTTGTATGTACACATTAAGCAATCGATATCGAAATGCTTCAACTCATTAGTTTAACATATTTAAGTTAATAAACCTTCTTTAACGTATTGAAGTTGATATAAAGCCATGGCGGCATAACGGCAGTGCATTTTGAAGAATTCCGTAATCTTATATTTAGGTATAAAGTCGAATTTCTTTTATATACACATTTAGCAATCAATAACGAAATGCTTCAAATCATTAGTTTAACATATTTAAGTTTATTAACCTTCTTTATCTTACTGAAGTTTACATAAAGCCATAACGGTATAACGGCAGTTCATCTGGAAGAATTTTGTAATCTTATATTTAGGTATAAAGTTGATTTTGTTGTATATACTCATTTAGCAATCGATATCGAGATGCTCCAACTCATTAGTTTAACAGATTTAAGTTAATAAACCTTATTTAACGAACTGAGGTTGGCATAAAGCCATGGCGGCATAACGGCAGTGCATTTAGAAGAATTCTGTAATCTTATGTTTTGGTATAAAGTCGATTTTCTTGTATATACACATTTAGCAATCGATATCGAAATGCTTCAAATCATTAGTTTAACAGATTTAAGTTAATAAACGTTCTTTAACGCACTGAAGTCTACATAAAGATTTAACGGTATAACGGCAGTGCATTTAGAAGAATTCCGTTATCTTATATTTAGGTATAAATACGATTTTCTTGTATATACACATTTAGCAAGCGATATCGAAATGCCTCAAATTATTAGTTTAACATACTTAAGTTAATTAACCATCTTTATCCTACTGAAGTTTACATAAAGCCGGTATAAAGGCAGTGCATTTGGAAGAATTCCGTAATCTTCTTTTTAGGTATAAAGTCGGTTTTCTTGTATATACATATTAACCAATCGATATCGAAATGCTTCAAATCATTAGATTAACATATTTAAGTTAATTAACCTTATTTTTCTTACTGAAGTTTACATAATGCCTTAACGGCATAACGGCAGTGCATTTAAAAGAATTCCGTTATCTTATATTTAGGTATAAAGTCGATTTTCTTGTATTTACACATTTAGCAATCGATATCAAAATGCTTCAACTCATTAGTTTAACATATTTAAGTTAATAAACCTTCTTTAACGATCTGAATTTGTCATATAGCCACAGCGGTATTACGGTAGTGCATGTAGAAGGATTTCGTGATCTATTATTTAGGTATAAAGTCGATTTTCTTGTATTTACACATTTAGCAATCGATATCGAAAATCTTCAAATCATTAGTTTAACATATTTAAGTTAATTAACTTTCTTTAACGTAATGAAGGTGATATAAAGCCATGGCGGCATAACGACAGTGCATGTAGAAGAACACCGTAATCTTATATTTAAGTACATATATAGTCGATTTTCTTTTATTTACACATTTAGCAATCGATATTGAAATGCCTCAAATAATTAGTTTAACATATTTAAGTAAATTAACCCTCTTTATCTTACTGAAATCTACAAAAGCCTTAACGGCATAACGGCAGTGCATTTGGAAGAGTTCCGTAATCTTATATTTAGGTATTAAGTCATTTTTGTTGTATATACGCATTTAGCAATCGACATCGAAATGCTTCAACTCATTAGTTTAACATATTTAAGTTAATAAACCTTCTTTAACGATCTGAAGTTGGCATAACGGCAGTGGATGTAGAAGAATTCCACAATCTTATATTAGGCATAAAGTCGATTTTCTTGTATATACACATTTTTCAATCGATATCGAAATGCTTCAAATCATTTGTTTAACATATTTAAGTTAATAAACGTTCTTTAACGCACTGAAGTCTACATAAAGCCTTAACGGTATAACTGCAGTGCATTCAGAAGAATTCCGTAATCTTCTTTTTAGGTATAAAGTCGGTTTTCTTGTATATACAATATTAACCAATCGATATCGAAATGCTTCAAATCATTAGATTAACATATTTAAGTTAATTAACCTTATTTTTCTTACTGAAGTTTACATGAAGCCTTAACGGCATAACGGCAGTGCATTTAAAAGAATTCCGTTATCTTATATTTAGGTATAAAGTCGATTTTCTTGTATTTACACATTTAGCAATCGATATCAAAATGCTTCAACTCATTAGTTTAACATATTTAAGTTAATAAACCTTCTTTAACGATCTGAATTTGTCATATAGCCACAGCGGTATTACGGCAGTGCATGTAGAAGGATTTCGTGATC
>CM050324.1:7654800-7672800 GCA_027475135.1 Bactrocera correcta | reverse complement strand
AGATAACGAAATTCTTCTACATGCACTGCCGTTATGCCGCCATGGCCTTATGTTAACATCAGTGCGTTAAAGAAGCTTTATTACCTTAAATATGTTAAAATAATGATTTGAAGCATTTCGATATCGAATGCTAAATGTGTATAATCAAGAAAATCGACTTTATACCTAAACGTAAGATTACGGAATTCTTCTAAATGCACTGCCGTCATGCCGATAAGGCTTTATGTAAAGGTCAGTAAGATAAAGAAGGTTAATTAACTTAAATATGTTAAACCAGTTATTTGAAGCATTTCGATATCAATTGGTTAATACTTATATACAAGAAAATCGACTTTATACCTAAATATAAAACTACGGAATTGTTCCAAATGTACTGTCGTTATGCCGCCATGGCTTTATATAAACTTCAAAACGTTAAAGAAGGTTTATTAACTTAAATATGTTAAACTAATGATATGAAGCATTTCGGTATCGCTTGCTTAATGTGTATATACAAGAAAATCGAATTTATACCTAAACATAAGATTACGGAATTCTTCTACATGCATTGCCGTTATGCCGCCTTGGCTTTACGGTAACTTCAGTTCGTTAAAGAAGCTTTATTAACTTAAATATGTTAAAATAATGATTTGAAGCATTTCGATATCGATTGCCAAATGAGTATATACAAAAAAAGGGATTTATACCTAAATATAAAATTACAGAGTTCTTCTAAATGCACTGCCGTTATGCGCCATGGCTTTATGCCAACTTCAGTTCGTTAAAGAAGGTTTATTAACTTAAATATGTTAAACTAATGATTTGAAACATTTCGATATCGATTGCTAAATGTGTATATACAAGAAAATCGACTTTATACCTAAACATAAGATTACGGAATTCTTCTAAATGCACTGCCGTTATGCCGCCAAGGCTTTATGCTAACTTCAGTTCGTTAAAGAAGGTTTATAGCTTAAATATAATAAACCGGATATATGATGCATTTTTATATCGATTGCTTAATGCATATATACAAGAAAATCGACTTTATACCTAAATATAAGATTACGGAATTCTTCTGCATGCCGTTATGCCGCCATGTCTTTATGTTAACTTTAATACCTTAAAGAAGGTTAATTAACTTAAATATGTTAAACTAATGATTTGTAGCATTTCAATGTCGATTGCTAAATGTGTATACACAAGAAAATCGAATTTATACCTAAATATAAGATTACGGAATTCTTCTACATGCACTGCCGTTATGCCGCCATGGCTTTATGTTAACTTCAGTGCGTTAAAGAAGCTTTATTTACTTAAATATGTTAACCTAATGATTTGAAGCATTTCGATATCAATTGCTAAATGTGTATATACAAGAAAAGCGACTTCATACCTAAATATAATATTACGGAATTCTTCTAAATGCACTGCCGTTATGCCGTTGTGGCTTTATGTTAACTTCTGTTCGTTAAAGAAGGTTTATTAACTTAAATATGTTAAACAAGTTATTTGAAGCATTTCGATATCGATTGCTAAATGCATATATACAAGAAAATCGATTTTATACCTAAATATAAGATTACGGAATTCTTCCAAATGTACTGTCGTTATGCCGCCATGACATTATATCACCTTCGATACGTTAAAGAAAGTTAATTAACTTAAATATGTTAAAATAATGATTTGAAGCATTTCGATATCGATTGCTAAATGTGGATATACAAGAAAATCGACTTTATACCTAAATATAAGTTAACGGAGTTTTTCTCAATGCACTGCCCTTATGCCGTTAAGGCTTTTGTAGACTTAATAAAGATAAAGATGGTTAATTAACTTCAATATGTTAAACTATTGAGTTGAAGCATCTCGATATCGATTGCTAGGTGTATATATACAACAAAATCGACTTTATACCTAAATAAAAGATAACGGAATTCTTCCAAGTGCGCTGCCGTTATACCGTTATGGCTTTATGTAAACTTCAATAAGATAAAGAAGGTTAATTAACTTAAATATGAAAACTAATGATTTGAAGCATTTCGATATCGAATGCTAAATGTGTATATACAAAAATTCGACTTTACACCTAAATATAAGATTACGGAATTCTTCTAAATGCACTGCCGTTATGCCGCCTTGGCTTTATGCCAACTTCAGTTCGTTGGAGAAGGTTAATTAACTTAAATATGTTAAACTAATGATTTGAAGCATTTCGATATCGATTGCTAAATGTGTATACACAAGAAAATCGAATTTATACCTAAATATAAGATTACGGAATTCTTCTACATGCACTGCCGTTATGCCGCCATGGCTTTATGTTAACTTCAGTTCGTTAAAGAAGGGTTATTAACTTAAATATGTTACACTAATGATTTGAAGCATTTCGGTACCGATTGCTAAATGAGCATATACAAGAAAATCGACTTCATATCTAAATATAAGATAACGGAGTTCTTCTAAATGTACTGCCGTTATGCCGCCACGGCTTTATGTTAACTTCAGTTCGTTGAAGAAGGTTTATTAACTTAAATATGTTAATCTAGTGATTTGAAACATTTCGATATCGATTGCTAAATGTGTATATACAAGAAAATCGACTTTATACCTAAATATACAATTACGGGGTTCTTCTACATGCACTGCCGTTATGCCGCCATGGCTTTATGTTAACTTCAGTGCGTTAAAGAAGCTTAATTAACTTAAATATGTTAAACTAATGATTTGAAGCATTTCGATATCGATTGCTAAATGAGTATATACAAGAAAATCGACTTTACACCTAAATATAATATTACGGAAATCTTCTACATGCACTGTCGTTATGCCGCCATGGCTTTATATCAACTTCAATACGTTAAAGAAGGTTAATTAACTTAAATATGTTAAATTAGTTATTTGAAGCATTTCGATGTCGATTGCTAAATGTATGTACACAAGAAAATCGAATTTATACCTAAATATAAGATTACGGAATTCTTCTAAATGCACTGCCGTTATGCCGCCATGGCTTTATGCCAACTTCTGTTCGTTAAAGAAGGTTTATTAACTTAAATATGTTAAACTAATGGTTTGAGGCATTTCGATATCGATTGTTAAATATGTAAATACAAGAAAATCGACTTAACACCTAAATATAAGATTACGGAATTCTTCCAAATGCGCTGCCGTTATACCGTTATGGCATTATGTGAACTTCAGTAAGATAAAGAAGGTTAATTAACCTAATTATGTTAAACTAATGATTTGAAGCATTTTGATATCGATTGCTAAATATGTAAATACAAGAAAATCGACTTTACACCTAAATATGAGATTACGGAATTCTTCCAAATGCACTGCCGTTATGCCGTTAAGGCTTTTGTAGACTTAAGTAAGATAAAGATGGTTAATTAACTTAAATATGTTAAACTATTGAGTTGAAGCATCTCTATATCGATTGCTAGGTGTATATATACAACATAATCGACTTTATACCAAAATATAAGACTAGGGAAATTTCCCTTCCAAATGCGCTGCCGTTATACCGTTATGGCTTTATGTAAACTTCAGTAAGATAAAGAAGGTTAATTAACTTAAATATGTTAAACTAATGATTTGAAGCATTTCGATATCGCTTGCTAAATGTGTGTATACAAAAATTCGACTCTATACCTAAATATAAGATTACGGAATTCTTCTAAATGCACTGCTGTTATTCCCCCACGGCTTTATGCCAACTTCAGTTCGTTAAAGAAGGTTTACTAACTCAAATATGTTAAACTAATGATTTGAAGCATTTCGATATCGATTGCTAAATGTGTATGTACAAGAAAATGGACTTTATACTTAAATATAAGATAACGGAGTTCTTCTCAATGCACTGCCGTTATGCCGTTAAGGTGTTATGTTAACTTCAGTTCGTTAAAGAAGGTTTATTAACTTAAATTTGTTAAACCAGTTATTTGAAGCATTTCGAAATCGATTGCTTAATGCATATATACAAGAAATTCGACTTTATACCTAAATATAAGATTACGGAATTCTTCCAAATGTACTGTCGTTATGCCGCCCTGGCTTTATGCCAACTTCAGTTCGTTAAAGAAGGTTTATTAACTTAAATATGTTAAACTAATGATTCGAAGCATTTCGATATCGATTGCTAAATGAGTATATACAACAAAATCGACTTTATGCCTGAATATAAGATTACGGAATTCTTCTACATGCGCTGCCGTTATGCCGCCATGGCTTTATGTTAACTTCAGTGCATTAAAGAAGCTTTATTTACTTAAATATGTTAAACTTATGATTTGAAGCATTTCGATATCGATTGCTTAATGAGTATATACAAGAAAATCGACTTTACACCTAAATATAATATTACGGAATTCTTCTACATGCACTGTCGTTGTGCCGCCATGGCTTTATATCAACTTCAATACGTTAAAGAAGGTTAATTAACTTAAATATGTTAAATTAGTTATTTGAAGCATTTCGATATCGATTGCTAAATGTATGTACACAAGAAAATCGAATTTATACCTAAATATAAGATTACGGAATTCTTCTAAATGCACTGCCGTTATGCCGCCATGGCTTTATGCCAACTTCAGTTCGTTGGAGAAGGTTTATTAACTTAAATATGTTAAACTAATGGTTTGAGGCATTTCGATATCGATTGTTAAATATGTAAATACAAGAAAATCGACTTTACGCCTAAATATAAGATTACGGAATTCTTCCAAATGCGCTGCCGTTATACCGTTATGGCATTATGTGAACTTCAGTAAGATAAAGAAGGTTAATTAACCTAATTATGTTAAACTAATGATTTGAAGCATTTTGATATCGATTGCTAAAAATGTAAATACAAGAAAATCGACTTTACACCTAAATATAAAATTACGGAATTCTTCTACATGCACTGTCGTTATGCCGCCATGGCTTTATGCCAACTTCAGTTCGTTAAAGAAGGTTTATTAACTAAAATATGTTAAACTAATGGGTTGAAGCATTTCGATATCGCTTGCTAAATGTGTATATACAACAAAATCGATTTTATACCTAAATATAAGATTACGGAATTCTTCCAAATGCGCTGCCGTTATACCGTTATGGCATTATGTGAACTTCAGTAAGATAAAGAAGGTTAATTAACCTAATTATGTTAAACTAATGATTTGAAGCATTTTGATATCGATTGCTAAATATGTAAATACAAGAAAATCGACTTTACACCTAAATATAAGATTACGGAATTCTTCTACATGCACTGTCGTTATGCCGCCATGGCTTTATGCAAACCTTATTTCGTTAAAGAAGGTTTATTTACTAAAATATGTTAAACTAATGGGTTGAAGCATTTCGATATCGATTGCTAAATGCATATATACAAGAAAATCGACTTTATACCTAAATATAAGATTACGGAATTCTTCCAAATGTACTGTCGTTATGCCGCCATGGCTTTATGCTAACTTCAGTGCGTTAAAGAAGCTTAATTAACTTAATTATGTTAAACTAATGATTTGAAGCATTTCGATATCGATTGCTAAATGAGTATATACAACAAAATCGATTTTATACCTAAATATAAAATTACGGAATTCTTCTACATTCACTGCCGTTATGCCGCCATGGCTTTATGCTAACTGCAGTGCGTTAAAGAAGCTTAATTAACTTACATATGTTAAACTAATGAATTGAAGCATTTCGATATCGATTGCTTAATGAGTATATACAAGAAAATCGACTTTATACCTAAACATAATATTAATTAATTCTTCTAAATGCACTGCCGTTATGCCGTTAAGGCTTTTGTAGACTTCATTAAGTTAGAGAGGGTTAATTAACTTAAACATGTTAAACTAATGATTTGAAGCATTTCGATATCGAATGCTAAATGTGTATATACAAAAATTCGACTTTACACCTAAATATAAGATTACGGAATTCTTCTAAATGCACTGCCGTTATGCCGCCATGGCTTTATGCCAACTTCAGTTCGTTAAAGAAGGTTAATTAACTTAAATATGTTAAACTAATGATTTGAAGCATTTCGATATCGATTGCTAAATGTGTATACACAAGAAAATCGAATTTATACCTAAATATAAGATTACGGAATTCTTCTACATGCACTGCCGTTATGGCTTTATATAAACGTCAGTACGTTAAAAAAGGTTGTTTAACTTAAATATGTTAAAGTTATTATTTGAAGCATCTCGATATCGATTCCCAGATGTGTAAATACATGAAAATAGACTATAACCTAAATATAAGGTTACGGAATTCTTCTACATGCACCACCGTTATGCCGCCATGGCTTTATGCCAACTTCAGTTCGTTAAAGAGGGTTTATTAACTTAAATATGTTAAACTTATGATTTGAAGCATTTGTATATCGATTGCTAAATGTGTATATACAAGAAAATCGACTTTATACCCAAATATAAGATTAAGAAATTCTTCTAAATGCACTGCCGTTATACCGTTAAGGCTTCATGTAAACTTCAGTAAGATAAAGAAGGTTAATTAACTTAAATATATTGAACTAATGACTGAAGCTTTTCGATATCGATTGCTAAATGTGTATATATTTGCCCATTTGCCAAAATTAAGGCGTCGCGGATAATCAGCTGGGTTTAGTTTTTGTGCCATTTGAATTTTATATGGAAACATCTTCAAATCTTTATGAATTATGCGTCGGAGAGTGGTGCGAGAGATGTCTAATTCCTGAGAGCGGCGATAACTCGATGTCGATGGAGTCTCCTCAATACTGGCTCGTACAGCTTCGATATTTTCATCAGAACGTCTTGTGCGTCGTCTGGATGCATGACTGGCATTACTGAGATTACCGGTGTTCACAAATTTTGCGTATAAAGACTTAATTGTGTTCTTAACTGGAGCACTTTTCACTTTATTTTTTTTGCGAAACGCACGTTGAGTTAACACAATTGAAAAGTTATTTTGAATATAAAGCTGAACAATTTCAGCGCGTTCTTTTGGAGTGTACTGTTCCATGGTATAAATTGTCTTCGAATGACGCTTCTAACGCGGTATGACATTAGCCGATTTGTCAGCGCTGTTAAAAGTTACAGCGTTGCCAGATGGGTCAACTTTAAATGGCCTACCCTGTACAAGAAAATCGAATCTATAGCTAAATATAATATTACGGAGTTCTTCTAAATGCACTGCCGTTATGCGGTTATGTCTTTATGTTAACTTGAGTTCATTAAAGAAGGTATATTAACTTAAATATGTTAAACTAATGATTTGAAGCATTTCGATATGGCTTGCTAAATGTGTATATACAAGAAAATCGAATTTGTACCTAAACATAAGATTACGGGATTCTTTTACATGCACTGCCGTTATGCCGCCATGGCTTTATGTTAACTTCAGTGAGTTAAAGAAGCCTTATTAACTTAGATATGTTAAAATAATGATTTGAAGCATTTCGATATCGATTGCAAAATGTGTATATACAAAAATTCGACTTTATACCAAAACATAAGATTACGGAATTCTTCTAAATGCACTGCCGTTATACCGTTAAGCCTTTATGTTAACTTCAGTTCGTTAATGAAGGTTTATTAACTTTAATATGTGAAACCAGTTATTTAAAGCTTTTTGATATCGATCGCTAAATCTGTATATACAAGAAAATCGATTTCATACCTAAATATAAGACTACGGAATTCTTCAAAATGCACCACCGGTATACAGTTAAGCCTTTATGTAAACGTCAGTAAGATAAAGTAGGCTAAATAACTTAAATACATATGTTAAACTAATGATTTGAAGCATTTCAATATCGATTGTTAAATGTATATATACAACAAAATCGATTTTATACCTAAATATAAGATTACGGAATTCTTCAAAATGCACTGCCGTTATATCGTTATGGCTTTATGTAAACTTCAGTAAGATAAAGAAGGTTAATTAACTTAAATATATTAAACTAAAGATTTGGAGCATTTCGCTATCGATTGCTAAATGTGTAAATACAAGAAAATCGATTTAATACCTAAATATAAGATTACGGAATTCTTCTAAAAATGGCCCCTTTTTAAATTATTTGGGTTTTTTTAAAAACTAATGATTTAAAGCATTTCGATATCGATTGCTAAATGTGTATATACAAGAAAATCGACTTTATACCTAAATATAAGATAAAAAAATTCTTCAAAATGCACTGCCGTTATGGCTTTATGTTAACTTCAGTTCGTTAAAGAAAATTTATTAACTTAAATAAGTTAAACCAGTTATTTGAAACATTTGGATATCGATTGGTTAATGCATATATACAAGAAAATCGACTTGATACCTAAATATAAGACTACGGAATTCTTCCAAATGAACTGTCGTTATGGCGCCATTTCTTTATATCAACTTCAATACGTTAAAGAAGGTTTATTAAATTAAATATGTTAAACTTATGATTTGAAGCATTTCGATATCGCTTGCTAAATGTGTATATAAAAGAAAATCGACTTTATACCTAAATATAAGATAACGGAATTCTTCTACATGCACTGCCGTTATGCTGCCATGGCTTTATGTTAACATCAGTGCGTTAAAAAAGCTTTATTAACTTAAATATGTTAAAATAATGATTTGAAGCATTTCGATATCGAATGCTAAATGTGTATAATCAAGAAAATCGACTTTATACCTAAACGTAAGATTACGGAATTCTTCTAAATGCACTGCCGTCATGCCGATAAGGCTTTATGTAAAGGTCAGTAAGATAAAGAAGGTTAATTAACTTAAATATGTTAAACCAGTTATTTGAAGCATTTCGGTATCGATTGATTAATGCATATATGCAAGAAAATCGACTTTATACCTAAATATAAAATTACGGAATTCTTCCAAATGTACTGTCGTTATGCCGCCATGGCTTTATATAAACTTCAATACGTTAAAGAAGGTTTATTAACTTAAATATGTTAAACTAATGATATGAAGCATTTCGATATCGCTTGCTTAATGTGTATATACAAGAAAATCGAATTTATACCTAAACATAAGATTACGGAATTCTTCTACATGCACTGCCGTTATGCCGCCATGGCTTTATGCCAACTTCAGTTCGTTAAAGAAGGTTTATTAACTTAAATATGTTAAACTAATGATTTGAAACATTTCGATATGGATTGCTAAATTTGTATATACAAGAAAATCGACTTTATACCTAAATATAAAATTACGAGATTCTTCTACATGCACTGTCGTTATGCCGCCATGGCTTTATGCTAACTTCAGTGCGTTAAAGAAGCTTAATTAACTTAATTATGTTAAACTAATGATTTGAAGCATTTCGATATCGATTGCTAAATGAGTATATACAACAAAATCGATTTTATACCTAAATATAAAATTACGGAATTCTTCTACATTCACTGCCGTTATGCCGCCATGGCTTTATGCTAACTGCAGTGCGTTAAAGAAGCTTAATTAACTTACATATGTTAAACTAATGAATTGAAGCATTTCGATATCGATTGCTTAATGAGTATATACAAGAAAATCGACTTTATACCTAAACATAATATTAATTAATTCTTCTAAATGCACTGCCGTTATGCCGTTAAGGCTTTTGTAGACTTCATTAAGATAGAGAGGGTTAATTAACTTAAACATGTTAAACTAATGATTTGAAGCATTTCGATATCGAATGCTAAATGTGTATATACAAAAATTCGACTTTACACCTAAATATAAGATTACGGAATTCTTCTAAATGCACTGCCGTTATGCCGCCATGGCTTTATGCCAACTTCAGTTCGTTAAAGAAGGTTTATTAACTTAAATATGTTAAACTAATGATTTGAAGCATTTCGATATCGATTGCTAAATGTGTATACACAAGAAAATCGAATTTATACCTAAATATAAGATTACGGAATTCTTCTACATGCACTGCCGTTATGGCTTTATATAAACGTCAGTACGTTAAAAAAGGTTGTTTAACTTAAATATGTTAAAGTTATTATTTGAAGCATCTCGATATCGATTCCCAGATGTGTAAATACATGAAAATAGACTATAACCTAAATATAAGGTTACGGAATTCTTCTACATGCACCACCGTTATGCCGCCATGGCTTTATGCCAACTTCAGTTCGTTAAAGAGGGTTTATTAACTTAAATATGTTAAACTTATGATTTGAAGCATTTGTATATCGATTGCTAAATGTGTATATACAAGAAAATCGACTTTATACCCAAATATAAGATTAAGAAATTCTTCTAAATGCACTGCCGTTATACCGTTAAGGCTTCATGTAAACTTCAGTAAGATAAAGAAGGTTAATTAACTTAAATATATTGAACTAATGACTGAAGCTTTTCGATATCGATTGCTAAATGTGTATATATTTGCCCATTTGCCAAAATTAAGGCGTCGCGGATAATCAGCTGGGTTTAGTTTTTGTGCCATTTGAATTTTATATGGAAACATCTTCAAATCTTTATGAATTATGCGTCGGAGAGTGGTGCGAGAGATGTCTAATTCCTGAGAGCGGCGATAACTCGATGTCGATGGAGTCTCCTCAATACTGGCTCGTACAGCTTCGATATTTTCATCAGAACGTCTTGTGCGTCGTCTGGATGCATGACTGGCATTACTGAGATTACCGGTGTTCACAAATTTTGCGTATAAAGACTTAATTGTGTTCTTAACTGGAGCACTTTTCACTTTATTTTTTTTGCGAAACGCACGTTGAGTTAACACAATTGAAAAGTTATTTTGAATATAAAGCTGAACAATTTCAGCGCGTTCTTTTGGAGTGTACTGTTCCATGGTATAAATTGTCTTCGAATGACGCTTCTAACGCGGTATGACATTAGCCGATTTGTCAGCGCTGTTAAAAGTTACAACGTTGCCAGATGGGTCAACTTTAAATGGCCTACCCTGTACAAGAAAATCGAATCTATAGCTAAATATAATATTACGGAGTTCTTCTAAATGCACTGCCGTTATGCGGTTATGTCTTTATGTTAACTTGAGTTCATTAAAGAAGGTATATTAACTTAAATATGTTAAACTAATGATTTGAAGCATTTCGATATGGCTTGCTAAATGTGTATATACAAGAAAATCGAATTTGTACCTAAACATAAGATTACGGGATTCTTTTACATGCACTGCCGTTATGCCGCCATGGCTTTATGTTAACTTCAGTGAGTTAAAGAAGCCTTATTAACTTAGATATGTTAAAATAATGATTTGAAGCATTTCGATATCGATTGCAAAATGTGTATATACAAAAATTCGACTTTATACCAAAACATAAGATTACGGAATTCTTCTAAATGCACTGCCGTTATACCGTTAAGCCTTTATGTTAACTTCAGTTCGTTAATGAAGGTTTATTAACTTTAATATGTGAAACCAGTTATTTAAAGCTTTTTGATATCGATCGCTAAATCTGTATATACAAGAAAATCGATTTCATACCTAAATATAAGACTACGGAATTCTTCAAAATGCACCACCGGTATACAGTTAAGCCTTTATGTAAACGTCAGTAAGATAAAGTAGGCTAAATAACTTAAATACATATGTTAAACTAATGATTTGAAGCATTTCAATATCGATTGTTAAATGTATATATACAACAAAATCGATTTTATACCTAAATATAAGATTACGGAATTCTTCAAAATGCACTGCCGTTATACCGTTATGGCTTTATGTAAACTTCAGTAAGATAAAGAAGGTTAATTAACTTAAATATATTAAACTAAAGATTTGGAGCATTTCGCTATCGATTGCTAAATGTGTAAATACAAGAAAATCGATTTAATACCTAAATATAAGATTACGGAATTCTTCTAAATGCACTGCTGTTATGCCGCCATGGCTTTATGTAAACTTCAGTTCGTTAAAGAAGGTTTATTAATTTAAATATGTTAAACTAATGATTTAAAGCATTTCGATATCGATTGCTAAATGTGTATATACAAGAAAATCGACTTTATACCTAAATATAAGATAAAAAAATTCTTCAAAATGCACTGCCGTTATGGCTTTATGTTAACTTCAGTTCGTTAAAGAAAATTTATTAACTTAAATAAGTTAAACCAGTTATTTGAAACATTTGGATATCGATTGGTTAATGCATATATACAAGAAAATCGACTTGATACCTAAATATAAGACTACGGAATTCTTCCAAATGAACTGTCGTTATGGCGCCATTTCTTTATATCAACTTCAATACGTTAAAGAAGGTTTATTAAATTAAATATGTTAAACTTATGATTTGAAGCATTTCGATATCGCTTGCTAAATGTGTATATAAAAGAAAATCGACTTTATACCTAAATATAAGATAACGGAATTCTTCTACATGCACTGCCGTTATGCTGCCATGGCTTTATGTTAGCATCAGTGCGTTAAAAAAGCTTTATTAACTTAAATATGTTAAAATAATGATTTGAAGCATTTCGATATCGAATGCTAAATGTGTATAATCAAGAAAATCGACTTTATACCTAAACGTAAGATTACGGAATTCTTCTAAATGCACTGCCGTCATGCCGATAAGGCTTTATGTATAGGTCAGTAAGATAAAGAAGGTTAATTAACTTAAATATGTTAAACCAGTTATTTGAAGCATTTCGGTATCGATTGATTAATGCATATATGCAAGAAAATCGACTTTATACCTAAATATAAAATTACGGAATTCTTCCAAATGTACTGTCGTTATGCCGCCATGGCTTTATATAAACTTCAATACGTTAAAGAAGGTTTATTAACTTAAATATGTTAAACTAATGATATGAAGCATTTCGATATCGCTTGCTTAATGTGTATATACAAGAAAATCGAATTTATACCTAAACATAAGATTACGGAATTCTTCTACATGCACTGCCGTTATGCCGCCATGGCTTTATGCCAACTTCAGTTCGTTAAAGAAGGTTTATTAACTTAAATATGTTAAACTAATGATTTGAAACATTTCGATATCGATTGCTAAATGTGTATATACAAGAAAATCGACTTTATACCTAAATATAAGATTACGGAATTCTTCCACATGCACTGCCGTTATGCCGCCATGGCTTTATGTTAACTTCAGTTCGTTAAAGAAGGTTTATTAACTTAAATATATTAAACTAATGATTTGAAGCATTTCGGTATCGATTGCTAAATGAGTATATACAAGAAAATCGACTTTATACCTAAACATAAGATTACGGA
Organism: Bactrocera correcta; assembly: GCA_027475135.1. NCBI lineage: Eukaryota > Metazoa > Arthropoda > Insecta > Diptera > Tephritidae > Bactrocera > Bactrocera correcta. The sequence goes on along the minus strand of CM050324.1, from coordinate 7,659,611 downwards.
ATTCTTCTAAATGCACTGCCGTTATGCCGCCATGGCTTTATGCCAACTTCAGTTCGTTGAAGAAGGTTTATTAACTTAAATATGTTAAACTAATGATTTGAAGCATTTCGATATCGATTGCTAAATTTGTATATACAAGAAAATCGACTTTATACCTAAATATAAAATTACGAGATTCTTCTACATGCACTGCCGTTATGCCGCCATGGCTTTATGTTAACTGCAGTGCGTTAAAGAAGCTTAATTAACTTAAATATGTTAAACTAATGATTTGAAGCATTTCGATATCGATTGCTAAATGTGTATATACAACAAAATCGATTTTATACCTACATATGAGATTACGGAATTCTTCCAAATGCACTGCCGTTATGTCGTTAAGGCTTTTGTAGACTTAAGTAAGATAAAGATGGTTAATTAACTTAAATATGTTAAACTGTTGAGTTGAAGCATCTCGATATCGATTGCTAGGTGTATATATACAACAAAATCGACTTTATACCAAAATAAAGATAAAGAAGGTTAATTAACCTAATTATGTTAAACTAATGATTTGAAGCATTTTGATATCGATTGCTAAATATGTAAATACAAGAAAATCGACTTTACACCTAAATATAAGATTACGGAATTCTTCTACATGCACTGTCGTTATGCCGCCATGGCTTTATGCCAACTTCAGTTCGTTAAAGAAGGTTTATTAACTAAAATATGTTAAACTAATGGGTTGAAGCATTTCGATATCGCTTGCTAAATGTGTATATACAACAAAATCGATTTTATACCTAAATATAAGATTACGGAATTCTTCCAAATGCGCTGCCGTTATACCGTTATGGCATTATGTGAACTTCAGTAAGATAAAGAAGGTTAATTAACCTAATTATGTTAAACTAATGATTTGAAGCATTTTGATATCGATTGCTAAATATGTAAATACAAGAAAATCGACTTTACACCTAAATATAAGATTACGGAATTCTTCTACATGCACTGTCGTTATGCCGCCATGGCTTTATGCAAACCTTATTTCGTTAAAGAAGGTTTATTTACTAAAATATGTTAGACTAATGGGTTGAAGCATTTCGATATCGATTGCTAAATGCATATATACAAGAAAATCGACTTTATACCTAAATATAAGATTACGGAATTCTTCCAAATGTACTGTCGTTATGCCGCCATGGCTTTATGCTAACTTCAGTGCGTTAAAGAAGCTTAATTAACTTAATTATGTTAAACTAATGATTTGAAGCATTTCGATATCGATTGCTAAATGAGTATATACAACAAAATCGATTTTATACCTAAATATAAAATTACGGAATTCTTCTACATTCACTGCCGTTATGCCGCCATGGCTTTATGCTAACTGCAGTGCGTTAAAGAAGCTTAATTAACTTACATATGTTAAACTAATGAATTGAAGCATTTCGATATCGATTGCTTAATGAGTATATACAAGAAAATCGACTTTATACCTAAACATAATATTAATTAATTCTTCTAAATGCACTGCCGTTATGCCGTTAAGGCTTTTGTAGACTTCATTAAGATAGAGAGGGTTAATTAACTTAAACATGTTAAACTAATGATTTGAAGCATTTCGATATCGAATGCTAAATGTGTATATACAAAAATTCGACTTTACACCTAAATATAAGATTACGGAATTCTTCTAAATGCACTGCCGTTATGCCGCCATGGCTTTATGCCAACTTCAGTTCGTTAAAGAAGGTTAATTAACTTAAATATGTTAAACTAATGATTTGAAGCATTTCGATATCGATTGCTAAATGTGTATACACAAGAAAATCGAATTTATACCTAAATATAAGATTACGGAATTCTTCTACATGCACTGCCGTTATGGCTTTATATAAACGTCAGTACGTTAAAAAAGGTTGTTTAACTTAAATATGTTAAAGTTATTATTTGAAGCATCTCGATATCGATTCCCAGATGTGTAAATACATGAAAATAGACTATAACCTAAATATAAGGTTACGGAATTCTTCTACATGCACCACCGTTATGCCGCCATGGCTTTATGCCAACTTCAGTTCGTTAAAGAGGGTTTATTAACTTAAATATGTTAAACTTATGATTTGAAGCATTTGTATATCGATTGCTAAATGTGTATATACAAGAAAATCGACTTTATACCCAAATATAAGATTAAGAAATTCTTCTAAATGCACTGCCGTTATACCGTTAAGGCTTCATGTAAACTTCAGTAAGATAAAGAAGGTTAATTAACTTAAATATATTGAACTAATGACTGAAGCTTTTCGATATCGATTGCTAAATGTGTATATATTTGCCCATTTGCCAAAATTAAGGCGTCGCGGATAATCAGCTGGGTTTAGTTTTTGTGCCATTTGAATTTTATATGGAAACATCTTCAAATCTTTATGAATTATGCGTCGGAGAGTGGTGCGAGAGATGTCTAATTCCTGAGAGCGGCGATAACTCGATGTCGATGGAGTCTCCTCAATACTGGCTCGTACAGCTTCGATATTTTCATCAGAACGTCTTGTGCGTCGTCTGGATGCATGACTGGCATTACTGAGATTACCGGTGTTCACAAATTTTGCGTATAAAGACTTAATTGTGTTCTTAACTGGAGCACTTTTCACTTTATTTTTTTTGCGAAACGCACGTTGAGTTAACACAATTGAAAAGTTATTTTGAATATAAAGCTGAACAATTTCAGCGCGTTCTTTTGGAGTGTACTGTTCCATGGTATAAATTGTCTTCGAATGACGCTTCTAACGCGGTATGACATTAGCCGATTTGTCAGCGCTGTTAAAAGTTACAGCGTTGCCAGATGGGTCAACTTTAAATGGCCTACGCTGTACAAGAAAATCGAATCTATAGCTAAATATAATATTACGGAGTTCTTCTAAATGCACTGCCGTTATGCGGTTATGTCTTTATGTTAACTTGAGTTCATTAAAGAAGGTATATTAACTTAAATATGTTAAACTAATGATTTGAAGCATTTCGATATGGCTTGCTAAATGTGTATATACAAGAAAATCGAATTTTTACCTAAACATAAGATTACGGGATTCTTTTACATGCATTGCCGTTATGCCGCCATGGCTTTATGTTAACTTCAGTGAGTTAAAGAAGCCTTATTAACTTAGATATGTTAAAATAATGATTTGAAGCATTTCGATATCGATTGCAAAATGTGTATATACAAAAATTCGACTTTATACCAAAACATAAGATTACGGAATTCTTCTAAATGCACTGCCGTTATATCGTTAAGCCTTTATGTTAACTTCAGTTCGTTAATGAAGGTTTATTAACTTTAATATGTGAAACCAGTTATTTAAAGCTTTTTGATATCTATCGCTAAATCTGTATATACAAGAAAATCGATTTCATACCTAAATATAAGACTACGGAATTCTTCAAAATGCACCACCGGTATACAGTTAAGCCTTTATGTAAACGTCAGTAAGATAAAGTAGGCTAAATAACTTAAATACATATGTTAAACTAATGATTTGAAGCATTTCAATATCGATTGTTAAATGTATATATACAACAAAATCGATTTTATACCTAAATATAAGATTACGGAATTCTTCAAAATACACTGCCGTTATACCGTTATGGCTTTATGTAAACTTCAGTAAGATAAAGAAGGTTAATTAACTTAAATATATTAAACTAAAGATTTGGAGCATTTCGCTATCGATTGCTAAATGTGTAAATACAAGAAAATCGATTTAATACCTAAATATAAGATTACGGAATTCTTCTAAATTCACTGCTGTTATGCCGCCATGGCTTTATGTAAACTTCAGTTCGTTAAAGAAGGTTTATTAATTTAAATATGTTAAACTAATGATTTAAAGCATTTCGATATCGATTGCTAAATGTGTATATACAAGAAAATCGACTTTATACCTAAATATAAGATAAAAAAATTCTTCAAAATGCACTGCCGTATTGGCTTTATGTTAACTTCAGTTCGTTAAAGAAGATTTATTAACTTAAAAAATGTTAAAATTATTTAAAAGCATTTGGATATCGATTGCTAAATGTGTATATACAAGAAAATCGACTTTATACCTAAACATAAGATTACGGAATTCTTCTAAATGCACTGCCGTTATGGCGATAAGCTTTATGTAACTTCAGTACGTTAAAGAAGGTTTATTAACTTAAATATGTTAAACCAGTTATTTGAAGCATTTCGATATCGTTGCTAAATGTGTATATACAAGAAAATCGACTTTATACCTAAATATAAGATACGGAATTCTTCAAATGCACTGCCGTTATGCGCCATGGCTTTATGTAAACTCAGTACGTTAAAGAAGGTTTATTAACTTAAATATGTTAAACTAATGATTTGAAGCATTTCGATATCGATTGCTAAATGTGTATATACAAGAAAATCGATTTATACCTAAACATAAGATTACGGAATTCTTCTAAATGCACTGCCGTTATGCCGTATGGCTTTATGTAAACTTCAGTAAGATAAAGAAGGTTAATTAACTTAAATATGTTAAACTAATGATTTGAAGCATTTCGTATCGATTGCTAAATGTGTATATACAAGAAAATCGACTTTATACCTAAATATAAGATTACGGAATTCTTCCAAATGCACTGCGTTATGCCGCCATGGCTTTATGTAAACTTCAGTTCGTTAAAGAAGGTTTATTAACTTAAATATGTTAAACTAATGATTTGAAGCATTTCGATATCGATTGCTAAATGTGTATATACAAGAAAATCGACTTTATACCTAAACATAAGATTACGGAATTCTTCTAAATGCA
>CM050324.1:7609800-7653800 GCA_027475135.1 Bactrocera correcta | reverse complement strand
ACCTAAATATGCTAAACCAGTTATTTGAAGATTTTCGATATCGATTGCTAAATGTGTAAATCCAAGAAACTCGACTACATACCTAAATATAAGATTACGGAATTCTTCTAAATGCACTGCCGTTATGGCTTTGTATCAACTTCAATACGTTAAAGAAGGTTAATTAACTTAAATATGTTAAACTAATGATTTGAAGCATTTCGATATCGCTTGCCAAATATGTATATACAAGAAAATCGAATTCATACCTAAATATAAGACTACGGCATTCTTCCAAATGTACTGTCGTTATGCCGCCATGGCTCTTTATCAACTTCAATACGTTGAAGAAGGTCAATTAACTTAAATATGTTAAACTAATGATTTGAAGCATTTCGATATCGATTGCTAAATGTGTATATACAAGAAAATCGAATTTATACATAAATATAAGATAACGGAATTCTTCTACATGCACTGCCGTTATGCCGTTAACGCTTTATGTAGACTTCAGTAAGCTAAAAATTTTTTATTAACTTAATATGTTAAACTAATGATTTGAAGCGTATCGATATCGATTGCTAAATGTGTAAATCCAAGAAACTCGACTACATACCTAAATATAAGATTACGAATTCTTCCAAATGCACTGCCGTTATGGTTTTATATCAACTTCAATACGTTAAAGAAGGTTAATTAACTTAAATATGTTAAACTAATGATTTGAAGCATTTCGATATCGCTTGCCAAATATGTATATACAAGAAAATCGAATTCATACCTAAATATAAGATAACGGAATTCATACAAATATACTGCCGTTATGCCGTTATGGCTTTATGTAAACTTCAGTAAGATAAAGAAGGTTAATTAACTTAAATATGCTAAACCAGTTATTTGAATCATTTCGATATCGATTGCAAAATTTGCATGTACAAGAAAATCGACTTTATGCCTAAATATAAGACTACGGAATTCTTCCAAACGCACTGCCGTTATGCCGTTATGGCTTTATATTAACTTCAGTTCGTTAAAGAAGGTTTATTAACTTATATCTGTTAAACTAATGATTTGAAGCATTTCGATATCGATTGCTAAATGTGTATATACAAGAAAATCGAATTTATACATAAATATAAGATAACGGAATTCTTCTACATGCACTGCCGTTATGCCGTTAACGCTTTATGTAGACTTCAGTAAGCTAAAAAATTTTTATTAACTTAATATGTTAAACTAATGATTTGAAGCGTATCGATATCGATTGCTAAATGTGTAAATCCAAGAAACTCGACTACATACCTAAATATAAGATTACGGAATTCTTCCAAATGCACTGCCGTTACGGCTTTATATCAACTTCAATACGTTAAAGAAGGTTAATTAACTTAAATATGTTAAACTAATGATTTGAAGCATTTCGATATCGCTTGCCAAATATGTATATACAAGAAAACCGAATTCATACCTAAATATAAGACTACGGAATTCTCCCAAATGTACTGTCGTTATGCCGCCATGGCTCTTTATCAACTTCAATACGTTGAAGAAGGTCAATTAACTTAAATATGTTAAACTAATGATTCGAAGCATTTCGATATCGATTGCTAAATGTGTATATACAAGAAAATCGAATTCATACCTAAATACAAGATTACGTAATTCCTCTAAATGCACTGCCGTTATGCCGTTAAGGCTTTTGCAGACTTCAGTAAGAAAAAGAGGGTTAAGTAACTTAAATATGTTTAACTAATGATTTGAAGCATTTCGATATCGATTCCTAAATTTGTATCAACTACAATACGTTAAAGAAGGTTAATTAACTTAAATATGTTAAACTAATGATTTGAATCATTTCGATATGGCTTGCCAAATATGTATATACAAGAAAATCGAATTTATACATAAATATAAGATAACGGAATTCTTCTACATGCACTGCCGTTATGCCGTTAACGCTTTATGTAGACTTCAGTGCGTTAAAGAGGGTTTATTAACTTAAATATAAACTAATGATTTAAAGCATTTCGATATCGATTGCTAAATGTGTATATACAAGAAAATTGACTTTATACCTAAATATAAGATTACGGAATTCTTCCAATCCTACTGTCATTATGCCGCCATGGCTTTGTATCAACTTCAATACCTTAAAGAAGGTTAATTATTTTAAATATGTTAAACTAATGGTTTGAAGCATTTCGATATCGATTGCTAAATGTGTAAATACAAAAAATCGACTATATACCTAAATATAAAATTATAACATTACGGAATTCTTCTAAATGCACTGCCGTTATACTGCTAAGGCTTTATGTAGACTTTAGTAAGCTAAAAATTGTTTATTAATTTAATATGTTAAACAAATGATTTGAAGCATTACGATATCGATAGCTAAATATGTATATACAAAAAAAATCGACTTTATACCTAAAAATAAGACTACGGAATTCTTCTACATCCACTGCCGTTATGCCAACTTCAGATCGTTAAAGAAGGTTTATTAACTTAAATATGTTAAACTAATGAGTTGAAGCATTTCGATATTGATTGCTAAATGTGTATATACAAAAAAATTGATTTTATACCTAAATAAAAGATTACGGAATTCACTCAAATATACTGCCGTTATGCCGTTATGGCTTTATTTAAACTTCAGTAAGATAAAGAAGGTTAATTAACCTAAATATGCTAAACCAGTTATTTGATGATTTTCGATATCGATTGCTAAATGTGTAAATCCAAGAAACTCGACTACATACCCAAATATAAGATTACGGAATTCTTCCAAATGCACTGCCGTTATGGCTTTGTATCAACTTCAAAACGATAAAGAAGGTTAATTAACTTAAATATGTTAAACTAATGATTTGAAGCATTTCGATATCGCTTGCCAAATATGTGTATACAAGAAAATCGAATTCATACCTAAATATAAGACTACGGAATTCTTCCAAATGTACCGTCGTTATGCCGCCATGGCTCTTTATCAACTTCAATACGTTGAAGAAGATCAATTAACTTAAATATGTTAAACTAATGATTTGAAGCATTTCGATATCGCTTGCTAAATGTTTATATACAAGAAAATCGAATTTATATCAAAATATAAAATTAAAACATTACGAAATTCTTCTAAATGCACTGCCGTTATACCGTTAAGGCTTTATGTAGACTTCAGTAAGCTAAAAAATTTTTATTAACTTAATATGTTAAACCAATGATTTGAAGCATTTCGATATCGATATCTTAATGTGTATTTAAAAGAAAATCGACTACATACCTAAATATAAGATTACGGAATTCTTCCAAATGCACTGCCGTTATGGCTTTAAATCAACTTCAATACGTTTAAGAAGGTTAATTAACTTAAATATGTTAAACTAATGATTTGAAGCATTTCGATATCGCTTGCCAAATATGTATATACAAGAAAATCGAATTTATACCTAAATATAAGATAACGGAATTTTTCTAAATGTACTGCCGTTATGCCGTTAACACTTTATGTAGACTTCAGTGCGTTAAAGAAGGTTTAATAACTTAAATATGTTAAACTAATGATTTGAAGCATTTCGATATTGATTGCTAAACGTGCATATACAAGAAAATCGACTTTATACCTAACTAAAAGATTACGGAGTTCTTCCAAAAGTACTGTGACTATGCCGCCAAGGCTTTATGTAGACTTCAGTGCGTTAAAGAAGGTTGATTAACTTAAATATGTTAAACTAATGACTTGAAGCATTTCGATATCGATTGCTAAATGTGTATACACAAGAAAATCGACTTTATACCTAAATATAAGATTACGGAATTCTTCCAAATGCACTGCCGTTATGGCTTTATATAAACTGCAATACGTTAAAGAAGGTTAATTAACTTAAATATGGTAAACTAATGATTTGAAGCATTTCGATATCGCTTGCCAAATATGTATATACAAGAAAATCGAATTTATACCTAAATATAAGATAACGGAGTTCTTCTACATGCACTACCGTTATGCCGTTAACGCTTTATGTAGACTTCAGTGCGTTAAAGAAGGTTTATTAACTTAAATATGTTAAACTAATGATTTAAAGCATTTCGATATCGATTGCTAAATGTGTATATACAAGAAAATTGACTTTATACCTAGATATAAGATCCAATCCTACTGTCATTATGCCGCCATGGCTTTGTATCAACTTCAATACGTTAAAGAAGGTTAATTAACTTAAATATGTTAAACTAATGATTTGAAGCATTTCGATATCGCTTGCCAAATATGTATATACAAGAAAATCGAATTCATACCTAAATATAAGTCTACGGAATTCTTCCAAATGTACTGTCGTTATGCCGCCATGGCTCTTTATCAACTTCAATACGTTAAAGAAGGTTAATTAACTTAAACATGTTAAACTAATGATTTGAAGCATTTCGACTTCGATTGCTAAATGTGTATATACAAGAAAATCGAATTTATACCTAAATATAAAATTAAAAAATTACGGAATTCTTCTAAATGCACTGCCGTTATACCGTTGAGGCTTTATGTGGACTTCAGTAAGCTAAAAAATGTTTATTAACTTAATATATTAAACTAATGATTTGAAGCATTTCGATATCGATAGCTAAATGTGTATATACAAGAAAATCGGCTTTGTACCTAAATATAAGATTACGGAATTTTTCCAAATGTGCTCTCGTTATGCCGCCATGGCTTTATATCAACTTCAATACGTTAAAGAAGGTTAATTAACTTAAATATGTTAAACTAATGATTTGAAGCATTTCGATATCTATTGCTAAATGTGAATGTACAACAAAATCGACTTTTTACATAAATATAAGATAACGGAATTCAAATAAATATACTGCCGTTATGCCGTTATGGCTTTATGTTAACTTCAGTTCGTTAAAGAAGGCTGATTTACTTAAATATGTTAAACCAGTTATTTGAAGCATTTCGATATCGATTGCTTAATGCATATATACAAGAAAATTGACTTTATACCTAAATATAAGACTACGGAATTCTTCCAAATGTACTGTCGTTATGCCGCCATGGCTCTTTATCAACTTCAATACGTTAAAGAAGGTTAATTAACTTAAATATGTTAAACTAATGATTTGAAGCATTTCGATATCGCTTGCCAAATATGTATATACAAGAAAATCGAATTTATACCTAAATATAAGATAACGGAGTTCTTCTACATGCACTACCGTTATGCCGTTAACGCTTTATGTAGACTTCAGTGCGTTAAAGAAGGTTTATTAACTTAAATATGTTAAACTAATGATTTAAAGCATTTCGATATCGATTGCTAAATGTGTATATACAAGAAAATTGACTTTATACCTAGATATAAGATCCAATCCTACTGTCATTATGCCGCCATGGCTTTGTATCAACTTCAATACGTTAAAGAAGGTTAATTAACTTAAATATGTTAAACTAATGATTTGAAGCATTTCGATATCGCTTGCCAAATATGTATATACAAGAAAATCGAATTCATACCTAAATATAAGTCTACGGAATTCTTCCAAATGTACTGTCGTTATGCCGCCATGGCTCTTTATCAACTTCAATACGTTAAAGAAGGTTAATTAACTTAAACATGTTAAACTAATGATTTGAAGCATTTCGACATCTATTGCTAAATGTGTATGTACAACAAAATCGACTTTATACATAAATATAAGATAACGGAATTCATATAAATATACTGCCGTTATGCCGTTATGGCTTTATATTAACTTCAGTTCGTTAAAGAAGGCTGATTTACTTAAATATGTTAAACCAGTTATTTGAAGCATTTCGATATCGATTGCTTAATGCATATATACAAGAAAATTGACTTTATACCTAAATATAAGACTACGGAATTCTTCCAAATGTACTGTCGTTATGCAGCCATGGCTCTTTATCAACTTCAATACGTTAAAGAAGGTTAATTAACTTAAATATGTTAAACTAATGATTTGAAGCATTTCGATATCGATTGCTAAATTTGTATATACAAGAAAATCGAATTTATACCTAAATATAAAATTATAACATTACGGCACTGCCGTTATACCGCTAAGGCTTTATGTAGACTTCAGTAAGCTAAAAAATGTTTATTAACTTAATATAGTAAACTAATGATTTCAAGCATTTCGATATGGATATCGAAATGTGTATATTAAAGAAAATCGACTTTATTCCTAAATATAAGATTACGGAATTCTTCCAAATTCACTGCCGCTGTGGCTTTATATCAACTGCCATACGTTAAAGAAGGTTAATTAACTTAAATATGTTAAACTAATGATTTGAAGCATTTCGATATCGCTTGCCAAATATGTATATACAAGAAAATCGAATTTATACCTAAATATAAGATAACGGAGTTCTTCTACATGCACTGCCGTTATGCCGTTAACGCTTTATGTAGACTTCAGTGCGTTAAAGAAGGTTTATTAACTTAAATATGTTAAACTAATGATTTAAAGCATTTCGATATCGATTGCTAAATGTGTATATACAAGAAAATTGACTTTATACCTAGATATAAGATCCAATCCTACTGTCATTATGCCGCCATGGCTTTGTATCAACTTCAATACGTTAAAGAAGGTTAATTATTTTAAATATGTTAAACTAATGGTTTGAAGCATTTCGATATCGACTGCTAAATGTGCAAATACAAGAAAATCGACATTATACCTAAATATAAAATTATAACATTACGGAATTCTTCTAAATGCACTGCCGTTATACCGTTAAGGCTTTATGTAGACTTTAGTAAGCTAAAAAATGTTTATTAATTTAATATATTAAACAAATGATTTGAAGCATTTCGATATCGATAGCTAAATATGTATATACAAGAAAATCGACTTTATACCTAAATACAAGATTACGGAATTCTTCTACATCCACTGCCGTTATGCCAACTTCAGATCGTTAAAGAAGGTTTATTAACTTAAATATGTTAAACTAATGAGTTGAAGCATTTCGATATCGATTGCTAAATGTGTATATACAAGAAAATCGATTTTATACCTAAATAAAAGATTACGGAATTCACTCAAATATACTGCCGTTATGGCTTTATTTAAACTTCAGTAAGATAAAGAAGGCTAATTAACCTAAATATGCTAAACCAGTTATTTGAAGATTTTCGATATCGATTGCTAAATGTGTAAATCCAAGAAACTCGACTACATACCTAAATATAAGATTACGGAATTCTTCCAAATGCACTGCCGTTATGGCTTTGTATCAACTTCAATACGTTAAAGAAGGTTAATTAACTTAAATATGTTAAACTAATGGTTTGAAGCATTTCGATATCGCTTGCCAAATATGTATATACAAGAAAATCGAATTCATACCTAAATATAAGACTACGGCATTCTTCCAAATGTACTGTCGTTATGCCGCCATGGCTCTTTATCAACTTCAATACGTTGAAGAAGGTCAATTAACTTAAATATGTTAAACTAATGATTTGAAGCATTTCGATATCGATTGCTAAATGTGTATATACAAGAAAATCGAATTTATACATAAATATAAGATAACGGAATTCTTCTACATGCTTTGCCGTTATGCCGTTAACGCTTTATGTAGACTTCAGTAAGCTAAAAATTTTTTATTAACTTAATATGTTAAACTAATGATTTGAAGCGTATCGATATCGATTGCTAAATGTGTAAATCCAAGAAACTCGACTACATACCTAAATATAAGATTACGAATTCTTCCAAATGCACTGCCGTTATGGCTTTATATCAACTTCAATACGTTAAAGAAGGTTAATTAACTTAAATATGTTAAACTAATGATTTGAAGCATTTCGATATCGCTTGCCAAATATGTATATACAAGAAAATCGAATTCATACCTAAATATAAGATAACGGAATTCATACAAATATACTGCCGTTATGCCGTTATGGCTTTATGTAAACTTCAGTAAGATAAAGAAGGTTAATTAACTTAAATATGCTAAACCAGTTATTTGAATCATTTCGATATCGATTGCAAAATTTGCATGTACAAGAAAATCGACTTTATGCCTAAATATAAGACTACGGAATTCTTCCAAACGCACTGCCGTTATGCCGTTATGGCTTTATATTAACTTCAGTTCGTTAAAGAAGGTTTATTAACTTATATATGTTAAACTAATGATTTGAAGCATTTCGATATCGATTGCTAAATGTGTATATACAAGAAAATCGAATTTATACATAAATATAAGATAACGGAATTCTTCTACATGCACTGCCGTTATGCCGTTAACGCTTTATGTAGACTTCAGTAAGCTAAAAAATTTTTATTAACTTAATATGTTAAACTAATGATTTGAAGCGTATCGATATCGATTGCTAAATGTGTAAATCCAAGAAACTCGACTACATACCTAAACATAAGATTACGGAATTCTTCCAAATGCACTGCCGTTATGGCTTTATATCAACTTCAATACGTTAACGAAGGTTAATTAACTTAAATATGTTAAACTAATGATTTGAAGCATTTCGATATCGCTTGCCAAATATGTATATACAAGAAAATCGAATTCATACCTAAATATAATACTACGGAATTCTCCCAAATGTACTGTCGTTATGCCGCCATGGCTCTTTATCAACTTCAATACGTTGAAGAAGGTCAATTAACTTAAATATGTTAAACTAATGATTCGAAGCATTTCGATATCGATTGCTAAATGTGTATATACAAGAAAATCGAATTCATACCTAAATACAAGATTACGTAATTCCTCTAAATGCACTGCCGTTATGCCGTTAAGGCTTTTGCAGACTTCAGTAAGAAAAAGAGGGTTAAGTAACTTAAATATGTTTAACTAATGATTTGAAGCATTTCGATATCGATTCCTAAATTTGTATCAACTACAATACGTTAAAGAAGGTTAATTAACTTAAATATGTTAAACTAATGATTTGAATCATTTCGATATGGCTTGCCAAATATGTATATACAAGAAAATCGAATTTATACATAAATATAAGATAACGGAATTCTTCTACATGCACTGCCGTTATGCCGTTAACGCTTTATGTAGACTTCAGTGCGTTAAAGAGGGTTTATTAACTTAAATATAAACTAATGATTTAAAGCATTTCGATATCGATTGCTAAATGTGTATATACAAGAAAATTGACTTTATACCTAAATATAAGATTACGGAATTCTTCCAATCCTACTGTCATTATGCCGCCATGGCTTTGTATCAACTTCAATACCTTAAAGAAGGTTAATTATTTTAAATATGTTAAACTAATGGTTTGAAGCATTTCGATATCGATTGCTAAATGTGTAAATACAAAAAAATCGACTATATACCTAAATATAAAATTATAACATTACGGAATTCTTCTAAATGCACTGCCGTTATACTGCTAAGGCTTTATGTAGACTTTAGTAAGCTAAAAATTGTTTATTAATTTAATATGTTAAACAAATGATTTGAAGCATTACGATATCGATAGCTAAATATGTATATACAAAAAAAATCGACTTTATACCTAAAAATAAGACTACGGAATTCTTCTACATCCACTGCCGTTATGCCAACTTCAGATCGTTAAAGAAGGTTTATTAACTTAAATATGTTAAACTAATGAGTTGAAGCATTTCGATATTGATTGCTAAATGTGTATATACAAAAAAATCGATTTTATACCTAAATAAAAGATTACGGAATTCACTCAAATATACTGCCGTTATGCCGTTATGGCTTTATTTAAACTTCAGTAAGATAAAGAAGGTTAATTAACCTAAATATGCTAAACCAGTTATTTGATGATTTTCGATATCGATTGCTAAATGTGTAAATCCAAGAAACTCGACTACATACCCAAATATAAGATTACGGAATTCTTCCAAATGCACTGCCGTTATGGCTTTGTATCAACTTCAAAACGATAAAGAAGGTTAATTAACTTAAATATGTTAAACTAATGATTTGAAGCATTTCGATATCGCTTGCCAAATATGGGTATACAAGAAAATCGAATTCATACCTAAATATAAGACTACGGAATTCTTCCAAATGTACCGTCGTTATGCCGCCATGGCTCTTTATCAACTTCAATACGTTGAAGAAGATCAATTAACTTAAATATGTTAAACTAATGATTTGAAGCATTTCGATATCGCTTGCTAAATGTTTATATACAAGAAAATCGAATTTATATCAAAATATAAAATTAAAACATTACGAAATTCTTCTAAATGCACTGCCGTTATACCGTTAAGGCTTTATGTAGACTTCAGTAAGCTAAAAAATTTTTATTAACTTAATATGTTAAACCAATGATTTGAAGCATTTCGATATCGATATCTTAATGTGTATATAAAAGAAAATCGACTTTATACTTAAATATAAGATTACGGAATTCTTCCAAATGCACTGCCGTTATGGCTTTAAATCAACTTCAATACGTTTAAGAAGGTTAATTAACTTAAATATGTTAAACTAATGATTTGATACATTTCGATATCACTTGCTAAATATGTATATACAAGAAAATCGAATTCATACCTAAATACAAGATTACGTAATTCCTCTAAATGCACTGCCGTTATGCCGTTAAGGCTTTTGCAGACTTCAGTAAGAAAAAGAGGGTTAAGTAACTTAAATATGTTTAACTAATGATTTGAAGCATTTCGATATCGATTGCTTAATTTGTATTAACTACAATACGTTAAAGAAGGTTAATTAACTTAAATATGTTAAACTAATGATTTAAAGCATTTCGATATAGATTGCTAAATGTGTATATACAAGAAAATTGACTTTATACCTAAATATAAGATTACGGAATTCTTCCAATCCTACTGTCATTATGCCGCCATGGCTTTGTATCAACTTCAATACCTTAAAGAAGGTTAATTATTTTAAATATGTTAAACTAATGGTTTGAAGCATTTCGATATCGATTGCTAAATGTGTAATTACAAGAAAATCGACTATATACCTAAATATAAAATTATAACATTACGGAATTCTTCTAAATGCACTGCCGTTATACTGCTAAGGCTTTATGTAGACTTTAGTAAGCTAAAAAATGTTTATTAATTTAATATGTTAAACAAATGATTTGAAGCATTTCGATATCGATAGCTAAATATGTATATACAAAAAAAATCGACTTTATACCTAAAAATAAGATTACGGAATTCTTCTACATCCACTGCCGTTATGCCAACTTCAGATCGTTAAGAAGGTTTATTAACTTAAATATGTTAAACTAATGAGTTGAAGCATTTCGATATTGATTGCTAAATTTGTATATACAAGAAAATCGATTTTATACCTAAATGAAAGATTACGGAATTCATTCAAATATACTGCCGTTATGCCGTTATGGCTTTATTTAAACTTCAGTAAGATAAAGAAGGTTAATTAACCTAAATATGCTAAACCAGTTATTTGAAGATTTTCGATATCGATTGCTAAATGTGTTAATCCAAGAAACTCGACTACATACCTAAATATAAGATTACGGAATTCTTCCAAATGCACTGCCGTTATGGCTTTGTATCAACTTCAATACGATAAAGAAGGTTAATTAACTTAAATATGTTAAACTAATGATTTGAAGCATTTCGATATCGCTTGCCAAATATTTATATACAAGAAAATCGAATTCATACCTAAATATAAGACTACGGAATTCTTCCAAATGTACCGTCGTTATGCCGCCATGGCTCTTTATCAACTTCAATACGTTGAAGAAGGTCAATTAACTTAAATATGTTAAACTAATGATTTGAAGCATTTCGATATCGATTGCTAAATGTGTATATACAAGAAAATCGAATTTATATCAAAATATAAAATTAAAACATTACGGAATTCTTCTAAATGCACTGCCGTTATACCGTTAAGGCTTTATGTAGACTTCAGTAAGCTAAAAAATTTTTATTAACTTAATATGTTAAACTAATGATTTGAAGCATTTCGATATCGGTTGCTAAATGTGTATATACAAGAGAAAATCGACTTTATACCTAACTAAAAGATTACGGAATTCTTCCAAAAGTACTGTGATTATGCCGCCAAGGCTTTGTACCAACTTCAATACGTTAAAGAAGGTTAATTATTTTAAATATGTTAAACTAATGGTTTGAAGCATTTTGATATCGCTAGCTAAATGAATATATACAAGAAAGTCGAATTTATACCTAAATATAAGATAACGGAATTCTTCTAAATGCAGTGCTGTTATACCGTTAAGGCTTTATGTAGACTTCAGTGCGTTAAAGAAGGTTTATTAACTTAAATATGTTAAACTAATGACTTGAAGCATTTCGATATCGATTGCCAAATATTTATATACAAGAAAATCGGCTTTATACCTGAATATAAGATTACGGAATTCTTCCAAATGTACTGCGTTATGCCGCCATGGTTTGTATCAACTACAATACGTTAAAGAAGGTTAATTATTTTGAATATGTTAAACTAATGGTTTGAAGCATTTCGATATCGACTGCTAAATGTGTAAATACAACAAAATCGACTTTGTACCTAAATATAAAATAATAACATTACGGATTTCTTCTAAATGCACTGCCGTTATACCGTTAAGCCTTTATGTAGACCTCATTAAGCTAAAAAATGTTTATTAACTTAATATGTTAAACTAATGATTTGAAGCATTTCGATATCGATAGCTAAATGTGTATATACAAGAAAATCGGCTTTATATCTGAATATAAGATTACGGAATTCTTCTACATGCACTGCCGTTATGCCGCCATGGCTTTATATCAACTTCAATATGTTAAAGAAGGTTAATTAACTTAAATATGTTAAACTAATGATTTGATACATTTCGATATCACTTGCTAAATATGTATATACAAGAAAATCGTATTTATACCTAAATATAAGGTAACGGAATTCTTCTAAACGCACTGCCGTTACGCCGTTAAGGCTTTATGAAGACTTCAGTAAGATAGAGGGGAATAATTAACTTAAATATGGTAAACTTATGATGTGAAGCATTTCGATATCGATTGCTAAATATGTAAATACAAGAAAATCGACTTTATACCTGAATAAAAGATTACGGAATTCTTCTACATGCACTGCCGTTATGCCGCCATGGCTTTATGTTAACTTCAGTGCGTTAAAGAAGCTTTATTAACTTAAATATGTTAAACTAATGATTTGAAACATTTCGATATCGATTGCTAAATATGTAAATACAAGAAAATCGACTTTATACCTTAATATAAGATTACGGAATTCTTCTAAATGCACTGCAGTTATACCGTTAAGGCTTTACGTAGACTTCAGTGCGTTAAAGAAGGTTTATTAACTTTAATATGTTAAACTAATGATTTGAAGCATTTCGATATCGCTTGCCAAATATGTATATACAAGAAAATCGAATTCATACCTAAATATAAGACTACGGAATTCTTCCAAATGTACTGTCGTTATGCCGCCATGGCTCTTTATCAACTTCAATACGTTGAAGAAGGTTAATTAACTTAAATATGTTAAACCAATGATTTGAAGCATTTCGATATGGATTGCTAAATGTGTATATACAAGAACATCGAATTTATATCTAAATATAAAATTAAAACATTACGGAATTCTTCTAATTGCACTGCCGTTATACCGTTAAGGCTTTATGTAGACTTCAGTAAGCTAAAAAATGTTTATTGACTTAATATGTTAAACTAATGATTTGAAGCATTTCGATATCGATATCTAAATGTGTATATAAAAGAAAATCGAATTTATACCTTAATATAAGATTACGGAATTCTTCCAAATGCACTGCCGTTATGGCTTTAAATTAACTTCAATACGTTAAAGAAGGTTAATTAACTTAAATATGTTAAACTAATGATTTGAAGCATTTCGATATCGCTTGCTAAATGTGTATATACAAGAAAATCGAATTTATACCTAAATATAAGATAACATAATTCTTCTAAATGCACTGCCGTTATGCCGTTAATGCTTTATGTAGACTTCAGTGAGTTAAAGAAGGTTTATTAACTTAAATATGTTAAACTAATGATTTGAAGCATTTCGATATCGATTGCTAAATGTGTATATACAAGAAAATCGACTTTATACCTAAATATAAGATTACGGAATTCTTCCAAATGTACTGTCGTTATGCCGCCATGGCTTTATGTCAACTTCAATTCGTTAAAGAAGATTAATTAACTTAAAAAAGTTAAACTAATGATTTGAAGCATTTTGATATCTCTTGCTAAATGAGTATATACACGAATGTCGAATTTATACCTAAATATGAGATAACGGAATTCTTCTAAATGCAGTGCAGTTATACCGTTAAGGCTTTGTGTAGACTTCAGTGTGTTAAAGAAGGTTTATTATCTCAAATATGTTAAACTTATGATTTGAAGCATTTCGATATCGATTGCTAAATGCGTATATTGAACAAAATCGACTTTATATCTAAATATAAGATTACGGAACTCTTCCAAATGCACTGCCGTTATGCCGTTAAGGCTTTTGTAGACTTCAGTAAGATAAAGAGGATTAATTAACTTAAATCTGTTAAACTTACGATGTGAAGCATATCGGCATCGATCGCTAAATGTGTATATACAAGAAAATCGACTTTATACCTAAATATAAGATTACGAAATTGTCCCAAATATACTGTCGTTATGCCGCCATGGCTTTGTATCACCTTCAATACGTTAAAGAAGGTTTGATAATTTAAATATGTTAAACTAATGATTTGTAGCATTTCGATATCGACTGCTAAATGTGAAAATACAACAAAATCGACTTTATACCTAAATATAAAATTATAACATTACGGATTTCTTCTAAATGCACTGCCGTTATACCGTTAAGGCTTTATGTAGACCTCATTAAGCTAAAAAATGTTTATTAACTTAATATGTTAAAGTAATGATTTGAAGCATTTCGATATCGATTGCTAAATGTGTATATACAAGAAAATCGACTTTATACCTGAATATAAGATTACGGAATTCTTCTACATGCACTGCCGTTATACCGGCATGGCTTTATGTTAACTTCAGAGCGTTAAAGAAGGCTTATTAACTTAAATATGTTAAAATAATGATTTGAAACTTTTCGATATATATATCGGCTTTATATCTAACTATAAGGTTATACCTAAATATAAGATTACGTTATTCTTCTAAATGCACTGCCGTTATACCGTTAAGGCTTTGTGTAGACTTCAGTGTGTTAAAGAAGGTTTATTATCTTAAATATGTTAAACTTATGATTTGAAGCATTTCGATATCGATTGCTAAATGCGTATATTGAACAAAATCGACTTTATATCTAAATATAAGATTACGGAACTCTTCCAAATGCACTGCCGTTATGCCGTTAAGGCTTTTGTAGACTTCAGTAAGATAAAGAGGATTAATTAACTTAAATCTGTTAAACTTACGATGTGAAGCATATCGGCATCGATCGCTAAATGTGTATATACAAGAAAATCGACTTTATACCTAAATATAAGATTACGAAATTGTCCCAAATATACTGTCGTTATGCCGCCATGGCTTTATATCAACTTCAATATGTTAAAGAAGGTTAACTAACTTAAATATGTTGAACTAATGATTTGAAACATTTCGATATCGCTTGCTAAATTGTATATACAAGAAAATCGAATTTATACCTAAATATAAAATTACGTAGTTCTTCTAAATGCACTGCCGTTATGCCGTTAAGGCTTTATGTAGACTTCAGTAAGATAGAGGGGAATAATTAACTTAAATATGTTAAACTTATGATTTGAAGCATTTCGATTTCGATTGCTAAATATGTAAATACAAGAAAATCGACTTTGTACCTAAATATAAGATTACGGAATTCTTTTAAATGCACTGCAGTTATACCGTTAAGGCTTTATGTAAACTTCAGTGCGTTAGAGAAAGTTTATTATAAATAACTTAAAAATGTAAAACTAATGATTTGAAGCATTTCGATTTCGATTGCTAAATATGTAAATACAAGAAAATCGACTTTATACCTTAATATAAGATTACGGAATTCTTCTAAACGCACTGCAGTTATACCGTTAAGGCTTTATGTAGACCTCAGTGCGTTAAAGAAGGTTTATTAACTTTAATATGTTAAACTAATGATTTGAAGCATTTCGATATCGATCACTAATTGTGTATATACAAGAAAATCGACTTTATACCTAAATATAAGATAACGAAATACTTCTGCATGCACTGCCATTATGCGGCCATGATTTTATGCCAACTTCAGTTCTTCGAGGAAAGTTTATTAACTTAAATATGTTAAACTAATGAGTTGAAGCATCTCGATATCGATTGCTAAATGTGTATATACAACAAAATCGAATTTATTCCTAAACATAAGATTACGGAATTCTTCTACATGCGCTGCCGTTATACCGCCATGGCTTTATGTTAACTTCAGAGCGTTAAAGAAGGCTTATTAACTTAAATATGTTAAAATAATGATTTGAAACTTTTCGATATATATATCGACTTTATATCTAACTATAAGGTTATACCTAAATATAAGATTACGTTATTCTTCTAAATGCACTGCCGTTATGCCGTTAAGGCTTGATGTAGACTTCAGGAAGATAAATAGGGTTAAATAACTTAAATATGTTAAACTAATGATTTGAAGCATTTCGATATCGATTGCTTGATGTGTTTATACAACAAATAGATTTTATACCTAAATATAAAATTACGGAATTCTTCTACATGCACTGCCGTTATGCCGACATGGCTTCATGTCACCTTCGATGCGTTAAAGAAGGTAATTTAAATTAAATATGTTAAACTAATGATTTGAAGCATTTCGATATCGATTGCTAAATGTTCTAGTACAAGAAACTTGACTTTATACCTAAACATAGGATAACGGAATTCTTCCAAATGCACTGCCGTTAATCCGCCATGGCTTTATGTCAACTTCAGTTCTTTAAAGATGGTTAATTAACTTAAATATGTTAAACTTATGATTTGAAGCATTTCGATATCGATTGCTAAATACGTAAATACAAGAAAATCGACTTTTTACCTTAATATAAGATTACGGAATTCTTCTAAATGCACAGCAGTTATCCCGTTAAGGCTTCATGCAGACTTCAGTGCGTTAAAAAAGGTTTATTAACTTTAATATGTTAAACTAATGATTTGAAGCATTTCGATATCGCTTACTAAATGTGTATATACAAGAAAATCGACTTTACATATACCTAAATATAAGATTATGGAATTCTTCCAAATGTACTGTCGTTATGCCGCCATGGTTTGTATCAACTACAATACGTTAAAGAAGGTTAATTATTTTAAATATGTTAAACTAATCTTTTGAAGCATTTCGATATCGACTGCTAAATGTGTAAATACAACAAAATCGACTTTATACCTAAATATAAAATTATAACATTACGGATCTCTTCTTAATGCACGGCTTTATGTAGACCTCATTAAGCTAACAAATGTTTATTAACTTAATATGTTAAACTAATGATTTGAAGCATATCGATATCGATAGCTAAATGTGTATATACAACAAAATCGAATTTATACCTAAACATAAGATTACGGAATTCTTCTACATACACTTCCGTTATACCGCCATGGCTTTATGTTAACTTCAGTGCGTTCCAGAAGCCTTATTAACTTAAATATGTTAAAATAATGATTTGAAGCATTTCGATATCGATTGCTAAATGAGTATATACAAGAAAATCGACTTCATACCTAAATATAAGATTACGTAATTCTTCTTAATGCACTGACGTTATGCCTTTAAGGCTTTATGTAGACTTCAGGAAGATAAATAGGGCGAATTAACTTAAATATGTTAAACTAATGATCTCAAGCATTTCGATATCGATTGCTAAATGTGTAAATACAACAAAATCGACTTTATACCTAAATATAAAATTATAACATTACGGATTTCTTCTAAATGCACTGCCGTTATACCGTTAAGGCTTTATGTAGACCTCATTAAGCTAAAAAATGTTTATTAACTTAATATGTTAAACTAATGATCTCAAGCATTTCGATATCGATAGCTAAATGTGTATATACAAGAAAATCGACTTTATACCTGAATATAAGATTACGGAATTCTTCTACATGCACTGCCGTTATGCCGCCATGGCTTTGTATCAACTTCAATATGTTAAAGAAGGTTAACTAACTTAAATATGTTAAACTAATGATTTGAAACATCTCGATATCGCTTGCTAAATGTGTATATACAAGAAAATCGAATTTATACCTAAA
The DNA here is from genome assembly GCA_027475135.1 of Bactrocera correcta. NCBI lineage: Eukaryota > Metazoa > Arthropoda > Insecta > Diptera > Tephritidae > Bactrocera > Bactrocera correcta. The sequence goes on along the minus strand of CM050324.1, from coordinate 7,635,524 downwards.
TATAAGATAACGGAATTCTTCTAAACGCACTGCCGTTATGCAGTTAAGGCTTTATGTAGACTTAAGTAAGATAGAGGGGAATAATTAACTTAAATATGTTAAACTAATGATTTGAAGCATTTGGATATCGATTGCTAAATATGTAAATACAAAAAAATCGACTTTGTTCCTAAATATAAGATTACGGAATTCTTTTAAATGCACTGCAGTTATACCGTTAAGGCTTTATGTAGACTTCAGTGCGTTAAAGAAGGTTTTTTATAAATAACTTAAAAATGTAAAACTAATGATTTGAAGCATTTCGATATCGATTGCTAAATGAGTGTATACAAGAAAATCGACTTTATACCTAAATATAAAATTATAAAATTCTTCTAAATGCACTGCCGTTATGCCGATAAGGCTTTTGTAGACTTCAGTATGAAAAAGAGGGTTAATTAACATAAATATGTTAAACTAATGATCTGAAGCATTTCGATATCGATTGCTAAATGTGTATGTACAAAAAAATCGACTTTATACCTAAATATAAGATAACGGAATTCATATATATATACTGCCGTTATGCCGTTGTGGCTTTATGTAAACTTCAGTAAGATAAAGAAGGTTAATTAATTAAAATATGTTAAACCAGTTATCTGAAGCATTTCGATATCGATTGCGAAATGTATACATACAAGAAAATCGAATTTATACCTAAATATAAGATTACGGAATTCTTCCACATGTACTGTCGTTATGCCGCCACGGCTTTTTATCACCTTCAATACGTTAAAGAACGTTAATTATTTTAAATATGTTAAACTAGTGGTTTGAAGCATTTCGATATCGATTGCTAAATGTGTAAATACAAGAAAATCGACTTTATACTTAAATATAAAATTATAACATTACGGAATTCTTCTAAATGCACTGCCATTATACCGTTAAGGCTTTATGTAGACTTCGGTAAGCTAAAAAATGTTTATTAACTTAATATATTAAACTAATGATTTGAAGCATTTCGATATCGATTGCTTGATGTGTTTATACAACAAATAGATTTTATACCTAAATATAAAATTACGGAATTCTTCTACATGCACTGCCGTTATGCCGACATGGCTTCATGTCACCTTCGATACGTTAAAGAAGGTAATTTAACTTAAATATGTTAAACTAATGATTTGAAGCATTTCGATATCGATTGCTAAATGTTCTAGTACAAGAAACTTGACTTTATACCTAAACATAGGATAACGGAATTCTTCCAAATGCACTGCCGTTAATCCGCCATGGCTTTATGTCAACTTCAGTTCTTTAAAGATGGTTAATTAACTTAAATATGTTAAACTTATGATTTGAAGCATTTCGATATCGATTGCTAAATACGTAAATACAAGAAAATCGACTTTTTACCTTAATATAAGATTACGGAATTCTTCTAAATGCACAGCAGTTATCCCGTTAAGGCTTCATGCAGACTTCAGTGCGTTAAAAAAGGTTTATTAACTTTCATATGTTAAACTAATGATTTGAAGCATTTCGTTATCGCTTACTAAATGTGTATATACAAGAAAATCGACTTTACATATACCTAAATATAAGATTACGGAATTCTTCCAAATGTACTGTCGTTATGCCGCCATGGTTTGTATCAACTACAATACGTTAAAGAAGGTTAATTATTTTAAATATGTTAAACTAATGGTTTGAAGCATTTCGATATCGACTGCTAAATATGTAAATACAACAAAATCGACTTTATACCTAAATATAAAATTATAACATTACGGATCTCTTCTTAATGCACGGCTTTATGTAGACCTCATTAAGCTAAAAAATGTTTATTAACTTAATATGTTAAACTAATGATTTGAAGCATATCGATATCGATAGCTAAATGTGTATATACAACAAAATCGAATTTATACCTAAACATAAGATTACGGAATTCTTCTACATACACTTCCGTTATACCGCCATGGCTTTATGTTAACTTCAGTGCGTTCAAGAAGCCTTATTAACTTAAATATGTTAAAATAATGATTTGAAGCATTTCGATATCGATTGCTAAATGAGTATATACAAGAAAATCGACTTCATACCTAAATATAAGATTACGTAATTCTTCTTAATGCACTGACGTTATGCCTTTAAGGCTTTATGTAGACTTCAGGAAGATAAATAGGGCGAATTAACTTAAATATGTTAAACTAATGATCTCAAGCATTTCGATATCGATTGCTAAATGTGTAAATACAACAAAATCGACTTTATACCTAAATATAAAATTATAACATTACGGATTTCTTCTAAATGCACTGCCGTTATACCGTTAAGGCTTTATGTAGACCTCATTAAGCTAAAAAATGTTTATTAACTTAATATGTTAAACTAATGATTTGAAGCATTTCGATATCGATAGCTAAATGTGTATATACAAGAAAATCGACTTTATACCTGAATATAAGATTACGGAATTCTTCTACATGCACTGCCGTTATGCCGCCATGGCTTTATATCAACTTCAATATGTTAAAGAAGGTTAACTAACTTAAATATGTTAAACTAATGATTTGAAACATCTCGATATCGCTTGCTAAATGTGTATATACAAGAAAATCGAATTTATACCTAAATATAAGATAACGGAATTCTTCTAAACGCACTGCCGTTATGCAGTTAAGGCTTTATGTAGACTTAAGTAAGATAGAGGGGAATAATTAACTTAAATATGTTAAACTAATGATTTGAAGCATTTGGATATCGATTGCTAAATATGTAATTACAAAAAAATCGACTTTGTACCTAAATATAAGATTACGGAATTCTTTTAAATGCACTGCAGTTATACCGTTAAGGCTTTATGTAGACTTCAGTGCGTTAAAGAAGGTTTTTTTATAAATAACTTAAAAATGTAAAACTAATGATTTGAAGCATTTCGATATCGATTGCTAAATGAGTGTATACAAGAAAATCGACTTTATACCTAAATATAAAATTATAAAATTCTTCTAAATGCACTGCCGTTATGCCGATAAGGCTTTTGTAGACTTCAGTATGAAAAAAAGGGTTAATTAACATAAATATGTTAAACTAATGATCTGAAGCATTTCGATATCGATTGCTAAATGTGTATGTACAAAAAAATCGACTTTATACCTAAATATAAGATAACGGAATTCATATATATATACTGCCGTTATGCCGTTGTGGCTTTATGTAAACTTCAGTAAGATAAAGAAGGTTAATTAATTAAAATATGTTAAACCAGTTATCTGAAGCATTTCGATATCGAATGCTAAATGAGTGTATACAAGAAAATCGACTTTATACCTAAATATAAGATAACGTAATTCTTCTAAATGCTTTGCCGTTATGCCTTTAAGGCTTTATGTAGACTTCAGGAAGATAAATAGGGCGAATTAACTTAAATATGTTAAACTAATGATCTCAAGCATTTCGATATCGATTGCTAAATGTGTAAATACAACAAAATCGAATTTATACCTAAATATAAGATAACGGAATTCTTCTAAACGCACTGCCGTTATGCAGTTAAGGCTTTATGTAGACTTAAGTAAGATAGAGGGGAATAATTAACTTAAATATGTTAAACTAATGATTTGAAGCATTTGGATATCGATTGCTAAATGTGTAAATACAAGAAAATCGACTTTATACTTAAATATAAAATTATAACATTACGGAATTCTTCTAAATGCACTGCCATTATACCGTTAAGGCTTTATGTAGACTTCGGTAAGCTAAAAAATGTTTATTAACTTAATATATTAAACTAATGATTTGAAGCATTTCGATATCGATAGCAAAATGAGTATATACAAGAAAATCAATTTTATACCTATATATAAGATTACGGAATTTTTCTACATGCACTGCCGCTATGCCGCCATGGCTATATGCCAACTTCAGATTGTTAAAGAAGGTTTATTAACATAATGTCTGAAGCAGCAATGTCCGATTCACCTTATCTTGGTGACACTTACCACTTCCACTTATTTTAATAAAAACACGCGGTTAATGTATAAATTCAATTTGGGTTTACTGAGCCCTTTTAACGATTACAATTTCAGAGTAATTACATTATTTCGATTCGAGATTTTTTTTTAAATAGCAGGCGACGGCGGAAAGCGAGAATTAGGCGGAGATGCGTATACTTCGTTTGTAGGTCAAAACGAGACTGAACTTGAACTTTTTTGTTGACCCCCTTTTCACCAGTGTGGTATGTGTTTGCGTGTGTGGATGTCCTCTCGCGTGTGGGTAGTGTTGATGTGTGGGTCCTGTGGAATGTAGGTTCTGTGTGTGTGGTGTATTGATGGTGGTGGTGTATTCTTGTAGTGGCATTAGGAGGGGGCGGCTTATCTCATTTAGCCATCCCGGCCCCCCTAGGCGAATATTCAGCCTAGCAATCTTTGGAGTTGTTGGAGTGTGGCCACTACGTTGCTGAGTCCAGTAGCTGGGCGATACTGTGGCGCTTTTAGACGACGCCTGGTTGGTGCAACGTGGTGCGAACGCCATTGATGGGGCGCAGGCCGGGCTGCAGTAGTTCGGCGTCGCACCGTCCGGTTTCCCTTGCGTTGATCTACCCGTGCTTGGGGCAGCTGGCCGACCTACATCGCGTGGTGGGGTCCTGTGCAGCAGCGTATGATGTGGTCTGCCACACGTGTGGCATAAATCGGCTGAGACACACTCCTGCGTCCCATGCGTGTGCGACAGGCAGTTGAGGCAGTGCTCATGTGCCTGGGCCACACGCTGTCGTTGGGTTGGTGTTAGCTCCTTAAAGAGCCCACAGTGTTGGAGTCGATGTTTCCGGCGACATAGCGGGCATCGAATGCGACGCGGCTCGACTTGAGCGGATGGCGCTGATGGGGCTGCTCGTGAACCACTACCAGAAGCAGCAGTCGATACTGTCACATTGGTTGAGCGGGGCGGAGGAGTAGGCCCAATACGTGGTCCGTTGGTGGCTGACCGAACAGTTGGTGTTGTAGGCATGTCCACGTGCATCTTGAACTCTGTAAGAAATTGTATTTGAATATACATGGTAGTATATAAATAGTATATATGCTTGTGCCACGTTAGGTGGCATGACTGGGTCGTCGTGTTGACCGACCATTTTTTTTTTGTAATTTTTATTGTTATTGTTAACGGTTGGTTGCGGGTTGCGATTTTATTGATTTATTGGCATTTGCGTTACGGCATTATGTTCGGATTGTTTAGTATCGGTTTTTCGTTATTATCCGCGGTTGGTAGAAAGCATAATTTAACCAACGGTCTGGTGAGTATTCCGCTTTGAGTACGGAGATCAACGACGCGGATGTGACCGTCTGAGCCATAATGGAGCTTTTCTATACGGCCAAGTCGCCACTCGGTAGGTGGGAGACAATCGTCGTTAATAAGTACACAATCTCCAAGCTTTGGCGCATTTTCTGATGTTTTCCATCGATACCTCTTGTGGAGGTCCTTTAAATAGTCTTCTTTCCATCTGCGACTGAAATTATGATGGAGAATTTTAATTCTTTCCATCGATTTAATAAGGATAGCGACTCCACGCCTGGCTCAGGTGTGGCCAGAATGGGTGCTCCTTTGAGAAAGTGCCCTGGTGTTAGGGCTGTGAGATCTGAGGGATCTTGCGAGAGTGTTGTTAGTGGCCGTGAATTGAGAACGGCTTCAATGCGGATTAATAGTGTTGTAAATTCTTCGTAATTAAATTTGTAGTTTCCAGCTACCTTTTTTAAGTGGGATTTGAAGCTTTTTACAGCTGATTCCCATAAACCACCCATATGAGGAGCTCTTGGGGGGATGAATTGCCAATTAATGCCTTGGGGGCGTACTTTTGTACAATCTCAGGGGAGACTTGTTTAATAAAGTCCACAAACTGTTTTTCTGTGGCTCTTTGAGCTCCGATAAAGGTTCTTCCATTGTCGCTCATATGTTTGGACGGAAAACCGCGTCGTCCGACGAAGCGAGCAAATGCCGCGAGAAAAGCCTCTTTTGTCAGATTAGTACATAGCTCGAGGTGCACTGCTTTGTCGTGAAACAGACAAAGACAGCCACGTAGCCTTTCATTAGGATAGAAGACCTTAGCATGGATGCCTTTATCTGAAAAGGCCCAGCAAAATCAACACCTGTGATAGTGAAAGGCAGAGCGAAGTTGCAGCGTTCCGGTGGAAGTGCGGCCATAATCTGCGTCCTCATCTTCTGTTTATGCATAGTGCAGATCTTGCACATGAAAATGCACTTTTTTATTTGAGGCTTAAGTCGGGAATATAAAACTCTTGGCGGATTATATATTGCATTAGGCGATGTTCCGCGTGCAACATTAGTATATGTATATACTTGAGTAACAATGTTGCAAGTCGAGACTTCTCTGGTATTATTAGAGGATGGCGTTCGTTATATGTCAGGCTTGAGTTAGCAAGCCGACCATTAGCACGAAGCAGACCTTTCGTATCCATAAATGGATTTAGTACTAAGAGTGAGCTCTTTTTGTCAATCGGCTTCGATTCTCTTAGTAGTGACATCTCGCAGCTGAAGTGGCGCGACTGAGTATAAGTGATAAGAGCGACCTTTGCCTTTTCTAGGTCTAGGTGCGTCAATGTATCGCCTTGGGGATATACTGTGCGTATTCCCTTAATTCTAAGTTTGAGTCGCTCTATGAAGTTGAGCATATAAGCGATTACCCTGAGGGCTCGAGGGTATGATGAAAATCGCTCAAGGATGTCAGTATCATCCAATGCCGTGTGAAAGGAGTCGATTTTCCGACTTTCGGGGGCAATTATATTGCGTATGGGCGATCGTGGCCAAGAATCTGGGGATTCTATTAACCATCGAGGGCCATTCCACCAAAGAGTGGTGGTTGCAAGGTGCATAGGCTTACACCCCCCTTGTACCTAGGTCAGCAGGATTGTCAGCACTGGCCACGTGTCGCCAAGTGGCTGATCCCACTAGGTCAAGGATTTGAGACGTTCGATTGGAAATATACGTCTTCCATGCATGTGGAGGTTTTTCTAACCAGGCTAATACAATTTCGGAATCAAACCAGAGATACAATTTATATTTGGTCATATTTAGATGCGTTTGCACCATGGATACTAGTTTGGCTAGTAGTAGCGCACCACATAGTTCCAGTCGTGGCAGACTTATTGTTTTTAGCGGAGCCACCTTTGCTTTGGCTACCAGTAGGTGACTGGTGGTCGCTGTGTCCGATTGTGTGCGCACATAGATGGTGGCACAATATGCCTTTTCAGAGGCATCACAGAAGCCATGTAGTTCGACTTTGTGCTCTGGGGCATAATTTATCCATCGTGGGATTTGTATCTGTGAGATATCATTCAGATTACCCGCGAACTGGGACCACTTTTCTAAACGAAGTGGTTTCACTTGTTCATCCCAGTCAGTTCCGTCTAGCCACAATTCTTGTATTAGAATTTTTGCTTGTATCATAATTGACGAAAGCCATCCTGCGGGGTCGAAAAGTTTTGCCACCGAGGATAATATTTGCCTCTTTCTTACAGCTGATAGTGCGGATATTGACTCATTAGTGTATGAAAACTGGTCAGATATCGCATTCCATTGTATCCCCAAAGTTTTTGTTGTGCTTTCCTTTTCGAATTTAAGGAAATTAGTGTCTAAAAGATTTTCTTTGGGTATGTCTTTTAAAATATTAGGGTGGTTCGCCGTTATCTTTTTCAACGGAAACCCTGCTGTATTGAGCGCTTGTGTCACTTGTGCTAGTGACTCGTATGCTTGTGGAAGATTGTGGCTTCCAGACAGAATGTCGTCTACATACGTTTGTGTTTTCAACACTTGTGTTGCCAGAGGAAATTCTGACTTTGTGTCTTCTGCCAGCTCGTGGAGTGTACGAATGGCGAGGTATGGGGCACAGTTTACGCCAAAGGTAACTGTTTTTAATTTAAAGTCGCGTAGTGGACTATTGGGAGATTTTCGGAAAATAATTCGCTGAAAATCTTGATCATCATCATGTACGACTATTTGTCGATACATTTTCTCAACATCCCCATTGAAAACGTATTTGTATATACGCCAATTTAGTATGAGGAGCATTAAATCTGGCTGAAGCGTGGGTCCCGTAAATAAAATGTCATTTAGGGAATTCCCCGAACTTGATGATTTTGATGCATTAAAGACAACTCTTACCTTTGTGGTTTTTTTGTCTGGCTTTATTACTGCATGATGTGGCAGGTAAAAAGAATTGTATTTACTTTTTATAATTTTTTCGCCAGGGCTGACTTCCTCCATGTGGTTTAAATGGAGGTATTCTTCTAAAACCCTATCGTATTCTGGTTTTAGCTCGCCCTTTTTAAGTAGGTTTTTTTCCATACTTAAAAACTGTTGGATAGCAGAGGTACGAGAATGACCTAAGGCGAGTGTGTGGGGAAATTCTGGCTTTAGTGGTAGTCGTACGACGTACCGGCCATTATCTAATCGAGTAGTTGTGGATTTGTAAAAATCCTCACAATATCGATCTTCTGGGGTTGTGATTGATATGGGGGGAAGTTCTTCTAACTCCCAAAACTTCCTGAGTTGTGTATTGAGGTATTCGTTTGAGATTTCCTCAACTTGAGTTGTCATTGTTGTGACTGGTTCCGCAACTAGTCCGCTTAGGACCCATCCGAAAATGGTATTTTGCGCCAGAAGTGTTTTTGTAATTTTCTCAACACCTTCGAGAATAATTTGAGGTATGAGATCGCTACCTAATAGAATATCTATTTGAGCGGGAGTGTTGCAGTTGGGGTCTGCTAACTTAAGGTGTGCAACCTTTTGCCAATGCTTGCTATTTATATGATAGCTTGGAAGCATGTTTGTTAGTTGCGGTAAGACAATAGCTTCTGCTTGAATGCGCTTATCCGCTTGGGAGGAAATAAGGGTAATGGGGCAGATTTTGTTTGAGTTTTGTACTACTCTTCCGCCCATTCCCGTAATTTCAAAATTAGCTAGTTTTGTTGGCAGTTGTAGCCTACTTTGTGCCCTTGACGCTATAAAAGATCGTTGAGATCCTTGGTCTATTAAGGCCCTAAGTTTAAACAGTTCTCCTCGGTGCTCGATGGAGACCACTGCTGTGGGTAATAATACACTGCTTTGGTTTTCGCTGTGTAGCGTTTGAGTTTTTAAAGCCTTTGAGCAGCATGGTGCTTCTTGGCAATTTTCTGAATTTTGTAAGTCGGGATTTGCTGCAGCAACTAATCCCGTAGCTCTTTTAACATTAGCGTCTTTTTGAGCTAAGCTGGAAAAATTTGTAATGTGAAGCATTGAGTTATGTCGTTTATGGCAATAAACGCAATTAAATTTGCTTTCACAATCTTTGAGCGCATGCGCATGAGACAAACAATTAGTACAAAGTTTTTTTGTTCTTACGAAATTGTTTCTTTCGTTAATGTTTAGTTTTTTAAATTTCTCGCAAGATTTCAGCCTGTGCCCTCCTTTACACAGTTCGCATGACGTATGTTTATTTTGTTCGGAGGTGAACGCTTGTGTTTTGAAAAAACTACGATTTAAGTTGTTGTTGTTACTCGCTTGGGGCCTACTGAAGCTTCGATTTAGGTCATGTTGAACGTTTTTAGTTCTGACCATTTTTTTATCTACCCGTTCTGCAATTTCGTATTGGGTAGTTAAGAAATCGTTCATTTGTTGCCACGTTGGGCACTTTCTTCGTGATGAGAGCGATTGCTCCCACAAAGTAACGATTTTTCTGGTAATGCGGATGTGCATATATTTACCAGAATGGGGTCCCAATTGTCTGTGGGAATATTCTGTGTCGCTAGAACCGACAAGCAATTAGAAACAGTGGATTGAAGTTTTATAAATTCTTCACTTGTTTCTTTTTGAATTTTTGGTAAATTCACGAATGTTGTGACTTGTTTGTCTACTAATATCCTTTCGTTCTCGTAACGAGCTTTTAGGGCTTCCCAAGCATAATTGAAATTTTCGTCATTAAGAGCGAACTGTTTGACTAATACCCCTGCTTGACCTTTTGTTTTGTATCGAAGGTGATACAATTTTTGTGCATTAGATAATTTTGGGTGGTTTATGTAAACGGCTGTGAACATGTCCCGGAAGGACGGCCATTGTTCATAACCACCATGAAAAATTTCAGTGTCAGTGGCGGGCACCTTGAGGTGGATGCCTGAACTCGCCTCTTGGCTTTGCACTTGTGGCAGCTCTACTCTCGGTTGTGGAGTAGGTGCAATTGCTTTAATTAATCTCAATTGATCGGAGATCATAGCTCTCGTTTCCTCGTACTGGTCTAAGCAGTGTTCATATTTGGAATATGCTGAAGATTTGAAATTTTCAGGTAGATCTGATTCGTCAGATTCTACAATTGCGTCATACGCAGCTTGGAGACGTGTCCAGAAATTGCTTAGATTTTCTTTTTTGATTTCTAATACCGATTCAGAGTTATCTTGAATCGGTGAAGATGAAAATCGAGTGCAGTATCGGATTAGACTGTCACTCTCAGCAATAGACTTAGTATAGGAAATATCTTTCATCTTTTTTTGCTTTGTAGCACCTTGCTTCGAGCGTGTAGCATCAGCAGGTGTACATGGGCTCTTTTCTTCTGAAGTCATTTTTGTACTTTTAAATACTGTGTTGACTTAGATTCCTTAGAATCTCCGTCCATTTAGATAATATGATAAAATCGGAATATATATATGAGAAAAGAAAAATTCTCTCAGTGTACTTATGATAATAATAAGTACGCGTGAAATCTTTAAGATAAAAATTTTTTTTTGTTGTATACGCAATGTATCAAATAACGAACGCGTGTTTCGTTTTACTTGTTCCCGGTGCTTATGGATTAAGCTACTAGTTTGTTATTGTTTTTGTCTTTTATTTTATTTAATGTTTCGTACTCGTTAGAAAATACTTGAGTATACGAGCGATAATGTAAAAAGGAGAAAAAGGTTGATGACCTTTGTATATAAGTTTGCACAATATGTGCGTGTTTATGTGCATACGTAAGATGCAAAAAATTTATTTTTTTGTTTTGTTTTGTTTGCAATCCTGCTTGCTTGTGCTTTAACAAGAACAAGGGGTATTGCTGGATAGGTGCCGATTTGGTCTTTGAATATAAGTATATGTGTGTGTGAACACTTGAAAATGGCAATACTTATGTATTTGCCTTTTCTTTCTAGCACCTTACCTGCACTTCACCGATTTTCTATTCCCGCGTTATCCGTATGGCAAATAATATACGCACATACATACGGCATACAATTTGCCTATGCCGGAATATACAACGCACATAGGGTACAGAATTAAATTAAAAATTCACAAAATTTTACAAAATTTGGAAAAAATAAAAAAATAAATACGAAATTTTAATTTATTAAAAATTTTAAAATTTTACTAATAAAAAAAAAAAAAAAATACGGTCAAAATAACACCAAAGATCTTAAGAGTTGGTAGAAAGGAAAGGCAAATACATAAGTATTGCCATTTTCAAGTGTTCACACACACTTATACTTATATTCAAAGACCAAATCGGCACCTATCCAGCAATACCCCTTGTTCTTGTTAAAGCACAAGCAAGCAAACAAAACAAAACAAAAAAATAAATTTATATATATATATATATATTAGTATATGCCACTGCGTTCAATCTGGTTCCTTTCCGTTTCCTTTCCTTTTTGGTGCTTGGCTTTCCTCCGGTTGTTTTTATTTTTAATTAAATTCCTTTTTTTTGTAATTTGTTGTTTTAAGTTTATTAATGTTTAATTTTCACAAGGATTTTGTTTTATTCTTGTATTGAGCTTCGCGCCCGTGTGGATGTTTTTGTTTTGATAAATAATATTTCGCGCCCGATTTTCTGTATTTTTTTTTTTTTTTTTTTTTTTGTTGGGGTTTTTGGTTTTAAACACTATATTTTATGTACATGTATTGATACGTTGCTTTTTTTTTATATAACTGCACACACGGAGTTACGTGTTTTGTTATTATTGTATTTTCTTTTTTTTTCGATATTGTTACCACAACACGGAACCGCTTCGTGTCCGTTTTTCAAACTGCTTTTTATTTATTGTATATGTATACCGCAATTATTTTATTATATAAATATATTTTTTTTGAAATTTTTGATTTATATATATGTATGTATGTGCATGTATATGTGCATGCACCACTTTTTCTTTTTATAATTTATTTTTCCCTTGAAATTTTTTTTTTTTTATATGTATATTTATATATATGTATCTGCCACCGCACCTTTTTTATATATATCTTTTTTTTCTTTTTAATAGAAAACAATTTTTTGTATATGTAAAATATTATGTATACATATGTATGTATGTCACCGCACCTTCAACTTTTTGTATATGTCACTTTAATTATTTTGCCGCTGCTTTTATTTTTATTTTTTCCAAATAGTGCCTTTCTTAGCGGTTCGAAGGACCAATGTCTGAAGCAGCAATGTCCGATTCACCTTATCTTGGTGACACTTACCACTTCCACTTATTTTAATAAAAACACGCGGTTAATGTTTAAATTCAATTTGGGTTTACTGAGCTCTTTTAACGATTACAATTTCAGAGTAATTACAATATTTCGATTCGAGATTTTTTTTTAAATAGCAGGCGACGGCGGGAAAGCGAGAATTAGGCGGAGATGCGTATACTTCGTTTGTAGGTCAAAACGAGACTGAACTTGAACTTTCTTGTTGACCCCCTTTTCACCAGTGTGGTATGTGTTTGCGTGTGTGGATGTCCTCTCGCGTGTGGGTAGTGTTGATGTGTGGGTCCTGTGGAATGTAGGTTCTGTGTGTGTGGTGTATTGATGGTGGTGGTGTATTCTTGTAGTGGCATTAGGAGGGGGCGGCTTATCTCATTTAGCTACATAAATATGTTAAACTAATGAGTTGAAGCATCTCGATATCGATTGCTAAATGTATATATACAACAAAATCGACTTTATACCTAAATATAAAATTACGGAACTCTTCTACATGCACCGCCGTTATGCCGCCATGGCTTCATGTCACTTTCGGTAGGTTAAAGAAGGTAATTTAACTTAAATATGTTAAACTAATGATTTGAAGCATTTCGATATAGATTGCTAAATGTGCTAGTACAAGAAATTTGACTTTATACCTAAACATAGGATAACGGAATTCTTCCAAATGCACTGCCGTTAATCCGCCATGGCTTTATGTCAACTTCAGTTCGTTAAAGTAGGTTTGTTAACTTAAATATGTTAAACTAATGATTTGAAGCATTTCGATATCGATTTCTAAATGCATATATACAAGAAAATCGACTTTATACCTAAATATAAGATTACGGAATTCTTCCAAATTACTGTCGTTATGCCGCCATGGCTTTATTTCACCTTCAATACGTTAAAGTTGGTTAATTAACATAAATATGTTAAACTAATGATTTGAAGCATTTCGATATCGATTGCTAAATACGCAAATACAAGAAAATCGACTTTATACCTTAATATAAGATTACGGAATTCTTCTAAATGCACTGCAGTTATACCGTTAAGGCTTTATGTAGACTTCAGTGTGTTAAAGAAGGTTTATTATAAATAACTTGAAAATGTAAAACTAATGATTTGAAGCATTTCGATATCGATTGCTAAATGTGTATATACAAGAAAATCGACTTTACATATACCTAAATATAAGATTACGGAACTCTTCCAAATGTACTGTCGTTATGCCGCCATTGTTTGTATCAACTACAAAACGTTAAAGAAGGTTAATTATTTTAAATATGTTAAACTAATGGTTTGAAGCATTTCGACATCGACTGCTAAATGTGTAAATACAACAATATCGACTTTATACCTAAATATATTATTATTATTATTATTTTTATTAGGAAAAATATACAAAATATTAAACCTAATAGTAAGAAAGGAGTACAAGCTACTGTGGCCATCGCCTCCGATATAATAGTATAAAGATACAAAGTTTATATTTTATTATAAAAATTACATTCTTTTAGAAAATTGCATATATTAACAATGTTTGCGAAAGATGGTGTATTTAACAATGTTTGGTATTTACTAGAATTAAAGTGTTTTTGCCTAATACTCTCTAGTGCTGGACAGATATTGAATATATGTTCCATGGATAATGTGCTGGGACAGAATGGACATGATGATATAGGATTGCCGCCAAGAAGATGTTGGTGAGTGATTTGCGTATGCCCGATCCTTAATCGAGTAAAGATTGTTGCTTGCTGTCTTGAAATGTTGTTGGGGTAGCATACCTTTTCGCGTAGTTTGTTTAGGTTTGCGTATTTGTGTTTAAATTCCTTCCAGTCTGCAACTTTCTTTTCATATATGTGTCTGCTTAACATTTTACAGAGGTCATTTTGGTCTTGCACCTCGTTAAGAAAAGTGGGGGCAGATTCGAAGAATCTTGCCGCCTTGTCAGCATATTCGTTCCCTGGAATGCCAACGTGGCCTGGCACCCAGAGAAGAGCTTTTTTTCTTTTATGTTTAATGCAAATGTCTCTAATTTTAGATATTACTATGGAACTATTTCGTATGTTGCGGATGGCGTTCAAGCAGGAGAAGCTGTCTGAGCAAATAAGGAATTTGCCTTTTTGTAAGATAGCAAATTTTAATGCCATATATATTCCAATTGCCTCGGCGGTAAATACGGACGAATATGAAGGAAGAATTCCGCTAGTAATAGTTGTCCCGTTAGCTGTGGTAGCAGCATAGGCAGCATTTGTTAATTTGGACGCATCTGTGAAAATTTCTTTAAACTTTTTATTCTTATAAACGTTGGCTAGTCCAAAGAAGTTTTGTTGAAAAACTGTGTTACTGGTGGTGAATTTTTTAAACTTATGTAAAGATGTATTTATTGAAACGTCACTAATCAGCCATTCCGGTTGAGTGTTAGTTGTATAAAATTTTGATGGGATATGAATGTTTAAATTTTTTGCAAACTGAAGACAGCGGCGGAGGGTAGATTTTAAGTTGAAAATTCCTTTTGTGTTTTGCTGCAAGCGTTATACATTTTTGAATTCCTATGTTTGGAGAATTAAGTATTTTTGGAAGAAGTTGTATCGTTTTTTCGTAAACTCTTTCCTTTATTGACGGTAAGCCACTTTCTCCTAAAATACATTTAATTGGTGATGTAGGAAAAGCGTTTAAGCTACGACGAATCGCAGCGTGATAAGGAGCCTCCAACTGCTTAATGTTTGTGTTCGAGCACCAGCCATAAATCGGCAGGCCATAGTCTATTTTAGAGAGTATTATGGCTCTTGTAATATTAATAAGTGTATTTGTGTGTATATATGACCGTTTGCTAGATAAATACTTAATTATGTTTAGTCTACTGGAAAGCGATTTTCTAAGGTTAATACAGTGATACTTAAATGTAAACTTATTGTCAAAATATATTCCTAATATTTTTAAGTTATTTACAGGAGGTATTAAAGTATTGTCGAAAATTAGATCTGGGTATGAACATTTTCTTTTTTTACAAATATGTAATAATTTACATTTAGAAATTGAGATACATGCTCCGGAAAGTGAACCCCATTTTTTGAATTTCGTGAGTACTTCATTAAAAACATTATTAGTTGCCTGCGGATCTTTCAAATTAGTGTAAATAAAAGCATCGTCGGCATACATAGTTAAATTAACATTTTTTATATTTAGGCAGATATCGGTGAGTTTATCAAACGCAATAATGAATAGTACTACGGATAGGAGGGAGCCTTGAGGTATACCGTTGTTAAGAGGGTTTACCTCGGAAAAAGTATTATTAACACGAACTCGGAACTGTCGGTGGATCATAAACGCTTTTATAATCATAAAAGCTTTTGGACCAACCTTCCAGTCTGCAAGTTGGCTCAGTACTGCGTGAACGCCAACGCGATCAAAGGCTTTTTCGAAGTCGGTAGCCAAGATTGTGGCGTGGTTTTTTGTGGCAATCGCGTCGGATACAAAATGTTGCAGTTGCAAAAGTGAATCAGTTGTACTTTGTCTGCTTCTAAAGGCAGTTTGATTATGTTTGATACGATTATTTTTAGTAATGAACCAAATTAGTCGCTTCGCAATAATTTTTTCAAACGTTTTGCTGAGGCAAGAAAGCAAAGAAATAGGTCTATAAGAAGATACCAATTTGGACGGCTTATGTGGTTTTATTATTGGAATGACTGCGGCAGTTTTCCAAGCATTAGGATAGTAGCCTTTCGCATAGATATTGTTGTAGAGGGATAGTAACTTTTGTTTGGCAATTAGAGGTAGATTTGATAGCATCGGATAAGATATACGATCGATGCCAGGTGTTTTGCCTTTGGCATGTACGAGAGCTGATTCCAGTTCACAGTATGTTATCATATTGTCTAAGTGAATTGCCGGTAAGGAAAGGTTTATAGGAGCGTAGTGCATGGAAAGCCAACGATGTTTTTCCTGGATGTATTCTTCAGAGAAGTTGCCGTCAACTGAACATTGAGACCAATGTTGTGCAAAAGCTGTTCCAATATCTATGGAGTCGCATAGAAGTCTTTCCTCAGATTGAATAACTGCTATATGGGGATGTGGGATACTGGTTAGAAGTTTGATGTCATGCCAGATTTTTTTGGAGGTTGATGAAGGGGAAATATGCGAGGTAAAAGTTTCAAAACTCTTTCTCTTGGCTGCCTTGGCCGCCCATTTGAAATGAGCATTAGATTTTTTGAAGTTCATTATATTTGCATCAGTCATGGAATTTTTTAGAGTTCTCCAGCATTCAATTTTTAGGGTGCGAAGGTCTTGAAGCTCTTTATTCCACCAAACGGGGAGGCCTTAAAAATTTTTCTTTTTCTTTGGGGAATTGATTTGTTAGCTGCCGCGCGTATAGTTTTTGTAATAAAAGAGGTTTCTTGGTTTATATTGCCATTCGGCGAGTATTTCATACTATTTAATATTTCTGCTTGAAATTTGTACCACTTGGCTAAGTCTGTCTTAAATCGGGGGAGGTGAGTATATTTTGTAGGATGTAGGACAGTAGCAATATTGATTGAAATTGGGAAGTGGTCACTACCTTTAAGTTCGGAAAAAACACTCCACTCGATTCTGGGAGACAGTTCCGGAGAAGAAAAGGAGAGGTCTACATTGGTGAACGTTGAATGAGTTGAGAAGTGGGTGGGAGCGCCATTATTAAGTAATGACAATTGGTGGCTAGTTATAAGGTTTTCAATTATTAGGCCCCTTGGATTTGATTTGGGAGAGCCCCAAAGTGGGTTCCAAGCATTGAAGTCGCCAACCCATAGGAAAGGTTTGGTAAGCTGATGATATATACTCCTTAAATCTGATTCGTTAAAAATTTGCTGGGGGGGGGGATATAAGTATTAACAACACAAATTGGATGGCTAAGTTTTAATTTAATTGATATGGTAGACAGTGTTGAAGTGATATTAAAAATTTCATGAGGTATATGTCTTTTAACTAGTATACCAACTCCTTGTTTGTTAGTTTGTATATTGTTTAAATTAAAAAAGTAGCCAGTGTATTGTTTGGGAAAGTATGTTTTTTGGATATTTATTACTGGAATGTGAGTTTCCTGAATACATATCACATCTGGATTATTTTCTTTGATAAGTAATTGCAGTTCATGGTAATTGTTCCAATATCCGTTCATGTTCCACTGGATGATTTTTAATCCCATTGATGTAAATGAGAGGAAAGCAGAACGTGAGAATATATATTCATGTGAATAGTCATGTATGAAGTGTTTCGTTATTCTAGCATTTCGTTTTCAGATGTGTTTTCTTCTTGAGTAGCGAGAACTTGAGAGAGAGTTGGGAGAGGTTGATAATATGATTGGAATTGAGAGAGAGAGTATGGTGAGTTTGGTT
The DNA here is from genome assembly GCA_027475135.1 of Bactrocera correcta. Classification (NCBI taxonomy): domain Eukaryota; kingdom Metazoa; phylum Arthropoda; class Insecta; order Diptera; family Tephritidae; genus Bactrocera; species Bactrocera correcta. The sequence goes on along the minus strand of CM050324.1, from coordinate 7,617,696 downwards.
GAAGAGGTGGATTTATATTATGGTTTGTTTTTATTTCGATTTGATCTGTGATTGAATGTGAGATTTCCGAAACCGGAGAGTTGGAAGAGTTATTTTGATTGTTGGTGTTGATAGTTGATTGAATGTTATTATTTGTTTTCATTGCAGTATAAGATTCTATTTTCGGGGAGTCTGGTATGTTGATTTGTTTGTTACAAGTGGTGGGTATGTGGGAGAGGTCTAAATTGTCAATATTGGTTTGTTTTTTATTTAAGTTTTCATTATAGTTGTTTTCGTAAATTGTTGTGTTGGTGGAGTTGATTCTATTGTTTGGTGTGACTGTGTTATAGCTTGTACTGGTTTTGCTTGCATTTGCAGTGGATGCAATGTCAGCATACGAGCTATTGGAAATGTTTGTTACGTTTGCTTGTTGTTTGTATATTTTTGTAGCATCCCGCATTGAGCACTTATTCATGATTTTGATTTTGAGAATTTCTTTAGCTTGTAGAAATTTTGGACATTCTTTGGAGGAGGAGGGGTGGGCTTGGAAGCAATTAGCGCAAAAAGTGCGATCACACTCGGACGGAGAATGAGGAGGGAGTGAACAGTTTTCACAAAGAGAAGAGCGTTGGCATTTTTTCTTTGTATGCCCAAGAATTTGACATGATTTGCATCGCATGGGAAGGGGTATATATTGGCGAACTAGTACTTTGCACCAGGCGATACCTAAATACAAAATTATAACATTACGGATTTCTTCTAAATGCACTGCCGTTATACCGTTAAGGGTTTATGTAGACTTCAGTAAGATAGAGGGGAATAATTAACTTAAATATGTTAAACTTATGATTTGAAGCATTTCGATATCGATTGCTAAATGTGTAAATACAAAAAAATCGACTTTGTACCTAAATATAAGATTACGGAATTCTTTTAAATGCACTGCACTTATACCGTTAAGGCTTTTTGTAGACTTCAGTGCGTTAAAGAAGTTTTATTATAAAAAACTTGAAAATGTAAAACTAATGATTTGAAGCATTTCGATATCGATTGCTAAATGAGTATATACAAGAAAATCAATTTTATACCTATATATAAGATTACGGAACTCTTCTTCATGCACCACCGCTATGCCGCCATGACTATATGCCAACTTCCGATCGTTAAAGAAGGTTTATTAACTTAAATATGTTATACTAATGAGTTGAGGCATCTCGATATCGATTGCTAAATGTATATATACAAAAAAATCGACTTTATACCTAAATATAAGATTACGGAATTCTTCTAAATGCACTGCCGTTATACCGTTATAACTTTAGGCAAACTTCAGTAAGATAAAGAAGGTTAATAACCTTAAATATGTTAAACTATCGATTTGAAGCATTTCGTTATCGATTGCTTAATGTGTATTTACAAGAAAATCGAATTTATATCTAAATATAAGATTACGAATTTCTTCTAAATGCACTGCCGTTATGCCGCCATGGCTTTATATCAACTTCAATAAGTTAAAGAAGGTTAACTAACTTAAATATGTTAAACTAATGATTTAAAACATTTCGATATCGCTTGCTAAATGTGTATATACAAGAAAATCGAATTTATACCTAAATTTAAGATAACGGAATTCTTCTAAATGCACTGCCGTTATGCCGTTAAGGCTTTATGTAGACTTCAGTAAGATAGAGGGGAATAATTTACTTAAATATGTTAAACTTATGATTTGAAGCATTTCGATATCGATTGCTAAATATGTAAATACAAGAAAATCGACTTTGTACCTAAATATAAGATTACGGAATTCTTTTAAATGCACTGCAGTTATACCGTTAAGGCTTTATGTAGACTTTTGTGCGTTAAAGGTTTATTAACTTAAACATGTTAAACTAATGATTTGAAGCATTTCGATATCAATTGCTAAATGAGTATGTACAAGAAAATCGAATTCATACCTAAATATAAGATTACGTAATTCTTCTAAATGCACTGCCGATATGCCGCCATGGCTTCAAGCCAAGTTCAGATCGTTAAAGAAGGTTTATTAGCTTAAATATGTTAAACTAATGAGTTGAAGCATCTCGATATCGATTGCCAAATGTGTATATACAACAAAATCGAATTTATACCTAAACATAAGATTACGGAATTCTTCTACATGCACTACCGTTATGCCGCCATGGCTTTATGATAACTTCAGTGCGTTAAAGAAGCTTTATTAACTTAAATACAGGGTAGGCCATTTAAAGTTGACCCATTTGCCCATTTGCCAAAATTAAGGCGTCGCGGATAATGAGCTGGGTTTAGTTTTTGTGCCATTTGAATTTTATATGGAAACATCTTCAAATCTTTATGAATTATGCGTCGGAGAGTGGTGCGAGAGATGTCTAATTCCTGAGAGCGGCGATAACTCGATGTCGATGGAGTCTCCTCAATACTGGCTCGTACAGCTTCGATATTTTCATCAGAACGTCTTGTGCGTTGTCTGGATGCATGACTGGCATTACTGAGATTACCGGTGTTCACAAATTTTGCGTATAAAGACTTAATTGTGTTCTTAACTGGAGCACTTTTCACTTTATTTTATTTTGCGAAACGCACGTTGAGTTAACACAATTGAAAAGTTATTTTGAATATAAAGCTGAACAATTTCAGCGCGTTCTTTTGGAATGTACTGTTCCATGGTATAAATTGCGTTCGAATGACGCTTCTAACGCGGTATGACATTAGCCGATTTGTCAGCGCTGTTAAAAGTTACAGCGTTGCCAGATGGGTCAACTTTAAATGGCCTACCCTGTATGTTAAAATAACGATTTGAAGTATTTCGATATCGATTGCTAAATGAGTATATACAAGAAAATCGACTTTATAACTAAATATAAGATTACGGAATTCTTCTAAATGCACTGCCGTTATGCCGCCATGGCTTTATGACAACTTCAGTGCGTTATGTTAAATATGTTAAACTATTGAATTGAAGCATTTCGCTATCGATTGCTAAATATGTAAATACAAGAAAATCGACTTCATACCTAAATATAAGATTACGGAATTCTTCTACATGCACTGCCGTTATGCCGCCATGGCTTTATGACAACTTCAGTTCGATGAAGAAGGTTTATTAACTTATATATGTTAAACTAATGAATTGAAGCATCGCGATATCGATTGCTAAATTTGTATATACAAGAAAATCGACTTTATACCTAAATATAAGATTACGAAATTCTTCAAAATTCACTGCCGTTATACCGTTATGGCTTTATGTTAATTTCAGTGCGTTAAAGAAGCTTTATTAACTTAAATATGTTAAACTAATGATTTGAGGCATTTCGATATCGATTGCTAAATATGTAAATACAAGAAAATCGACTTTATACCTAAATATAAGTTTAGAGAATTCTTCTAAATGCACTGCAGGTATACCGCTAAGGCTTTATGTAGACTTCAGTGCGTTGAAGAAGGTTTATTAACTTAAATATGTTAAACTAATGATTTGAAGCATTTCGATATCGCTTGCTAAATATGTAAATACAGAAAATCGACTTTTTACCTAAATATAAGATTAGGGAATTCTTCTACATGCACTGCCGTTATGCCGCCATGGCTTTATGACAAATTCAGTTCGTTGAAGAAGGTTTATTAACTTAAATATGTTAAACTAATGAATTGAAGCATCGCGATATCGATTGCCAAATGTGTATATACAGGAAAATCGACTTTATACCTAAATATAAGATTACGGAATTCTTCCAAATGCACTGCCGTTATACCGTTATGGCTTTATGTTAACTTCAGTGCGTTAAAGAAGCTTTATTAACTTAAATATGTTAAACTAATGATTTGAAGCATTTCGAAATCGATTGCTAAGTATGTAAATACAAGAAAATCGACTTTATACCTAAATATAAGATTGCGGAATTCTTCTAAATGCACTGCAGGTATACCGCTAAGGCTTTATGTAGACTTCAGTGCGTTAAAGAAGGTTTATTATAAAAAACTTGAAAATGTAAAACTAATGATTTGAAGCATTTCGATATCGATTGCTAAATGTGCTAACACAAGAAACCTGACTATATACCTAAACATAGGTTAACGGAATTCTTCCAAATGTACTGTCGTTATGCCGCCATGGCTTTATATCACCTTCAATACGTTAAAGATGGTTTATTAACTTAAATATGTTAACCTAATGATTTGAAGCTTTTCGATATCGATTGCTAAATGTGTATATTAGAGTGGGACAATTTGTATGGAGCAAAAAAATGCACCAAGCGGTTATCAAAATCGTAAACTACGATGAATTCCAAGAAAATTTGCCCAAGAAACCATGGCTCTAAAATCAAAACGGAGCCTCCGGTTTTTAACGAGAAACTTTTCATTTTTTTTTTTTTTTCAATAAATGAAATAGAAAATAGTAACAACTACTGGAGCTTACTTATTACGGTTTTCTTCGTCATTATGCCAATATTCAATTTGCTCCAAATTTCAATCAATTTATCCGCCACTTGTGGAGTAAAAGATGCGTACGAAAACATTTTATTTCTATTTTTAGACCGACCACTCAAAAAAAAAAATATTTTAAAGCATCGCGGCAAGTTGGTAAGTTTAGTTCGTGTAAATCACTTGGCAAACCAAAAGCACTAAAATTTGGATCTGACATATGCTTCAAATATGATTCCGAGAGATTTGATAATGTAATATCTTTAGCACAAGAACTAATTGATATAGGAGATGGCTCCATAATTAAAGGACGCTTAAGTGTTGCTTTAAATGTTAGAATCGCGAAAATCAGAGGCACACACTTCTTTTATTAGTAATTCATCAGCGTTGCTTTGCTTTCTCTGAGAAGTTGATAAAATCATAGCAAACAAATAAAATTAAAAAAAAAAACAAGTGCAAATCAAAGAAACAATCGACAGTGTAACAGAAATTGGAATGATTTGATTTTTTTTAATAAATGAAAAGGAAAACAGTAAAAACTACTAGAGTCGAAAACATAAAGCAGTGACCGTACAGAAAAATACCGTTATATGGGAGGTGGCCGTAGTTTTTGCCCAATTTTAATCATTTTCATAATCTCACCTAACTAGGTACAATCTAAAATGTGTACCAAATTTAGTCGAAATCGATAAAGAAGTTCCAGAGATTTACATATGCACTCAAAAGTGGGCGGTGACATGCCAAAATTTTCATATTGTCGAATTTCTGGCTGCAATACAACACCGAATACCAAACTCAAGATGTTTCCTTTCAACAGTTATTACAATTTCCGATCTTTAGTGTTTTCAAAAATTACCGTTATATGGTAGGTGTGCGTGGTTATTATCCGATTTCGATCATTTTCCAGATATCTCTTAAGTAGGCATTGTGTACTATGTATACCAAATTTGAACGAAATCGGTGGGGTGGTTCCAGAGATATGCATATGAACTCATAAGTGGGCAGTACCACGCCCCCTATAAAAAATTTCTGTACTGTCGAATTTTCTGCTTAAATACAACATCACATACTAAATTTGAGCAAATTAGCTTCGATAGCTACAAAACAAGCAAACAATCGACAGTGGAATAGGAATTGGATTTTTTTTTACAAAATACAATATACGAAATTTTCTCGCTAAAAACCGGAGGCTCGATTTTCATTTTAGACCCATGGTTTCTTGGGCAAATTTTCTTAGAATTCATCGTAGTTTACGATTTTGATAACCGCTTTGTCAAGAAAAAAATTGACCCACTCTAGTGTATATACAACAAAATCGACTTTATACCTAAATATAAGATAACGGAATTCTTCTACATGCACTGCCGTTATGCCGCCATGGCTTTATGCCAACTTCAATTCGTTGAAGAAGGTTTATTAACTTAAATATGTTAAACCAATAAGTTGAAGCATTTCGATATCGATTGCTAAATGAGTAAATACAAGAAAATCGACTTTATACCTAAATATAAGATTACGTAGTTCTTCTAAATGCACTGCCGTTATGCCGTTAAGGCTTTATGTAGACTTCAGTAAGATAAAAGGGTGAATTAACTTAAATATGTTAAACTAATAATTTGAAGCATTTCGATTTCGATTGCTAAATGTGTATATGCAAGAAAATCGAATTTATACCTAAATATAAGATTAGGTAATTCTTCTAAATGCACTGCCGTTATGCCGTTAAGGCTTTATGTAGATTTTAGTAAGATAAAAGGGTGAATTAACTTAAATATGTTAAACTAATGATTTGAAGCATTTCGATATCGATTGCTAAATGTGTTAATAAAAGAAAATCGACTTTATACCCAAATATAAGATAACGTAATCTTCAAAATGCACTGTCGTTATGCAGTTAAGGTTTTTGTAGACTTCAGTGAGATAAAGAAGGTTAATTAACTTAAATATGCTAAACTACTGATTTGAAGCATTTCGATATCGATTGCTAAATGTGTATATACAAGAAAATCGACTTTATACCTAAACATAAGATAACAGAATTCTTCTAAATGCACTGCCGTTATGCCACCATGGCTTTATGTAAACTTCAGTTCGTTAAAAAAGTTTTATTAACTTAAATATGTTAAACTAATGATTTGAAGCATTTAGATATTAATTGCTAAATGTGTGTATACAACAAAATCGACTTTATACCTAAATATAAGAATACGAAATTCTTCTAAATGCACTGCCGTCATGCCGATAAGGCTTTATGTAAACGCCAGTAAGACAAAGTAGGCTAAATAACTTAAATACATATGTTAAACCAGTTATTTGAAGCATTTCGATATCGATTGCTAAATGTGTATATACAAGAAAATCGACTTTATACATAAATATAACATTACGTAATTCTTCTAAATGCATTGCCGTTATACCGTTAAGGCTTTATGTAGACTTCAGTAAGATAAAGAGGGTTAATTAACTTAAATATGTTAAACTAATGGTTTGGAGCATTTCGGTATCGATTTCTGAATGTGTATATACAAGAAAATCGATTTTATACCTAAATATAAGATTACGGAATTCTTCCAAATTACTGTCGTTATGCCGCCATGGCTTTATATCACCTTCAATACGTTAAAGATGGTTTATTAACTTAAATATGTTAAACTAATGATTTGAAGCATTTCGATATCGATTGCTAAATATGTAAATACAAGAAAATCGACTTCATACATAAATATAAGATTACAGAATTCATCGAAATACACTGCCGTTATGGCTTTATATAAACTTCAGTACGTTAAAAAAGGTTGTTTAACTTAAATATATTAAAGTAATTATTTGAAGCATCTCGATATCGATTCCCAAATGTGTAAATACATGAAAATAGACTTTAACCTAATTATAAGATTACGGAATTCTTCTACACGCACTGCCGTTATGCCGCCATGGCTTTATGACAACTTCAGTGCGTTGAAGAAAGTTTATTAACTTAAATATTTTAAACTAATGAATTGAAGCATCTCGATATCGATTGCTAAATGTGTATATACAAGAAAATCGATTTTATACCTAAATATAAGATTACGGAATTCTTCCAAATTACTGTCGTTATGCCGCCATGGCTTTATATCACCTTCAATACGTAAAAGATGGTTACTTAACTAAAATAAGTTAAACTAATGATTTGAAGCATTTCGATATCGATTGCTAAATATGTAAATACAAGAAAATCGACTTTATACATAAATATAAGATTACGGAAATCATCGAAATACACTGCCGTTATGGCTTTATATAAACTTCAGTACGTTAAAAAAGGTTGTTTAACTTAAATATGTTAAAGTAATTATTTGAAGCATCTCGATATCGATTCACAAATGTGTAACTACATGAAAATAGACTTTAATCTAAATATAAGATTACGGAATTCTTCTACCTGCGCTGCCGTTATGCCGCGATGGCTTTATGCCAACTTAAGTTCGTTAA
>CM050324.1:7585800-7608800 GCA_027475135.1 Bactrocera correcta | reverse complement strand
CTTACAGAAGGTTTCAAGACCGGAGCATACTCTTGTAGAACCCCCAAAGGTGATCTAGTTACCGATGCCCAGAGCATACTTAAATTATGGAGGGAACACTTCTCCAGCCTGCTGAATGGCAGTGAACGCACAACACCAGGAGAAAGCGAACCCGATACCCCAATCGATGACGATGGAGCAGACGTACCATTGCCTGACCATGAAGAAGTTCGAGTAGCAATTGCCCGCCAGAAAAACAACAAAGCGGCAGGTGCCGATGGATTACCGCCCGAGCTATTCAAACACGGCGGCGAAGAGCTGATAAGGTTCATGCATCAGCTTCTTTGCAAAATATGGTCGGACGAAAGTATGCCCAACGATTGGAATTTAAATGTGCTATGCCCAATCCACAAAAAAGGAGACCCCACAATCTGCGCCAACTACCGTGGGATTAGCCTCCTCAACATCGCATATAAGGTTCTCTCGAGCATATTGTGTGAAAGATTAAAGCCCACCGTCAACAAACTAATTGGACCTTATCAGTGTGGCTTTAGAACTGGTAAATCAACAACCGACCAGATATTCACGATGCGCCAAATCTTGGAAAAGACCCGTGAAAGGAGAATCGACACACACCACCTCTTCGTCGATTTCAAAGCTGCTTTCGACAGCACGAAAAGGAGCTGCCTTTATGCCGCGATGTCTGAATTTGGTATCCCCGCAAAACTAATACGGCTGTGTAAACTGACGTTGAGCAACACAAAAAGCTCTGTCAGAATCGGGAAGGACCTCTCCGAGCCGTTCGATACCAAACGAGGTTTCAGACAAGGCGATTCCCTATCGTGCGACTTTTTCAACCTGCTTCTGGAGAAAATAGTTCGAGCTGCAGAACTCAACAGGGAAGGTAGGGGAGACCGGGGTAGCGTCGGCTTTGGGGTACATTCGGCAATCGCGTTTTCGGTATGAAGGAACAAGCTGCATTGACCATAAAGTAGCGAACGCTTACCCACCACTCATAAAAAATATCGATTTGTAGTCTCACATCTCTCTCTATGCATTCGACAAATTTACATGTGCTTTTGTGTTTTCGGGAGTGCTGATAGTGTTTTCGACTCTAAAATAAAAGTGTATTAAACTTTTTGTGTTTCACTTGTTTTTTTAAACTTTGATCAAAACTAAAAGGTGAGAATGTTAACTCTGTGAAAAAGTGTGATTAAGGGATAAAAAGAGTGAATTACTTAAAATAAAATAGAGAAAACGAAAATGGGAATGTCCGGGGTAGATACAGCGTTTTGTGTTGGGGCACATTCAGCGAACCTATATTTTTGCCGAGTGTGCCCCGGGCAGAAATACAAGTTCGCCGAAGGTGCCCCGTATAATTTCTTTTTTTTTAAGATTTATATAGATAGTGAAAAATGGCTCGAAATTATAAGCGTAAAACACAATCGAATATTGACGAAAGCAAGATGAGAAAGGCAGTTGCAGATGTCTTAAACGGTGTAGAAACGCCAACGTCTGCAGGTAAAAAATATAATTTAAAACGACAAACCATCGAATCCCGAGTAAAGAAACAAGATCCTTTAGCCGGTCACACGGCTGGAGATGCTATTTACCAGTCAAAATTTACCTGGAGACAAGTTTTTACGATGAAGGAAGAAATCGAACTAGTGGACTACATTAAACAGTGTTGTTATTATCAATATGGGTTATCATATAAAAGTTTTCAGAAGTTGGCATACCAATACGCTGTCGCTAACGGCAAAGACTTTCCTGAAAAATGGAATGTTCAAAAAGAAGCTGGGGAGGATTGGCTATATGGTTTTATGAAACGGAATTCGAGCCTAACTCTTCGTAAGCCAGAGCGAACTAGTTTAGCAAGACTAAAAGGTTTCTCAAAAAAAGCTGTCGACGAATTTTATTTAAACTTAAAAAAACTTTATGAGGAGTATTCATTTCAACCAAATGATATATACAATTTGGATGAAACTGGTATTACGACCGTCGTTGATTCGCCAAAGGTTTGTGAATTAATTAACGATTTTAGTTATAATGTTTAACGAATTCGAGGTGCTTTTTAGATAATTGCAACGAAGGGTCAACGACAAGTTGGGCAAGCTGTTTCAGCTGAGAGAGGCAGTTTGGTCACCCTTGTAGGAATAATCAACGCCAGTGGAAATCGGCTTCCACCAGCTTACGTTTTTCCACGCGTACGAAATAGTTCCCAATTTTTAAATGGATGTGTTTCGGGGTCTATCGGGTTAGTCAGTAAAAGTGGTTGGATGATGTCGGAATTGTTTATAGACGTTCTTAAACACATTCAAAATAACACAAAATGTTCTAAAGAGGGACCGATTCTTTTGCTTCTCGACAACCATTCATCTCACTGCAGCGTTGACTGCATCAATTATTCACGGGATAATGGAATACATCTATTGTCGTTTCCCCCTCATACTTCGCACCGTCTCCAGCCACTAGACGTGTCAGTTTACGGACCATTTAAAAAATTTCTTCAAACGTCTTTTACTGATTTTATGACAAACAATCCAGGAAAGAGAATAACGATATACGAAGTTGCCCACCTGTCTAACTTACCATTCCAAAGAGCATTCAGATCAGAAAATATAATCAGTGGTTTCCAGTCAACAGGAATATATCCTTTCAACTCCCAAAATTTTAGCGAAGATGAGTTCGCTCCGGCAGATCATACGGATGAGGATAGTTTCACTGAACCTCTTCCGCTGATAATATTGTTAATATTACAGACCCACTTCAGCTAGATGAAAGTGTTAGTGCACCTGTTTCCCGAACACCAGAACAATTCGTCCCATTTCCCGTTTAAAGGCTTCTAAAACCACTGCTCGATCTGGCTGCTCTCGAATTTTGACTAGTTCGTGTGAGAAAAAACGGATGGAAGAAAAAGCGTCCACAATAAACTCTCAAACAGCAAAAAGAAATATTCAGTTTCTAAGTAAAAAAAAATGCTCGTAAGAACAAAAATACTAAAAATATTATAAAAAAAATCCAGCTGAAGACTAAAAAGCCTAAAGTTTCCGTTAGAAATGATATTGATTCTTCTGACGAAAGTAACATAAGTGTTGAATACGCAGACACTGACCAATCAGTTGGATCTTTCGTTGGTGGCAAAGAAACGCCGGAGATGGAGAATTTTTCAAATAATGAATTGACTGATAACTTCGAACTGAATATGGGAGATTATGTTCTTGTCGCACCTCTTCAAACCTGTAAACAAAAAGTTTATTATGTTGCTGATATCATTGAGAGACTTAGTGAATGTACATTCACAGTTAGCTTTCTTAGGAAACTTGATGTTCTGCAGCCTATATTTGTCAAGCCCGAAAACAAGGATATATCATTGGTTTTGAAAAGCGAAATTATATTTAAACTTCCTAACCCGGTGAGTCCTGCTTCAACATCACGTAGTCGCACTAAATATATATTTGAACTCGATCTAAGTGGCTTCAACATCAAATAACTTTATATTTTTTAAAGCCAAGAAGGCAACTAAAGTACCATAAAATATGCTTTTTGTTTATCTCTTTATATTTAATAAAAAAAAGCCAAGGAGGCAACGCTTTTAACTACAGTACCATAAAATAAGCTTTTTGTTTATCTTTTTATATTTAATAAAACGTAAAAAGATTAAAAAAGGGCTTTTTATTTAATAACTAAATCTCACCACATGAACGACGAAGGTTCCCCAGCAATTGCCGGTGCTACCCCGCCCCGGGGTACATTCAGCAGATTTGACTATTTTCAATTAACCTTAAATAAATTTGTCTCGGCTACAATTTAAAGAAAAGTTTCACCGACATCTTCTTTTTAAATAATGTCAGACTCGTTCAAGATTATATAAGTTTCGATTCGTTGGATATTTTCTGAGATATCCAGGTTCAAAAAAAAAGTGCCGCAGGTACCCCGGTCTCCCCTACCATCTTCTATAAGAGTGTACAACTGCTGGCGTATGCCGATGATATTGATATCATCGGCCTCAACACCCGCGCCGTTAGTTCTACTTTCTCCAGACTGGACAAGGAAGCAAAAGAAATGGGTCTGGCAGTGAACGAGGGCAAGACGAAATATCTCCTGTCATCAAACAAACAGTCGTCGCACTCGCGACTTGGCACTCACGTCACTGTTGACAGTCATAACTTTGAAGTTGTAGATAATTTCGTCTATCTTGGAACCAGCGTAAACACCACCAACAATGTCAGCCTAGAAATCCAACGCAGGATAACTATTGCCAACAGGTGCTACTTCGGACTAAGTAGGCAATTGAGAAGCAAAGTCCTCTCTCGACAAACAAAAACCAAACTCTATAAGTCACTCATAATTCCCGTCCTGCTATATGGGGCAGAGGCTTGGACGATGGCAACAACGGATGAGTCGACGTTGCGAGTTTTCGAGAGAATGGTTCTGCGAAAGATTTATGGTCCTTTGCGCGTTGGCCACGGCGAATATCGCATTCGATGGAACGATGAGCTTTTCGAAATATACTACGACATTGACATAGTTCAGCGAATTAAAAGACAGCGGCTACGCTGGCTAGGTCATGTTGTCCGAATGGATGAAAACACTCCAGCTCTGAAAGTATTCGACGCAGTACCCGCCGCGGGAAGCAGAGGAAGAGGAAGACCTCCACTCCGTTGGAAGGACCAAGTGGATAAGGACCTGGCCTCGCTTGGAATATCCAATTGGCGCCACGTAACGAAGAGCAGAAACGACTGGCGCGCTGTTGTTGACTTGGCTATAATCGCGTAAACAGTGTCTAGGCCAGTAAAGAAGAAGAGAATGATTTGAAGCATTTCGATATCGATTGCTAAATGTGTATATACAAGAAAATCGACTTTATACCTTAATATAAAATTACGGAATTCTTCTACATGCACTCCGTTATCCCGCCATGGCTTTATGTTAACTTCAGTGCGTTAAAGAAGGTTTATTAACTTAAAAATGTTAAACCAGTTATTTGAAGCATTTCGATATGGATTGCTAAATGCGTATATAAATTATGAAGTCTCTTCACTTATAGTTTTTTAAACTTTTATTTCTCCTGCTATGCAGGAGCAGCCAAATCTTTTCGATTACAGAGTCGGTCTTAGACTAAATATTTCCCTAAACAAAAGTCGATTCCTAACTTAACGCTACCCTAAGCGTCGCTGCCGCTGCCACTGCGGTTCGCCGTTGTTGTCGTTATTGCTGTCACACGCTACTCCGCAGACAAAGCGTCAGCACTTTCCGTACCTATAGAATGTTATTGTTGCTGATTTCGCATACTGTTGTTATTGCTGTTGTTATCATGCGCGGAAGGTAAGTTGCATCGTAAGCACTTCGATGCACTACAGGTGAAATGAATAAGCAGATGGTGGTTTGGCTATGTTTGTTAACTACTCCCCCTTTTGAAAGCGACCGTCCTCAGGTGCCTCTTACACGTCGGGTGGAGTTGCAGTGTCGGCGTTTCTAATCACTTCAATGATGGCTAGCTTTCGCTGCTTCCTGAACCAAAAGTAGGCTATTATCATAAAAATGATGATCGTAGCCACTAGCCCCAGTGAACCAATCGAGATCAAATGTTTGGTTACCATTTCTTGTTGTAGTGATGCAATATGCTTTAAGTTCTTTGCATGTACTTCTTCCAGATACGGCAATGATAGAGTTTTTATATGTTCCGTAAGCTTTACTATCGTTGAAGGAGGGGCTTCGGGGTGGGATTTAACAACTTTTTTCCAGTTGACATGATTAGTTCCGTTTATGGTGACATTACCTTCAAACATAACGAGAAAGGTGCCCTTTATAGTAACGCTTGACCGTGTTCCCTCTGAGATCTCAACGCACTGGTCGTTTACCATTATTAGTCCGACGGCAATTTTTTCAATAGGGGCGATGTGTTCTGCTGAAGTTTTTTTGCATTGCGCTGAATTATGATTCAATAGCTGTTCCACGCATGAGGCTGAAGCAAGTGGCTGGCAAAATGTAAGGGTTGCAGCATTTTTGCAGTTTGTGAGAGGTTGGTAGTCGGGAGCGCAGTGTGCTGCTATATCTGTTTCTAAGTTAATTATCTTCTTACTATGAATTACAGGTAAAAGCCTAATTTTTTCACAAATTCTGCTGATTTTAGGATATTTAACTACAAAATAAATATTATCACTATCCTGCAATATTCTTAGCTTAGAGGCTGTTAAAATATCGCTTATAGTAATATTGGCAAAGTGTTCGGCAAATAGCAAAATTTTAGTATCATCACTATCTAAACTGACGGGATCAATTATGTTATGCTTTCCTAGTGTTACTGAATGAACTATGTTTGTGAGGTCTGCTAGTACTGCCCTGTTTCTTGCTGTAGCCAACCCAAATAAATGCCCTGTGTCCACAATTTTTTCTTTTGTAATTTTAAGTGGGTCATTCATTGCTCGTGTTAGATTATTTATTCTTGTCTGAAGCTGAGTGTTAATTGTAATCTGTCGTTCATTAGCCTCAATCAGTTCACGTTCTTTGGTTGCGACCTCGTTAAAATCGTCGAAGTCAGGTGTCCCTGCGATGTATTTCAGTGCAGTACCTATAATGTTGATACCACGTGAATGTCGGTGATGGGTCTTCAGAGTCTCCAATAAAACGAGGATCTGACCAGCATCCGCTTGGAGCAATTTCCTTGCAGGAGAATGTGGAAACTGTTCAAGCAGCCCTTCCGTATCTGTCGCTATAGTTTCAAAATTCGTCAAGTTAGTTTTATGTAGCAAAATACCATATTGGTCGTGAATAGCATTTTTCCCAGTTGAAATCATCATGTAGTGTGAGTTGGTGTAATTAAATAATTTCGCCTGCGTCCAGGAAATAACCGTCAAAAACGAGTATCTGGGAAAAAAGAAAAAAAACTTGCTTTACCTCAAGTTTGCCTTGTGAACCCGTTTACCATTTATAATGACCGTAGTTCCCAAGTCCTGCTCAATAATATTTTCCACATACAATTTTGTTAATTTATTTCCAATTCTTTTATTGGTTTTAACAAATACTTTGTCTCCGGGTTGATATGTTTTCAACTTCTTATGTTTATTCAATCGACCTAACTCAAGTGCTTGTGCCCTGATGATTTTGTTCACGATGTCTTCTCGTAATTGCTGAGGAATAGAATGAACTACATCTATAGGCCTTTGTCCCGTAACGGAATGAACCGACCTATTATATTTCGATGTAGCAAGCAATATCAAATCCACTGTCTCGTTCAGTCCTTGTGTAAGTTTAGTGCACCTTGCAATCTCTGTTAATGTGCTATGGAACCTTTCGACCTGCCCATTAGTGGTACTATGATGCGGGGGGGTTGTAAACATGGTCACCGAAAAATTATCTCTCAACAGTTACTTTATTGTTTGCGAATTGAAAGACTTTTCATTATCGCAAACTATGGTTTTTGTATTTTTAAAAAAATTTAGAATCTGTATAATAGGTTGTTTTACGTCAACTATTGACCTGGAAGCAATGGGTGAAACTATCGCGAATTTCGAGAACTTGTCGACACACGTCAGGAAATGTTTCTTATCCGTTAAATAGATGTCGAGGTGGAGAATTTCTCCAGGATACTGTGGTATAGGGGTTTGGCCTACCGTCGGATTCGGGGGGTGGCGTTGGTATTTGGCCTCCCGGCAGATTTTACAGTTAATTACTAATTCCCTCAATTTCTGTCGCATTCTGGGGAAATAATACTCCTTTAGAATCTGTTGCATGTTTTCTTTTAAAGAACGATGGGCCCGATTATGTTCGGTTTCCAATATCTCCTTCTGATCGTCTTCATTGGTTATGTCTATCACTTGCCTCGTTGCATGTCGGAATTTTACACCTGGGAATTTCGTTAATACTTCGTCTTGAATTCATGCAAGTGTTGGTAGGTCACATAATAGTCCGTTTACAACATTAGGATTAACACAGTCCCCTATGATTTTCGGTAGTTCACTTCTGTCATTAAAGATGACATGGTGCCTCATCTGCGTTTTAAAAATTATTTTTGAAGTCTTCGATGGGGAGCTACCTTCTTCAAGAATTATTTGACTCCTAAAGCAATTAATAGGATTCTCTATTGTGAGAATAGTTTTAGTGAGTGATACCTCACTGTGTGCTGTAGCATCCGTAGAGGAGCCTGAATTCTCCAAACTATTAATATGCTGTCATGACAACGCATCCGCTACGACATTACCTTTCCCTGGCTTGTACAAAAATTTAGGGGAAAATTCCTCCACAAATGCTCTCCATCGTTTAAGTTTCGCGTTTGGGTTTTTATCCGATATGGCGAACGTAAGGGGTTGATGGTCTGTGTAGATGTTAAGCTGTTTAACACCATAAAGATAATTTCTTAATTTCTGGAGGGACCAGACTATTGCTAAGAGCTCGCGCTCATTTGTAGCGTAATTTTCTTCAGTGGACGACAAGGTCCGGGAAATCATGGTGACAGGTCGACCGCCCTGTGACAGAACCGCGCCCAATGCATGTGAGGATGCATCGGTCGTTAAGTCGAAAGGTTTTTCAAAATCAGGATACAGTAAGAGGACGTCCTCTGAAGCTAAAATGTCCTTGATTTTACCAAATGCTCGTATCGCCTCTTCGTCCAGTCGAATATGAACGTTTTTAGAACGATTGGCGCTAACATGTCCATTTTCGCCGCGAAGGTATTTCGTTAATGGCTTAACAATTGATCAACGTTTCACGAACCGTCTATAGTACCCTGAGAGTCCGAGGAAGGACCGCAGGGCACGAAGTGTTCTTGGAGCTTCATATTTGACAATGTCTTGCACCTTGTCTGGACAGGTTTTTATTCCATCCCTAGAGACAATGAATCCGAGGAATTCTACTTCGCTTCTTATAAACTTGGTTTTTGAAGTGACACTCTCATGTTTGCTTCGTAAAGCTTTTCGAGAATACGTTTAACATCCTTCACGTGCTGATCTTCATCCTTAGAGAAGATAATGACGTCGTCAACGTAAACATGGCAACACTTGCCAATTTCGTCTCGAAGAACGTCATCGATGGCCTGCTGAAAGATGCTAGGCGCATTCTTAAGGCCGAACGGAAGTCGGCAAAATTCATATTTCCCGTTATTAACGTAGAATGCTGTCTTTCCTCTGTCCCGTTCTGCTAGTCTTACCTGGTGAAACCCAGATTTAAGATCAAGAGTGGTAAAAAACGATGATTTCCCCAGATTAGCCAAGATGACTGAAGTCTCGGGAATGGGATATCTATCGCTTACCGTTTTCTCATTAAGCTTCCTGAAATTAATAACCAGGCTCATGTTTTTTTCTCCAGATTCAGTAAGTCCCTTTTTTCCTACAACCCATATTGGATTATTATACGGTGACCGTGAAGGTCTTATTAGGCCGATGCAGAGCAGATCGGAAATTTCTCGATTTACGAAGTCGGCTGAAGCCATTGGATATGGGTAGCTTTTGGAATAGACTGGGTTGTCATCAACGGTTCTTATTGTTCCTACGATATTTGTATTATAAGGCAATGACTCATTTGGTGCGGCAAACACTCCTGAATGCTCCTTTATTAACTTTGATATTCGATTTTCGCTATTATTAGCAAACAGGATAGCGTTAACGTCTCGACAAGGGAAATGCCTCAGAGTTTCTCTTTTACCATTATAGTGAATAATCCCGTTCTTCATGTCTAGGTCTGCACCTATTTCTCTAAGGAAGTCAAATCCTATGATACCGTCAAATGTCTGGAGGAGGTCAGAATATAGAATTGAGCATTTTGGTCGAAGAAATGTATAGTGCATTTATGTTTGATGTTATCAGTCCCGTGGATTGAATTGATAAGGAAGGGCTTCTCAACCTCCTTAATGCCCTTAAGGAAATCGAAGTCCTTAACATAATTTTTCGCGGCACCAGTGTCTATTAAAAATTTTAATTCCCTCCCTGCGAATGATCTGCTTACATATGGCAGGAGGGACTTTGATCTAAAAAATTAATTTCATCAATAGGTTCGTTCAAGTATTGGTCGTCGTACTGTATATCCTCGCTGTTATTAATATTCTGGTCACCACTATAGTCTTCATCACACCCTTGCTTCTCGTCCCCATATCCCTGCGTTTCTGGGTGGTTTATGCGCTGCACCTTTGGTGCTGTCTGTCTGTCGCTTTCCACTCGCCTCTGTTGAGCTACTTCTTGCTTTCCTTGGGACCGGTAAGTATTGAACGGATTCCTCTGAGAAAGAGGATTCACAGTGAATCCTGGTTGGGTTCCCTGGCTTTGGTTAATCGATTGACGCATTTGCTGTCTATTCTGTCGATGGTATGAAAGGGATGGATCGACTTCCATCGGTGTCACATCCTGTCGGGTGGCTTCCATTCTTCGATATTGAGGGAGATTCTGGGGGATGAATGGGGTTGCCCTCGAATGGCTCCAAGCGGACGCTCCTTCCTATTGAGGAACGAATAGGCGAATGCAGATCTGGCTTGGTTAGCTTCTAGCTCTTGTGCAAGGGCTAGTGCTGTGGGCATATCGGCAGGCCTCGAGGAGAACAAAACATCGCATAGAGGCCTATTAAGACCTGAAATAAACACTCGTAGCGCATCTTGTCGATATTTTTGATTAAGAGTGCCGATTAGCTCAGCGTTTCCACTATACGACATCGCTGTTTTGTTTACGAGCAAGGTAAGTTTTCGATCTACTTCATCATTGAACTGCAGAATGTTCTTGTTGCTCTGACGCAACGTCGACATCTCTTGCTCAATCATATGAAGGGGTCTCTTATCAGAGTAAGTGAAATCTAGTCTGGCGATAATCGCCTTGAAATTTAGAACCGTGTTGAAAGAAGTAAGCACGGTGTCAGCTGTTCCTGTAATCTTGTTCCTTATGATCGCTACCGCTTGGAAGTGACGGGAACTACCGTCATATTGTTCATACACCTTATACGCTGCCTAAGCGGCATTTCTCCACGAAACATATCGTGATTGTGTCCCGCTGAATTCGGGCAGCGATTTTATCACGTCCAGAGATTCGTCACATTGAACTCTGCCTGTGATTGTAACAGGCGCATATTCTATTACCCTTGTAGGGGTCTCTAAAGTCGCCAGTCTGTCAGTCAATGAGTCAATGGTTCCTTGGAAATCTCGTTTTGTTATTTCAGTGGCAGTCCTTATGGCTGCTGTTATTAAGCCCTGCATCGTTTGTGCGTCCATGGTTTACACAAAAAACGATCACACAAACGAGAATAAAAAACCAGAAAAATTGTAATAACACTAACTATGTCGTGCTCCTGAGCGTCGCCTTATTCAGATAACTATAATTGATCCACGCACACAAGTTAAGGAAAAAATTTATTTATTCGAAAGCCGAGCACTTTACTTACATGTGAAAAATTATCATATTTTATTATTTTATATTTAATGGGGATGTCCACAGCTTAGTCCGATTCTCTCTTCAGTCCCTCGCTGGCTACGTCTAGGCGCGACGTGCAAATCCTAAAGCTTGTTGATTTAAGCGTTGTTTTTATTTATAATTAAAATTTTGATTGTTACTCGCGGGTATCGAGCTCGCGGCCACTTTGCGAATTGTTAGACTATTATCCTTTTATAAGGATTTTACCGTATCTTTTTCCGCGCGTGGCCCCACGTTGGGCGCCAATTATGAAGTCTCTTCACTTATAGTTTTTTAAACTCTTTTTTCTCCTGCTACGCAGGAGCAGCCAAATCTTTTCGATTACAGAATCGGTCTTAGACTAATTATTTCCCTAAACAAAAGCCAATTCCTAACTTAACGCTACCCTAAGCGTCGCTGCCGCTGCCACAGCGGTTCGCCGTTGTTGTTTATATTGCTGTCACACGCTACTCCGCAGACAAAGCGTCAGCACTTTCCGTACCTATGGGAATGTTATTGTCGCTGATTTCGCATACTGTTGTTATTGCTGTTGTTATCATGCGCGGAAGGTAAGTTGCATGGTAAGCACTTCGATGCACTAGAGGTGAAATGAATAAGCAGATGGTGGTTTGGCTATGTGTGTTAACTTATATACAACAAAATCGACTTTATACCAAAATATAAGATAACGGAATACTTCTAACTGCACTGCCGTTAAGCCGTTATGGCGTTATGTTAACTTCAGTTCGTTAAAGAAGGTTTATTAACTTAAATATGTTAAACCAGTTATTTAAAGCATTTCGATATCGATTGCTTAATTCATATATAAAAGAAAATTGACTTTGTACCTAAACATAAGATTACGGAATTCTTCCAAATGTACTGTCGTTATGCCGCCATGGCTTTATATCACCTTCAATAGGTTAAAGAAGGTTAATTAACTTAAATATGTAAAACTAATGATTTGAAGCATTTCGATATCGATTGCTAAATGTGTATATACAGAAAATCGACTTTATAACTAAATATAAGGTTACGGAATTCATCCAAATATACTGTCGTTATGCCGTTATGGCTTTATGTAAACTTCAGTAAGATAAAGAAGGTTTACTAACTTAAATATGTTAAACCAGTTATTAAAAGCCTTTCGAAATCGATTGCGTAATGCATTTATACAAGAAAATCCAATTTATGCCTAAATATAAGATTACGTAATTCATCCAAGTGTACTGTCGTTATGCCGCCATGGCTTTATATCACCTTCAATACATTAAAGGAGGTTAATTAACTTAAATATGTTAAACTAATGATTTGAAGAATTTCGATATCGATTGCTAAATGTGTAAATACAAGAAAATCGACTTTATACCTAATTATAAGATTACGGAATTCATCCAAGTGTAGTGTCGTTATACCGCCATGGCTTTATATCACCTTCAATATGTTTAAGAAGGTTACTTAACTTAAATAGATTAAACTAATGATATGAAGCATTTCGATATCGATTGCTAAATGTGTATGTACAAGAAAATCGACTTTATACCTAAATATAAGATTACGGAATTCTTATAAATGCATTGCCGTTATGCCGCTATGGCCTTATGTTTACTTCAGTGCGTTAAAGAAGGTTTATTAGCTTAAATATGTTAAACTAATGATTTGAAGCTTTTCGATACCGATTTCAAAATGATTATATACAAGAAAATCGACTTTATACCTAAATATAAGATTACGGAATTCTTCTACATGCACTGCCGATATGCCGCCATGGCTTTATGTTAACTTCAGTGCGTTAAAGAAGCTTTGTTAACTTAAATATGTTAAACTAATGCTTTGAGGCATTTCGATATCGATTGCTAAGTGCGTATATACAAGAAAATCGACTTTATGCATAAATATAAGAATACGGAATTCTTCTACATGCACTGCCGTTATGCCGCCATGGCTTTATGTTAACTTCAGCGCGTTAAAGAAGCTTTATTAACTTAAATATGTTAAACTAATGATTTGAAGCATTTCGATATCGATTGCTTAATGTGTATATACAAGAAAATCGACTTTATACATAAATATAAGAATACGAAATTCTTCTACATGCACTGCCGTTATGCCGTTATGGCTTTATGTTAACTTCAGTGCGTTAAAGAAGGTTTATTAACTTAGATATTTTAAACCAATTATTGAAACCATTTCAAAATCGATTGCTTAATGCATATATACAAGAAAATCGACTTTATACCTAAATATAAGATTACGGAATTCTTCTAAATGTACTGTCGTTATGCCGCCATGGCTTTATATCACCTTAAATACGCTGAAGAAGATCAATTAACTCAAATATGTTAAACTAATGATTTGAAGCATTTCGATATCGCTTGCTGAATGTGTATATACAAGAAAATCGACTTTATACCTAAATATATGATTACGGAATTCTTCTAACTGCACTACCGTTATGCTGCCTTGGCTTTATGTCAACCTCAGTTCGTTAAAGAAGGTTTATTAACTTAAATATATTCAACAAATGGCTAAATGTGTATATATACAAGAAAAGCGACTTTATACCTAAAAATATGATTACGGAATTCTTCTAAATGCACTGCCGTTATTCCGTTATGGCGTTATCTTAACTTCCGATCGTTAAAGAAGGGTTATTAACTTAAACACGTTAAACTAATGAGTTGAAGCATTTCGATATCGATTGCTAAATGTGTAAATATAGGATTACGGAATTCTTCTAAATGCACTGCCGTTATGCCGCTATGGCGTTATGTTAACTTCAGTTCGTTAAAAAAGGTTTATTACCTTACTTATGTTAAACCAGTTATTTGAAATATTTCGATATCGATTGCTAAATGGATATTTACAAGAAAATCGACTTTATACCTAAATATAAGATTACGGAATTCTCCTAAATGTACTGTCGTTATACCGCCTTGGTAAATACAAGAAAATCGACTTTATACAAATTATAATTTTACTTTCAATTAATTTTAAATATCAGCTTTATTTAATTAAAGTATTTTTACAAAAATGATCTTAAAATACTGTCTTCCTTTAGCAACCAACGTGTCCTGCTAAAAGGTCTAATTGCAACAGACCGCACTGCTGTTAATTCTGATTGGAACAACTAAACCTCGCTCTCTGTTACATCTCGCTGTTAGCTGCTCAGTTTGCTCTCACCTTAGTTCGCCCACGCTTGTTTTCGAACTATTGGCCATGTTAAGTCGCAGTTCTCCATCCAATGATCGCTTTCACGGCAGTTGGTTCGCACTTGCTTTACAACTGCTGGGATGTAAAGTAGTAGCTGTTAACTACAGTGATCTCTCTCACAGCGTTCGGTGCACACATGCCTAACAGCTTTTGTTAATGCTTTTACGTGGGTGACCAGCAGTTATTACTGCTTAACTCCTCCCCTTCTAAATGAGGGACGTCCACGATCCTCAACAATAATGCCTAAATTAATTTCATTTGTATGATTTGATAGATTATCACAACGATATCATTGCATAAACTTTTGACCAATAACAGTGTTGCACATAGAATAGGTTGAGTTATAATTTTGTATGATTATGGTTGAGTCACTTTACTTTTGGCATTAGTTCCGCAGACCCATACATATATGGGAACAGGAATGAGTTACAAGTTAATGACTGAGATAGAGAGAACGATGATTATGAATGGTCGAGCATTGAGAAATTTTAAAGCAGTTTAACAGCGGTATCATAAATCCATGAGAGTCTAAAATGCTGGTATTTGTGAGCAAGTTGCATTTACATGGTTGCCAAGTTGGTTGTTCTTAAATCTAATAACTATCGTTATAACTTAACATAAATTTCCATTTCATTATAGTTAACAAAAATTTCAAAGTACAAAAGTTTTACATAGTAGAAATGAATATTCGTGAGATGCTCAGTTACCTAGTCACCATAGAATTCGATGTAGCAAAATTTAATTTTTTGTAATAAGCCTAGGTTTCTGTTATTGGAGTATCAAAGAAGAAATGTGGCCAGATTAGTATTTACCTTAAATTGTCTTTATGGACCACCCTCCCCTTAATTAAAACTGTACTCCCTAGGTCTTTTTCAATTGTATGTTCCTCAAAAAGTGGTGTTAACTTATTACCTAGTCTAGTATTTCTTTTTACCATAACTTTATCTCCTTCTTTAAAAACACGCTCGGTTCTGTTTCTGTTGTGACTTGTGAGCTCTTTTTGTTGCGCACATCTAATACGTTCAGATACTTCATTATTCGGTTCATCAATGCTGGATCTAAATACGTCTACTGGCCTCATTTTAATAACAGAATGTATTGTTTTGTTATATTCAATGGTTGACAGCAAGATTAGATCCATCGTATCATCAATACACCTTTCCAACTTCAGGCATCTAGCAATTTCAATTAAAGTGCTGTGAAACCTCTCTACCTGACCATTGGAGCAGCTATGCAAAGGTGGAGCATTGATGATATTAATACCAAAATTATTGGAAAGAAGTTGTCTGACAGTGTTTGAATTCAACGATTTTTCGTTGTCACAATAAATAATTTTTGTTTTTGGAAAAATGTTCAAAATTTGTATTAATTGGGGCCTTATGTCCAAAATTGTTCTCGACGCAATGGTCTGAACGACTGCGAATTTTGAGAACTTGTCTACACAAGTCAAGAAATACTTTGAGTCGGTAGAAAAAATGTCAGTATGCAGGATCTCTCCTGAGTATAGTGGAATGGGTGTATCTGCTATTTTATGTTTCCGATGCTGCCTATTGTACTTCGATTTAGAGCAGATCCTACAGTTTAAAACAACCTCTTTGGCTTTCTTTTCCATCTTTGGGAAAAAATAGTCCCTCAAGATTTGCTTAACATTTTCCTGTGCTGCACGGTGTGCACGATTATGCTCCGCAGCTATTATTTCCAACTGGTCATTCTGGTCAAAAATGTCCGTTACATATGTTTTAGTGTATCTAAATTTTGTACTTGGAAACAGTTGCACCAAGTCATGCTGAATGTGGGCTAGTATGGATAAATTACAATGAATTGCGTTAACTACATTAGTATTCACAATGTCCTGAATAGTTCCTAAGAGTGTGCTTCTGTCACAAAACTGTATGCAGTGTCTAGTTTTATTCCCAAAAATAATGAAAGTTCGTTTTGATGGAAACTCACTTTCTTCAATAATTATTTGATTCCTAAAACAATTAACCGGTTTTTCAACTACCTCTATGGTGTACGTTAACGACCTTTCGCTATGAATCGTGGCTGAATCTGAGTTCATATTTTCGTCCATCATATTAACCTGCTGTCGCGAAAGAGCATCGGCAACGTAGTTTTCTTTTCCAGGCTTGTAATAAAGTTTCGCATTATGTTCGTCGATAAATGCTTTCCAACGTTTAATCTTTGCATTTGGATTTCTGTCAGACACCGCAAACGTTAGCGGTTGATGGTCAGTAAAAATATTCAATTGTCGTACACCATAAAGATAGTTACGAAGGTTTTTTAATGCCCAGACTATGGCCAAAAGTTCCCTTTCATTAGTGGCAAAGTGAAGTTCATTGTCTTTTAGGGTTCTGGAAATCATGGTTATTGGTCTGCCTTCCTGAGAAAGAACGGCACCCAGGCCACGATTGGAAGCATCCGTAGTTAAATCAAATGCTTTTTTAAAATCGGGGTAAGCGAGCATTACGTCTTCCGATACTAAAATGTGTTTAAGTTTCTCAAATGCTTGCAGTTGCTTTGAATTTAAAAGTATTTTCACTCTTTTGGATCTGTAAGCGCTAACTTTTCCATTATCCCCCTTCAAAATATCAGTCAATGGTTTGGCTATACTGGCAAAGTCTTTCACGAAGCATCTATAGTAGCTTGCTAATCCTAGAAAAGACCTGAGACCGAACAAAGTTTCGGGGGTTGGGAAGTTTAGCATTGTGCTAACTTTATCTGGGCACGTCTTAATGCCACCCCGTGATACAATAAATCCGAGATACTCTGTTTCAGTTTTGAAAAATTTGGACTTGTCGACTGACACCCTCATGTTAGCGTCATGTAGACTCTTCAAGACCCAATCTATGTCTTTAATGTGTTGTTCTTTAGATTCGGAATAAATAATAACATCATCTACATAAACAAAACAGCTTTTTCCTATCTTTTCCCTTAAGATGTCGTCTATGGCTCTTTGAAAAATACTCGGAGCGTTTTTTAATCCGAAAGGTAGCCTACAAAATTCATACTTTCCGTTGCTAACGGAAAAGGCTGTTTTTTCCCTGTCTCGTTCAGCGAGCTCGATCTGGTGAAATCCAGACTTCAAATCAAGGGTTGTGAAGTATTGTGCATGTCCCATATTTGATAAAATCGAAATGACATTTGGTATTGGGTATTTGTCGTCAATGGTATTTTCGTTCAGTTTGCGAAAATCTACCACCAGACGCTTGTTTTTATTGCCAAACTCATCAATGCCCTTCTTGTCCACGACCCAAATGGGGTTATTGTAGGGAGACGTAGATCGTCTTATAATACCATTTCGTAAGAGCTCTTTTATTTCATTGTTAACAAAGTCAACTACCCCCATTGGATATGGATACATCTTAGAATAAATCGGTTCTTCGTGTTTTGTACGAATCCTAGCAACTACATTTGTGTTATATGGCAGTGATTCGTTCGGATCGGCAAAAGCCTGAGATCTTTTTTTAATCATATTTGAAAAATCCTCCTTTATTGCAAGAGGTACACTTTCCTGTTGAATTTTCAAAGCATTAATGCTTTCAATTTTTATAAAATATAATTTTTCAATTCCAAAATCATGAACTATTTCACCTTTTTGAAGGTCCACGACTGCATTGACTTGCGTTAGCAGGTCAAGCCCAATTATCGCGTCAAAGCTTATTAAATTTGGTAATATTATAAAATCTGAATTTATGCCAAACAAGTTAATTTTACATTTTTGCCCTACTTTGCTCTCGCCGTGAACTGATTTAACTACGAACGGTCTCGTTAAAGGCACAATGCCTTTTAATTCAGTAAGGGGCTTTATAAAGCTTTTTGAAGCTCCTGTGTCCACTAACATTTTTATCTCTTTGCCCTCAACTCCTATTGTTCGTTTGATCCAAGGGAGCTGGGCACCCTTTCTAAAAAATTAATTTCTTCGATATCTTCGATTTCCCGTTCCACAATACTATCATACGTAGTTTTTGTTGCTACATCTTCCGATGTATCTGATATGTGGTGGATTCTTTGGACTTTTGGACCAGTACTTCTGTCTGATACAGGAGGTCGCTTAATTTGCTGACCTTGATTGCCTGAATTAAAAGGGATTTGCCGATTATTAGAGACATGCATATTTTGGGACTTATTTTGCTGTAAAAAATTTCTTGTGGGATTGTGGTGCTCGAACTTCGTTGAGCGGCGGAAACCAGATGTGGATGGATCTATGTCCATTGGTTCGGTGCCCTGATCTCTATTATTACTCGAAAGATTGCGCTTTTCTTGTCTATTTTGGAAGTAGGGGTTTTTATGACCGCTACGTGATTCTATTTGGTTGCTCTTGTTCTCATCTATTCTCTTAACTAAAAAATGACCTCGGTCCTTGTCCTCAAGATGTTTAGAGTAGTTTGATGCAAACATGTATCGTTCATGATTTGCTTCCACTTCCTGGGCAAGTGCCAAAGCAGAAGGCAAATCTGTTGGACGAGTGGAAAATAATATATCGCAAAGGGGCTTCCTAAGGCCAGAGACAAAAACACGTAATGCATCTAACCTATATTTATCATTTATTGAGTTAGCTATGTGACTTTCATATGTCATGATAGTTTTATTGGTAAGCAACGTAAGCTTTCTTTCAACTTCGTCGTAAAAATTCAACACTGTCAGATTTCCTTGTCTCAAGGTACTTAGCTCCTGCTCAATTAAATATATTGGTCGCTTATCAGCGTACGTGAAATCTAATCTTGCCACTATAGCCTTAAAGTTAAGAACAGTGTTGAAAGACGCTAAAACAGCATCTGCAGCGCCTCTAATTTTGTTTCTTATAATGGCCACTGCCTGATAATGTTTAGCGCTTCCATCATAAGGTTCATATAATTTATAGGCCGTATGTGCGGCTTGCCTCCATGAGACGTAAGTCTCGTGCCTGCCATCGAATTCAGGCAAAGATTTAACTAGGTCAAGCGTTTCCTCGCAACGAACGGTACCTAAAATCCTAACCTCTTCGAAACTCTCTACGTTACCTATTGACGTACTTGTAAATCTTTTTGCGATTTCGTTCAACTTTTTGTCGAATTCCTCTTTTTGTGAGCTTAAGGCGGCTGATACCGCAGCTGTTACTATAGCAGTTAACTCCTGAGTATTCATTTTTGTATGATCTTTATCTTTCAGAACTAAACTATTAAAAAGGCTCGCTAAATCTACGTCGCACATTAAAGTATTGACCGCACAAAAACCTGGTATAATAAAGTACCGTCTTATATCAATCACAAATTAAGTTAGATTTATAAAAAAAGTTTCAAAAATACATCGAATTCCAATGATGTTCTTAGTATTTAAATATATTTATTAAGAAAAAAGACACTGAGCAAGTCACTTACATAATTTACTTTCTCTTAGCACGTGGTTTAGTTTACTACATCCATAAAAATTTTTTAAAGGTGAGCCAAGGCCGTAAGATATCACAGCAGGTGTCTCGAAAATTGGTAGAATCCAGTGATTTTTTCAGCAATGGTTAACTTTTCATGCTTTTGTCCTAAAGCATCCAATTTAAAGCAAAATGAAAAACGTAGTTTAAGCTCCTCTGTGGGCGGGTTCTTTTTTGGTCAGCAGGCAGCAAGGTTCACGTGTTAGTTTTAGTTTTTCGGAACTTTTCAGTAATTCAAGAAATCCGAAATTTTAATAAAAATTGAGGCTAAAGATTTTGTTAGCCCCACGTTGGGCGCCAATTATAATTTTACTTTCAATTAATTTTAAATATCAGCTTTATTTAATTAAAGTATTTTTACAAAAATGATCTTAAAATACTGTCTTCCTTTAGCAACCAACGTGTCCTGCTAAAAGGTCTAATTGCAACAGACCGCACTGCTGTTAATTCTGATTGGACAACTAAACCTCGCTCTCTGTTACATCTCGCTGTTAGCTGCTCAGTTTGCTCTCACCTTAGTTCGCCCACGCTTGTTTTCGAACTATTGGCCATGTTAAGTCGCAGTTCTCCATCCAATGATCGCTTTCACGGCAGTTGGTTCGCACTTGCTTTACAACTGCTGGGATGTAAAGTAGTAGCTGTTAACTACAGTGATCTCTCTCACAGCGTTCGGTGCACACATGCCTAACAGCTTTTGTTAATGCTTTTACGTGGGTGACCAGCAGTTATTACTGCTTAACTTACATAAACATAAATATACGGAATTCTTCTACATGCACTGCCGTTATGCCGCCATGGCTTTATGTTAACTTCAGTTCGTTAAAGAAGGTTTATTAACTTAAATATGTTAAACCAGTTATTTAAAGCATTTCGATATCGATTGCTTAATTCATATATAAAAGAAAATTGACTTTGTACCTAAATATAAGATTACGGAATTCTTCCAAATGTAATGTCGTTATGCCGCCATGCCTTTATATTACCTTCAATACGTTAAAGAAGGTTAATTAACTTAAATATGTTAAACAAATAATTTGAAGCATTTCGATATCGATAGCTAAATGTGTGTATACAAGAAAATCGACTTTATACATAAATATAAGATTACGTAATTCTTCTAAATGCACTGCCGTTATGCCGTTATGGCTTTATGTTAACTTCAGTTGGTTAAAGAAGTTTTATTAACTTAAATATGTTAAACCAGTTATTTGAAGCATTTCGAAATCGATTGCTTAATGCATATATACAAGAAAATCGATTTTATACCTAGATATAAGATAACGGAATACTTCTAAATGCACTGGCGTTATACCGTTAAGGCTTTATTTAGACTTCAGTGCGTTAAAGAGTGTTTATTTTAAATAACTTAAAATTGTAAAACTAATGATTTGAAGCATTTCGATATCGATTGCTAAATGTGTATATACAGAAAATCGACTTTATAACTAAATATAAGGTTACGGAATTCATCCAAATATACTGTCGTTATGCCGTTATGGCTTTATGTAAACTTCAGTAAGATAAAGAAGGTTTACTAACTTAAATATGTTAAACCAGTTATTAAAAGCCTTTCGAAATCGATTGCGTAATGCATTTATACAAGAAAATCGAATTTATGCCTAAATATAAGATTACGTAATTCATCCAAATGTACTGTCGTTATGCCGCCATGGCTTTATATCACCTTCAATACATTAAAGGAGGTTAATTAACTTAAATATGTTAAACTAATGATTTGAAGAATTTCGATATCGATTGCTAAATGTGTAAATACAAGAAAATCGACTTTATACCTAATTATAAGATTACGGAATTCATCCAAGTGTAGTGTCGTTATACCGCCATGGCTTTATATCACCTTCAATATGTTTAAGAAGGTTAATTAACTTAAATAGGTTAAACTAATGATATGAAGCATTTCGATATCGATTGCTAAATGTGTATGTACAATCGACTTTATACCTAAATATAAGATTACGGAATTCTTATAAATGCATTGCCGTTATGCCGCTTTGGCCTTATGTTTACTTCAGTGCGTTAAAGAAAGTTTATTAGCTTAAATATGTTAAACTAATGATTTGAAGCTTTTCGATACCGATTTCAAAATGATTATATACAAGAAAATCGACTTTATACCTAAATATAAGATTACGGAATTCTTCTACATGCACTGCCGATATGCCGCCATGGCTTTATGTTAACTTCAGTGCGTTAAAGAAGCTTTGTTAACTTAAATATGTTAAACTAATGCTTTGAAGCATTTCGATATCGATTGCTTAGTGCGTATATACAAGAAAATGGACTTTATGCATAAATATAAGAATACGGAATTCTTCTACATGCACTGCCGTTATGCCGCCATGGCTTTATGTTAACTTCAGCGCGTTAAAGAAGCTTTATTAACTTAAATATGTTAAACTAATGATTTGAAGCATTTCGTATCGATTTCTTAATGTGTATATACAAGAAAATCGACTTTATACATAAATATAAGAATACGGAATTCTTCTACATGCACTGCCGTTATGCCGCCATGGCTTTTTGTTAACTTCAGCGCGTTAAAGAAGCTTTATTAACTTAAATATGTTAAACTAATGATTTGAAGCATTTCGATATCGCTTGCTGAATGTGTATATACAAGAAAATCGACTTTATACCTAAATATATGATTACGGAATTCTTCTAACTGCACTACCGTTATGCCGCCTTGGCTTTATGTCAACCTCAGTTCGTTAAAGAAGGTTTATTAACTTAAATATATTCAACAAATGGCTAAATGTGTATATATACAAGAAAAGCGACTTTATACCTAAAAATATGATTACGGAATTCTTCTAAATGCACTGCCGTTATTCCGTTATGGCGTTATCTTAACTTCAGATCATTAAAGAAGGGTTATTAACTTAAACACGTTAAACTAATGAGTTGAAGCATTTCGATATCGATTGCTAAATGTGTAAATATAAGATTACGGAATTCTTCTAAATGCACTGCCGTTATGCCGCTATGGCGTTATGTTAACTTCAGTTCGTTAAAAA
>CM050324.1:7561800-7584800 GCA_027475135.1 Bactrocera correcta | reverse complement strand
AGAAAATCGACTTAATACCTAAATATAAGATTACGAAATTCTTCCAAATGCACTGCCGTTACGCCGTTAAGGCTTTTGTAGACTTCAGTAAGATAAAGAGGGTTAATTAACTTAAATATGTTATACTATTGAGTTGAAGCGTTTCGATATCGATTGCTTAATGCGTATATACAACAAAATCGACTTTATTCCTAAATATAAGAATACGGAATTCTTCCAAATGTACTGTCGTTATACCGTCATGGCTTTGTATCAACTTCAATACGTTAAAGAAGGTTAATTAACTTAAATATGTTAAACTAATGATTTGAAGCATTTCGATATCGATTGCTAAATGAGTATATACAAGAAAATCGACTTTATACCTATGTATAAGATTACGTAATTCTTCTAAATGCACTGCCGTTATGCCGTTAAGGCTTTTGTAGACTTCAGTAAGATAAAGAGGGTTAATTAACTTAAATATGTTAAACTAATGACTTTAAGCATTTCGATATCGATTGCTAAATGTGTATATACAACAAAATCGACTTTATACCTAAATACAAGATTACGGAATTTTTCCAAATGCACTGCTGTTATACCGTTAAGGCTTTATGTAAACCTCATTAAGCTGAAAAAAGTTTATTAACTTAAATATGTTAAAAAAGTGATTTGAAGCATTTCGATATCGATTGCCAAATCTGTTATTTCAATAAAATCGAATTTATACCTAAATATAAGATTACGGAATTCTTTTACATGCACTGGCGTTATGCCGTTATGGCTTTATGTAAACTTCAGTTCGTTAAAAAAGCTTTATTAACTTTAATATTTTAAACTAAAGATTGGAAGCTTTTTGATATCGATTGCTAAATGAGTATATACAATAAAATCGAATTTATACCTAAATATAAGATAACGGAATTCTTCTTACTGCACTGCCGTTATGACGTTATGGCTTTATGTTGACTTTAGTTCGTTAAAGAAGGTTTATTAACTTAAATATGTTAAACCAGCTATTTGAAGCTTTTCGGTATCGATTTCTTAATGCATATATACAAGAAAGTCGACTTTATACCTACATATAAGATTACGGAATTCTTCCAAATGTACTGTCCTTATGCCGCCATGGCTTTATATCAACTTCAATACGTTAAAGAAGGTTAATTAACTCAAATAGGTTAATTAACTTAAATATGTTAAACTAATGATTTGAAGCATTTCGATATCGATTGCTAAATGCGTATATACAACAAAATCGACTTTATACCTAAATATAAGATTACGGAATTCTTCTACATGCACTGCCGTTATGCCGCCATGGCTTTATGTTAACTTCAGCGCGTTAAAGAAGCTTTATTAACTTAAATATGTTAAACATGTTATTTGTAGCATTTCGATATCGATTGCTAAATGCGTATATACAAGAAAATTGACTTTATGCCTAAATATAATACTACGTAATTCTTCTAAATACACTGCCGTTATGCCGTTAAGTCTTTTGTAAACTTCAGTAAGAGAGAGAGGGTTAATTAACTTAAATATGTTAAACTAATGACTTTAAGCATTTCGATATCGATTGCTAAATGTGTATATACAACAAAATCCACTTTGTACCTTAATATAAGATTACGAAGTTCTTCTACATGCAATGCCGTTATGCCGCCATGGCTTTATGTTAACTTCAGTGCGTTAAAGAAGGTTAATTAACTCAAATAGGTTAATTAACTTAAATACGTTAAACTAATGATTTGAAGCATTTCGATATCGCTTTCTAAATGTGTAAATACAAGAAAATCGATTTTATACCCAAATATGAGATTACGGTATTCTTCCAAATGCACTGCCGTTATGGCAATAAGGCTTTTCTAGACTTCAGTAAGATAAAGAGGCTTAAATATATTAAGCTAATGATTTGAAGAACTTCGATATGGATTGCTAAATGAGTATATACACCAAAATCGACTTTATACCTAAATATAAGATTACGTAATTCTTCTAAATGCACTGCCGCTAACGCGGCGTATGTTAAACTAATGACTTTAGGCATTTCGATATCGATTGCTAAATGTGTATATACAACAAAATCGACTTTATACCTAAATATAAGATTACGGAATTCTTCTTAATGCACTGCCGTTATGCCGTTAAGGCTTTTGTAGACTTCAGAAAGATAAAGAGGGTTAGTTAACTTAAATATGTTAAACTAATTATTTGAAGCATTTCGATATCGATTGCTAAATGTGTATATACAACAAAATCGATTTTATACCTAAATATAAGATTACGGAATTCTTCCAAATGCACTGCTGTTATACCGTTAAGGCTTTATGTAAACCTCCTTAAGCTAAAAAAAGTTTAATAACTTAAATATGTTAAAAAAGTGATTTGAAGCATTTCGATATCGATTGCCAAATCTGTTATTTCAAGAAAATCGTTTTTATACCTCAATACAAGATTACGGAATTCTTCTACATGCACTGGCGTTATGCCGTTATGGCTTTATGTAAACTTCAGTTCGTTAAAGAGGCTTTAATATGTTAAACTAAAGATTTGAAGCAGTTTGATATCGATTGCTAAATGTGTATATACAAGAAAATCAACTTTATACCGAAATATAAGATAACGGAATTCTTCTTACTGCACTGCCGTTATGGCGTTATGGCTTTATGCTAACTTTAGTTCGTTAAAGAAGGTTTATTAACTTAAATATCTTAAACCAGTTATTTGAAGCATTTCGATATCGATTTCTTAATGCATATATACAGGAAAATCGACTTTATACCTAAATATAAGATTACGGAATGCTTCTACATGCACTGCCGTTACGCCGCCATGGCTTTATGTTAACTTCAGTGCGTTAAAGAAGCTTTATTAACTTAAATATGTTAAACTAATGATTTGAAGCATTTCGATATCGATTGCTAAATGCGTATATACAAGAAAATCGACTTTATACCTAAATACAAGATTACGTAATTCTTCTAATTACACTGCCGTTGTGCCGTTAAGGCTTTTGTAGACTTCAGTAAGATAGAGAGGGTTAATTAACTTAAATATGTTAAACTAATGATTTGAAGCATTTCGATATCGATTGCTAAATGTGTAAATACAAGAAAGTGGATGTTATACCTAAATATGAGATTACAGAATTCTTCCAAATGCACTGCCGTTTTGCTACTAAAGCTTTTGTAGACTTAAGTAAGATAAAGATGGTTAATTAACTTAAATATGTTAAACTATTGAGTTGAAGCATCTCGATATCGATTGCTAAGTGTGTATATGCAACAAAATCGACTTTATACCTAAATATAATATTACGGAATTCTTCCAAATGCACTGCCGTTATGCCGTTATGGCTTTATGTAAACTTCAATAAGATAAAGAGGGTTAATTAACTTAAATATACTAAACTAATGATTTGAAGCATTTCGATATCGAATGCTTAATGTGTATATACAAGAAAATCGACTTGATACCTAAATATAAGATAACGGAATTCTTCTAAATGCACTGCCGTTATGCCGTTATGGCTTTATGTTAACTTCAGTTCATTAAAGAAATTTTATTAACTTAGATATGTTACACCAGTTATTTGAAGCATTTCGAAATCGATTGCTTAATGCATATATACAAGAAAATCGAATTTATACTTAAATATAAGATAACGGAATTCTTCCAAATGTACTGTCGTTATGCCGCTATGGCTTTATATCAACTTCAATATGTTAAAGAAGGTTTATTAACTTAGATATTTCACACCAGTTATTTGAAGCATTTCGAAATCGATTGCTTAATGCATATATACAAGAAAATCGACTCTATACCTAAATGTAAGATTACGGAATTCTTCTAAATGCACTGCCGTTAAGCCGCCATGGCTTTATATCAACTTCAATACGTTTAAGAAGAAATTAACTTAAACTTGTTGAACTAATGATTTGAAGCATTTCGAAATCGATTGCTTAATGCAAATATACAAGGAAATCGTTTTTATACCTAAATATAAGGTTACGGAATTCTTCCAAATGTACTGTCGTTATGCCGCCATGGCTTTATATCAACTTCAGTGCGTTAAAAAAGCTTTATTAACTTAAATATGTTAAACTAATGGTTTGAAGCATTTCGATATCGATTGCTAAATGTGTAGAAAATCGACTTTATACCTAAGTATAAGATTACGTAATTCTTCTAAATGAACTGCCGTTATGCCATTAAGGCTTTTGTAGACTTCAGTAAGATAAAGAGGGTTAATTAACTTAAATATGTTAAACTAATGATTTGAAGCATTTCGATATCGATTGCTAAATGTGTATATACAAGAAAAGCGACTTTATATCTAAATATAAGATTACGGAATTCTTCTAAATGCACTGCCATTAACGCTTTTGTAGACTTCAGTAAGATAAAGAAGGTTAATTAACTTAAATATGTTAAACTAATGACTTGAAGCATTTCGATATCGATTGCTAAATGTGTATATACAACAAAATCGACTTTATACCTAAATATAAGATTACGTAATTCTTCCAAATGTACTGCCGTTATACCGTTAAGCTAAAAAAAGTTTATTAACTTAAATATGTTAAACTAATGATTTGAAGCATTTCGACTGCCAAATCTGTATATTCAAGAAAATCGACTTTATACCTAAATATAAGATTACGGAATTCTTCCACATGCACTGGCGTTATGCCGCCATGGCTTTATGTAAACTTCAGTTCGTTAAAGAAGCTTTATTAACTTAGATATGTTAAACTAAAGATTTGAAGCATTTCGATATCGATAGCTAAATGTGTATATACAAGAAAATCGATTTTATGCTTAAGTATAAGATTACGGAATTCTTCTAAAAAAACTGCAGTTATACTGTTAAGGCTTTATGAAAACTTCAGCAAGATAAAGGAGGCTAATTAACTTAAACATGTAAAACCAGTTGTTTGAAGCATTTCGATATCGATTGCTAAATGTGTATATACAAGAAAATCGACTTTATACCTAAATAGAAAATTACGGTATTCTTCTAAATGCACTGCCGTTATGCCGCCATGACTTTACGCCAACTTCAATTCGTTAAAGAAGATTTATTAACTTAAATATTTTAAACTTACGATTTGAAGCATTTCGAAATCGATTGCTTAATGCATATATACAAGAAAATCGACTTTTTACCTAAATATAAGATCAAGAAATTCTTCTAAATACACTGCAGTTATACCGTTAAGGCTTTATGAGAACTTCAGCAAGATAAAGGAGGCTAATTAACTTAAACATGTAAAACCAGTTGTTTGAAGCATTTCGATATCGATTGCTTAATGCATATATACAAGAAAATCGACTTTTTACCAAAATATAAGATTACGGAATTCTTCTAAATGCACTCCCATTATGCCGTTATGGCCTTATGTTATGTTCAGTTCGTTAAAGAAGGTTTATTAACTTAAATATGTTAAACTAATGAGTTGAATCATCTCGATATCAATTACTAAATGTGTATACACAACAAAATCGACTTTGTACCTAAATATAAGAATACGGAATTCTTCCAAATGCACTGCAGTTATGCCGCCATAGTTTTATGTTAACTTCAGGAAGATAGAAAAGTTTAATCAACTTAAATATGTTAAACTAATGATTTGAAGCATTTCGATATCGATTGCTTAATGCGTATATACAAGAAAATCGACTTTATACCTTAATATAAGATTACGGAATTCTTCCAAATGCACTGCCGTTACGCCGTTAAGGCTTTTGTAGACTTCAGTAAGATAAAGGGGGTTAATTAACTTAAATATGTTAAACTATTGACTTGAAGCATTTCGATATCGATTGCTAAATGCGTATATACAACAAAATCGACTTTATACCTAAACATAAGGATACGGAATTCTTCCAAATGTACTGTCGTTATGTCGCCATGGCTTTATATCAACTTCAAGAAGGTTAATTAACTTAAATATGTTAAACTAATGGTTTGAAGCATTCCGTATCGATTGCTAAATTTGTTAATACAAGAAAATTGACTTTATACCTAAATATAAGATAACGGAATTCTTCCAAATGCACTGCCGTTATGCCGTTAAGGCTTTTGTAGACTTCAGTAAGATAAAGAGGGTTAATTAACTTAAATATGTTAAACTAATGATTTGAAGCATTTCGATATCGATTGCTAAATGTGTATATACAAGAAAAGCGACTTTATATCTAAATATAAGATTACGGAATTCTTCTAAATGCACTCCCATTATGCCGTTATGGCCTTATGTTATGTTCAGTTCGTTAAAGAAGGTTTATTAACTTAAATATGTTAAACTAATGAGTTGAATCATCTCGATATCAATTACTAAATGTGTATATACAACAAAATCGACTTTGTACCTAAATATAAGAATACGGAATTCTTCCAAATGCACTGAAGTTATGCCGCCATAGTTTTATGTAAACTTCAGTAAGATAAAAAAGTTTAATCAACTTAAATATGTTAAACTAATGATTTGAAGCATTTCGATATCGATTGCTTAATGCGTAGATACAAGAAAATCGACTTTATACCTAAATATAAGATTACGGAATTCTTCCAAATGCACTGCCGTTACGCCGTTAAGGCTTTTGTAGACTTCAGTAAGATAAAGAGGGTTAATTAACTTAAATATGTTAAACTATTGACTTGAAGCATTTCGATATCGATTGCTAAATGCGTATATACAACAAAATCGACTTTATACCTAAACATAAGGATACGGAATTCTTCCAAATGTACCGTCGTTATGCCGCCATGGCTTTATATCAACTTCAAGAAGGTTAATTAACTTAAATATGTTAAACTAATGATTTGAAGCATTTCGTATCGATTGCTAAATTTGTTAATACAAGAAAATTGACTTTATACCTAAATATAAGATAACGGAATTCTTCCAAATGCACTGCCGTTATGCCGTTAAGGCTTTTGTAGACTTCAGTAAGATAAAGAGGGTTAATTAACTTAATTATGTTAAACTAATGATTTGAAGCATTTCGAAATCGATTGCTAAATGCGTATGTACAAGAAAATCGACTTTATACCTAAATATAAGATTACGGAATTCTTCAAAATTCACTGCCGTTATGCCGTTAAGGCTTTTGTAGACTTCAGTAAGATAAAGAGGGTTAATTATGTTAAATATGTTAAACTAATGATTTGAAGCATTTCGATATCCATTGCTAAATGCATATATACAACAAAATCGACTTTATACCTAAATATAAGATTACAGAATTCTTTCAAATGTGCTGTCGTTATGCCGCCATGGCTTTATATCAACTTCAATACGTTAAAAAAGGTTAATTAACTTACATATGTTAAACTAATGATTTGAAGCATTTCGATATCGATTGATAAATGCTTATATACAAGAAAATCGACTTAATACCTAAATATAAGATTACGGAATTCTTCGAAATGCACTGCCGTTACGCCGTTAAGGCTTTTGTAGACTTCAGTAAGATAAAGAGGGTTAATTAACTTAAATATGTTAAACTAATGATTTGAAGCATTTCGATATCGATTGCTAAATGTGTATATACAAGAAAAGCGACTTTATATCTAAATATAAGATTACGGAATTCTTCTAAATGCACTGCCATTATGCCGCCATGGCTTTATGCCAACTTCCGTTCGTTAAAGAAGGTTTATTAACTTAAATATGTTCAACAAGGTATTTGAAGCATTTCGAAATCGATTGCTTAATGCAAATATACAAGAAAATCGTTTTTATACCTAAATATAAGGTTACGGAATTCTTCCAAATGTACTGTCGGTATGCCGCCATGGCTTTATATACACTTCAGTACGTTTAAGAAGAAAGTAACTTAAATTTGTAGAACTAATGATTTGAAGCATTTCGATATCGATTGCTAAATGTGTCTATAGAAGAAAATCGACTCTATATTTAATATAAGATTACGGAATTCTTCTAAAGCACTGCCGTTATGCCGCCATGGCTTTATGTTAACTTCAGTGCGTTTAAGAATGTTTATTAACTTAAATATGTTAAACCAGTTATTTGAAGCATTTCGAAATCGATTGCTTAATGCATATATACAAGAAAATCGATTTTATACCTAAATATAAGATTACGGAATTCTTCCAAATGTACTGTCGTTATGCCGCCATGGCTTTATATCACCTTCCATACGTTAAAGAAGGTTAATTATTTTAATATGTTAAACTAATGATTTGAAGCATTTCGATATCGATTGCTAAATGCGTATATACAACAATATCGACTTTAAATATAAGATTACGGAATTCTTCCAAATGTACTGCCGTTATGCTGTAATGGCTTTATGCCAACTTCAGTTCGTTAAGGAAGGTTTATTAACTTAAATATTTTAAACTAATGATTTGAAGCATTTCGAAATCGATTGCTTAATGCATATATACAAGAAAATCGACTTTATACCTAAATATAAGATAACGGAATTCTTCTAAATGCACTGCCATTAACGCTTTTGTAGACTTCAGTAAGATAAAGAGGGTTAATTAACTTAAATATGTTAAACTAATGATTTGAAGCATTTCGATATCGATTGCTTAATGCAAATATACAAGAAAATCGACTTTATACGTAATATAAGGTTACGGAATTCTTCCAAATGTACTGTCGTTATGCCGCCATGGCTTTATATACACTTCAGTACG
The DNA here is from genome assembly GCA_027475135.1 of Bactrocera correcta. Taxonomy (NCBI): domain Eukaryota; kingdom Metazoa; phylum Arthropoda; class Insecta; order Diptera; family Tephritidae; genus Bactrocera; species Bactrocera correcta. Next base: position 7,576,138 of record CM050324.1, on the reverse strand, counting down.
TTTAAGAAGAAATTAACTTAAATTTGTTAAACTAATGATTTGAAGCATTTCGATATCGATTGCTAAATGTGTATATACAAGAAAATCGATTCTATGCTTAATATAAGATAACGGAATTCTTCTAAATGCACTGCCGTTATGCCGTTAAGGCTTTTGTAGACTTCAGTAAGATAAAGAGGGTTAATTAACGTAAATATGTTAAACTAATGATTTGAAGCATTTCGATATCGAGTGCTAAATGCTTATATACAAGAAAATCGACTTAATACCTAAATATAAGATTACGGAATTCTTCCAAATGCACTGCCGTTACGCCGTTAAGGCTTTTGTAGACTTCAGTAAGATAAAGAGGGTTAATTAACTTAAATATGTTATACTATTGAGTTGAAGCGTTTCGATATCGATTGCTTAATGCGTATATACAACAAAATCGACTTTATTCCTAAATATAAAAATACGGAATGCTTCCAAATGTACTGTCGTTATACCGTCATGGCTTTGTATCAACTTCAATACGTTAAAGAAGGTTAATTAACTTAAATATGTTAAACTAATGATTTGAAGCATTTCGATATCGATTGCCTAATGCAAATATACAAGAAAATCGACTTTATTCCTAAATACAAGATTACGGAATTCTTCCAAATGCACTGCCGTTATGCCGTTAAGGCTTTTGTAGACTTCAGTAAGATAAAGAGGGTTAATTAACTTAAATATGTTAAACTAATGATTTGAAGCATTTCGATATCGATTGCTAAATGCGTATATACAACAAAATCGACTTTATACCTAAATATAAGATTACGGAATTCTTCCAAATGTACTGTCGTTATGCCGTCATGGCTTTATATCAACTTCAATACGTTTAAGAAGAAATTAACTTAAATTTGTTGAACTAATGATTTGAAGCATTTCGAAATCGATTGCCTAATGCAAATATACAAGAAAATCGACTTTATTCCTAAATATAAGAATACGGAATTCTTCCAAATGTACTGTCGTTATACCGCCATGGCTTTGTATCAACTTCAATACGTTAAAGAAGGTTAATTAACTTAAATATGTTAAACTAATGATTTGAAGCATTTCCATATCGATTGCTAAATTTGTTAATACAAAAAATCGACTTTATTCCTAAATATAAGAATACGGAATTCTTCCAAATGTACTGTCGTTATACCGCCATGGCTTTGTATCAACCTCAATACGTTTAATAAGGTTAATTAACTATGTTATGTTAAACTAATGATTTGAAGCATTTCGATATCGATTGCTAAATGTGTATATACAAGAAAATCGACTTTATACCTAAATATAAGATTACGGAATTCTTCCAAATGCACTGCCGTTATGCCGTTAAGGCTTTTGTAGACTTCAATAAGATAAAAAGGGTTAATTATGTTAAATATGTTAAACTAATGATTTGAAGCATTTCGATATCGATTGCTAAATGCGTATATACAACAAAATCGACTTTATACCTAAATATAAGATTACGGAATTCTTCCAAATGTACTGTCGTTATGCCGTCATGGCTTTATATCAACTTCAATACGTTTAAGAAGAAATTAACTTATATTTGTTGAACTAATGATTTGAAGCATTTCGAAATCGATTGCCTAATGCAAAAATACAAGAAAATCGACTTAATACCTAAATATAAGGTTACGGAATTCTTCCAAATGTACTGTCGTTAGGCCGCCATGGCTTTATATCAATGTCAGTGCGTTAAAAAAGCTTTATTAACTTAAATATGTTAAACTAATGGTTTGAAGCATTTGGATATCGATTGCTAAATGTGTGTGTACTAGAAAATCGAATTTATACCTAAATATAAGATTACGTAATTCTTCTAAATGCACTGCCGTTATGCCATTAAGGCTTTTGTAGACTTCAGTAAGATAAAGAGGGTTAATTAACTTAAATATGTTAAACTAATGATTTGAAGCATTTCGATATCGATTGCTAAATGCGTATATACAAGAAAAGCGACTATATAACTAAATATAAGATTACGGAATTCTTCTAAATGCACTGCCATTATGCTGCCATGGCTTTATGCCAACTTCCGTTCGTTAAAGAAGGTTTATTAACTTAAATATGTTCAACAAGGTATTTGAAGCATTTCGATATCGATTGGTTAATGCATATATACAAGAAAATCGACTTTATACCTAAATATAATATTACGGAATTCTTCCAAATGTACTGTCGTTATGTCGCCATGGCTTTATATCAACTTCAATACGTTTAAGAAGAAATTAACTTAAATTTGTTGAACAATTGATTTGAAACATTTCGATATCGATTACTAAATGTGTATATACAAAAAAATCGACTTTATATGTAATATAAGATTATGGAATTCTTCCAAATGTACTGTCGTTATGCCGCCATGGCTTTATATCAACTTCAATACGTTTAAGAAGAAATTAACTTAAATTTGTTGAACTAATGATTTGAAGCATTTCGAAATCGATTGCTTAATGCAAATATACAAGAAAATCGACTTTATACGTAATATATGGTTACGGAATTCTTCTAAAGCACTGCCGTTATGCCGTTATGGCTTTATGTTAACTTCAGTGCGTTAAAGAATGTTTATTAACTTAAATATGTTAAACCAGTTATTTGAGCATTTCGAAATCGATTGCTTAATGCATATATACAAGAAAATCGACTTTATACCTAAATATAAGATTACGGAATTCTTCCAAATGTACTGTCGTTATGCCGCCATGGCTTTATATCAACTTCAATACGTTAAAGAAGGTTAATTAACTTAAATATGTTAAACTAAGGATTTGAAGCATTTCGATATCGACTGCTAAATGCGTATATACAACAAAATCGACTTTAAATATAAGATTACGGAATTCTTCCAAATGTACTGCCGTTATGCTATAATGGCTTTATGCCAACTTCAGTTCGTTAAGGAAGGTTTATTAACTTAAATATTTTAAACTAATGATTTGAAGCATTTCGAAATCGATTGCATAATGCATATATACAAGAAACTCGACTTTATACCTAAATATAAGATAACGGAATTCTTCTAAATGCACTGCCATTAACGTTTTTGTAGAATTCAGTAAGATAAAGAGGGTTAATTAACTTAAATACGTTAAACTAATGACTTGAAACATTTCGATATCGATTGCTAAATGTGTATATAGAACAAAATCGACTTTATACCTAAATATAAGATTACGGAATTCTTCCAAATGTACTGCCGTTATACCGTTAAGCTAAAAAAAGTTAATTAACTTAAATATGTTAAACTAATGATTTGAAGCATTTCGTATCGATTGCTAAATTTGTTAATACAAGAAAATTGACTTTATACCTAAATATAAGATAACGGAATTCTTCCAAATGCACTGCCGTTATGCCGTTAAGGCTTTTGTAGACTTCAGTAAGATAAAGAGGGTTAATTAACTTAATTATGTTAAACTAATGATTTGAAGCATTTCGAAATCGATTGCTAAATGCGTATGTACAAGAAAATCGACTTTATACCTAAATATAAGATTACGGAATTCTTCAAAATTCACTGCCGTTATGCCGTTAAGGCTTTTGTAGACTTCAGTAAGATAAAGAGGGTTAATTATGTTAAATTTGTTAAACTAATGATTTGAAGCATTTCGATATCCATTGCTAAATGCATATATACAACAAAATCGACTTTATACCTAAATATAAGATTACAGAATTCTTTCAAATGTGCTGTCGTTATGCCGCCATGGCTTTATATCAACTTCAATACGTTAAAAAAGGTTAATTAACTTACATATGTTAAACTAATGATTTGAAGCATTTCGATATCGATTGATAAATGCTTATATACAAGAAAATCGACTTAATACCTAAATATAAGATTACGGAATTCTTCGAAATGCACTGCCGTTACGCCGTTAAGGCTTTTGTAGACTTCAGTAAGATAAAGAGGGTTAATTAACTTAAATATGTTAAACTAATGATTTGAAGCATTTCGATATCGATTGCTAAATGTGTATATACAAGAAAGCGACTTTATATCTAAATATAAGATTACGGAATTCTTCTAAATGCACTGCCATTATGCCGCCATGGCTTTATGCCAACTTCCGTTCGTTAAAGAAGGTTTATTAACTTAAATATGTTCAACAAGGTATTTGAAGCATTTCGAAATCGATTGCTTAATGCAAATATACAAGAAAATCGTTTTTATACCTAAATATAAGGTTACGGAATTCTTCCAAATGTACTGTCGGTATGCCGCCATGGCTTTATATACACTTCAGTACGTTTAAGAAGAAAGTAACTTAAATTTGTTGAACTAATGATTTGAAGCATTTCGATATCGATTGCTAAATGTGTCTATAGAAGAAAATCGACTCTATATTTAATATAAGATTACGGAATTCTTCTAAAGCACTGCCGTTATGCCGCCATGGCTTTATGTTAACTTCAGTGCGTTTAAGAATGTTTATTAACTTAAATATGTTAAACCAGTTATTTGAAGCATTTCGAAATCGATTGCTTAATGCATATATACAAGAAAATCGATTTTATACCTAAATATAAGATTACGGAATTCTTCCAAATGTACTGTCGTTATGCCGCCATGGCTTTATATCACCTTCCATACGTTAAAGAAGGTTAAATTTAAATTTTAATATGTTAAACTAATGATTTGAAGCATTTCGATATCGATTGCTAAATGCGTATATACAACAATATCGACTTTAAATATAAGATTACGGAATTCTTCCAAATGTACTGCCGTTATGCTGTAATGGCTTTATGCCAACTTCAGTTCGTTAAGGAAGGTTTATTAACTTAAATATTTTAAACTAATGATTTGAAGCATTTCGAAATCGATTGCTTAATGCATATATACAAGAAAATCGACTTTATACCTAAATATAAGATAACGGAATTCTTCTAAATGCACTGCCATTAACGCTTTTGTAGACTTCAGTAAGATAAAGAGGGTTAATTAACTTAAATATGTTAAACTAATGATTTGAAGCATTTCGATATCGATTGCTTAATGCAAATATACAAGAAAATCGACTTTATACGTAATATAAGGTTACGGAATTCTTCCAAATGTACTGTCGTTATGCCGCCATGGCTTTATATACACTTCAGTACGTTTAAGAAGAAATTAACTTAAATTTGTTAAACTAATGATTTGAAGCATTTCGATATCGATTGCTAAATGTGTATATACAAGAAAATCGATTCTATGCTTAATATAAGATAACGGAATTCTTCTAAATGCACTGCCGTTATGCCGTTAAGGCTTTTGTAGACTTCAGTAAGATAAAGAGGGTTAATTAACGTAAATATGTTAAACTAATGATTTGAAGCATTTCGATATCGAGTGCTAAATGCTTATATACAAGAAAATCGACTTAATACCTAAATATAAGATTACGGAATTCTTCCAAATGCACTGCCGTTACGCCGTTAAGGCTTTTGTAGACTTCAGTAAGATAAAGAGGGTTAATTAACTTAAATATGTTATACTATTGAGTTGAAGCGTTTCGATATCGATTGCTTAATGCGTATATACAACAAAATCGACTTTATTCCTAAATATAAAAATACGGAATGCTTCCAAATGTACTGTCGTTATACCGTCATGGCTTTGTATCAACTTCAATACGTTAAAGAAGGTTAATTAACTTAAATATGTTAAACTAATGATTTGAAGCATTTCGATATCGATTGCCTAATGCAAATATACTAGAAAATCGACTTTATACCTAAATATAAGATTACGTAATTCTTCTAAATGCACTGCCGTTATGCCATTAAGGCTTTTGTAGACTTCAGTAAGATAAAGAGCGTTAATTAACTTAAATATGTTAAACTAATGATTTGAAGCATTTCGATATCGATTGCTAAATGCGTATATACAAGAAAAGCGACTATATATCTAAATATAAGATTACGGAATTCTTCTAAATGCACTGCCATTATGCTGCCATGGCTTTATGCCAACTTCCGTTCGTTAAAGAAGGTTTATTAACTTAAATATGTTCAACAAGGTATTTGAAGCATTTCGATATCGATTGGTTAATGCATATATACAAGAAAATCGACTTTATACCTAAATATAATATTACGGAATTCTTCCAAATGTACTGTCGTTATGCCGTCATGGCTTTATATCAACTTCAATACGTTTAAGAAGAAATTAATTTAAATATTTGTTGAACAATTGATTTGAAGCATTTCGAAATCGATTGCCTAATGCATATATACAAGAAAATCGACTTTATACCTAAATATAAGGTTACGGAATTCTTCCAAATGTACTGTCGTTATGCCGCCATGGCTTTATATCAATTAAAGTGCGTTAAAGAAGTTAATTAACTTAAATTTTGTTAAACTAATGGTTTGAAGCATTTGGATATCGATTGCTAAATGTGTTGTACAAGAAAATCGACTTTATACCTAAATATAAGATTAGGGTAATTCTTCTAAATGCACTGCCGTTATGCCGTTAAGGCTTTTTTTAACTTCAGTACGTTAAAAAAGGGTTTATTAACTTAAATATGTTAAACTAATGATTTGAAGCATTTCGATATCGATTGCTAAATGCGTATATACAAGAAAAGCGACTTTATACCTAAATATAAGATTACGGAATTCTTCCAAATGTACTGCCTTATCCCTGCCATGGCTTTATGCCAACTTCAATTCGTTAAAGAAGGTTTATTAACTTAAATATGTTCAACAAGGATTTGAAGCATTTCGATATCGATTGGTTAATGTTATATACAAGAAAATCGACTTTATACCTAAATATAAGATTACGGAATTCTTCCAAATGTACTGTCGTTATGTCGCCATGGCTTTGTATCAACTTCAATACGTTTAAGAAGAAATTAACTTAAATTTGTTGAACAATTTGATTTAAAAGCATTTCGATATCGATTGCTAAATGTGTATATACAAAAAAATCGACTTTATACCAAAATATAAGATTATGGAATTCTTCCAAATGTACTGTCGTTATGCCGCAAATGGCTTTATATAAACTTCAATACGTTTAAGAAGAATTAACTTAAATTTGTTGAACTAATGATTTGAAGCATTTCAAATATCGATTGCTTAATGCAAATATACAAGAAAATCGACTTTATCCCGAAAATATAAGATTACGGAATTCTTCTAAATGCACTGCCGTTATGCCGTTATGGCTTTATGTTAACTTCAGTGCGTTAAAGAAGGTTTATTAACTTAAATATGTTAAACCAGTTATTTAAAGCATTTCGAAATCGATTGCTTAATGCATATATACAAGAAAATCGACTTTATACCTAAATATAAGATTACGGAATTCTTCCAAATGTACTGTCGTTATGCCGCCATGGCTTTTATAACTTCAAAAACGTTAAAGAAGGTTAATTAACTTAAATATGTTAAACTAATGATTTGAAGCATTTCGATATCGACTGCTAAATGCGTATATACAACAAAATCGACTTTAAATATAAGATTACGGAATTCTTCCAAATGTACTGCCGTTATGCTATAATGGCTTTATGCCAACTTCAGTTCGTTAAGGAAGGTTTATTAACTTAAATATTTTAAACTAATGATTTGAAGCATTTCGAAATCGATTGCATAATGCATATATACAAGAAACTCGACTTTATACCTAAATATAAGATAACGGAATTCTTCTAAATGCACTGCCATTAACGTTTTTGTAGAATTCAGTAAGATAAAGAGGGTTAATTAACTTAAATACGTTAAACTAATGACTTGAAACATTTCGATATCGATTGCTAAATGTGTATATAGAACAAAATCGACTTTATACCTAAATATAAGATTACGGAATTCTTCCAAATGTACTGCCGTTATACCGTTAAGCTAAAAAAAGTTTATTAACTTAAATATGTTAAACTAATGATTTGAAGCATTTCGATATCGGCTGCCAAATCTGTATATTCAAGAAAATCGACTTTATACCTAAATATAAGATTACGGAATTCTTCCACATGCACTGGCGTTATGCCGCCATGGCTTTATGTAAACTTCAGTTCGTTAAAGAAGCTTTATTAACTTAAATATGTTGAACTAAAGATTTGAAGCATTTCGATATCGATAGCTAAATGTGTATATACAAGAAAATCGATTTTATGCTTAAGTATAAGATTACGGAATTCTTCTAAAAAAAACTGCAGTTATACCGTTAAGGCTTTATAAAAACTTCAGCAAGATAAAGGAGGCTAATTAACTTAAACATGTTAAACCAGTTGTTTGAAGAATTTCGATATCGATTGCTAAATGTGTATATACAAGAAAATCGACTTTATACCTAAATAGAAGATTACGGAATTCTTCTAAATGCGCTGCCGTTATGCCGCCATGGCTTTATGCCAACTTCAATTCGTTAAAGAAGATTTATTAACTTAAATATTTTAAACTAACGATTTGAAGCATTTCGAAATCGATTGCTTAATGCATATATACAAGAAAATCGACTTTTTACCTAAATATAAGTTCAAGGAATTCTTCTAAATACACTGCAGTTATACCGTTTAGGCTTTATGAGAACTTCAGCAAGATAAAGGAGGCTAATTAACTTAAAAATGTAAAACCAGTTGTTTGAAGCATTTCGATATCGATTGCTTAATGCATATATACAAGAAAATCGACTTTTTACCAAAATATAAGATTACGGAATTCTTCTAAATGCACTCCCATTATGCCGTTATGGCCTTATGTTATGTTCAGTTCGTTAAAGAAGGTTTATTAACTTAAATATGTTAAACTAATGAGTTAAATCATCTCGATATCAATTACTAAATGTGTATATACAACAACGCGAGTCTCCGACTGTCACTCGACGCATACGGTTGTGCTATCAGTAATTTCGTTGTGTTAATCAATTTCGCTAGTGCAAGTTACATTTTCGCATTCCTTTTCGCACCTTATTTTTCAATAAGCCTGCTCTTATTTACTGACTCCTATTAATTAAATCAAATTGTGTAAACATGTCCCCTTGGGGGACCGCTCTAGAAAATAATAGGTTCGCCCTATTGTCTTCTAGTCCTCAACCAAAAAGAAAAAAAAAAGCCAACCCTATATCGAATGAAGAATTATTTCCTACTCTACCAACAACAATTAAAGACAGTCCTAAATATATAGTGGTAAGTTCAAGTGATGCAAATAAGCCGTTGAATAAATTTTCCTGCTTCGCCGTTCACAAAGCCCTGAAACATATTAGCTCCGAAATAATAAGAATCAGTCAACTAAGGGACGGTAATTTGCTACTCCTAGTTAAAAATAGCACTATCGCAAAAAAATTCACTACAACAAAGCAACTCTTTGGGATATGCAGTGTAAAAATTGAGCTCCACAAAAATCTAAACTCATGCAAAGGTACCATTTACGCTCCGTGCCTTAACGATATTCCAGAAAATGAAATAATCGAAAACTTGCAAGAACAGGGTGTCATATCAATTTATAAATTTCCGAAATACATAAATAGCCAACCAACTCCAAGTGTTGTAGTCCTCCTAACTTTCGATCGCTACTCCCTACCGGAAAAAATTGATGTTTCATAGTATACAACAAAGGTAAGACCATACTATCCAAATCCTATGAGATGCAAAAACTGTCAATTACTTGGTCACACAAAAAAACGCTGCAATAAGGTCCCTACTTGCGATACATGTGCATTACCAACCCACAATCCCTCACCGTGTACTCGCACTCTCTGTGCAAACTGTTCTGCTGATCACCCAGCCTCAAGTAAACTGTGTCCAAAGTTCACCCAAATAAAGAATATAATAACAATTCAAACAGACAACAAATGCTCTTTCCGCGAAGCAGTAAATATCCATAAAGCACAAATACCACCTGTTTTCAATTCTCCATCTCCTTCATTCGCTAACGTTATTAACAACCCGACAAACATAACTCCCACAAACAATCAACAAAACACTCAAACAAAAGAGCAAATCTCGCTCTCCTCTATTACTTCACCTACAACTTCCAACTCTAAAACAATCAGCACAAACAACGAAGAAAATGTAACAACCACTATAAATCAAATAAATTCAACTCACTCGTTTCCAACAACAAGTGCAGTCGAAGACTCAACTGTAACACCTTTTGACTACAACGCAACAACCTCACTCATTTCAAACTTGATCACCCAACTCAGTAACACTCCCGCCGCCCCATTACCCACACAACCCCCATCACAAAATAGACTATGAAAATTCTCCAGTGGAATTTGAAAGGTCTATTTAACAATTATCCAGATTTAAATATACTCATAAATGAATTCTCACCACACGTAATTGCATTACAAGAAACTCACCTCCCAGCAAATAAAACGGCATATACTCCTCACAAATACATTGGTTATTTCCATAATCTACCACAAAACAAATCAGCTAAACAAGGCATTGCCCTGTTTATCAAAAAACATATCAAACACAAACGTATCCCAGTCTCTTCCAACATTTCCGCCATTGCAATAGAAACTAACATCGGTTTCAAATTTTCCATAGTCACATGCTACATCCCTCCGAATCAAAAGTTTACGGCAGGAGAACTTATAGGTGTCATCAACGCTGTTCCTGCACCCACAATAATCATTGGAGATTTTAATGCTTGGAGCCCCCTATGGGGATCTACCTCCTCAAATGGAAGAGGCCAAATAATGGAAGATGTTATTCTCTCAAAAAACTTATTTGTTCTTAATGATAGATAACCAACTCACTTTTCCTCCCATAAAACTTTCACTCATATAGACATCGCTCTTTGTTCAGCTTCCATAGCCCATAAACTCTGTTCTTATACTCTAGAAGACCTTCACAATAGCGACCACTTTCCTATCATAACTACCCTCATCACACCGATGCAATACATCATTAAGCCGAGATCAAAATTTCTTACAGATAAAGCTGATTGGTTAAAATATTGCTCCCTGCTCAACACATCAACAAGTGCTCAAATAATATCAGAAAACATAAACGCAGAAGCATCAAAAATAAAAAGGATTATTCGATCCGCTGCACATATCTCCATTCCCCAAACTAGCACAAAAAAATTTTCCGCCAAACTACCATATTGGTCCAATCTATTAACTACCTTGAGAAATACAAAACAAGCTCTTTGGTCTAAATTCAAACAGAACGTAACAACTGAAAACTTAATTAGATACAAAAAAGCAAACTCTAACTTCAGAAGAGAACTAAAGTCTGCTAAACGCATAGCCCTTGAAAAACTAACAGCTAATATAAAACCCACTACAAGCTCTAAAAAAATATGGAATGACATCAAATCTCTTTCAGGAGGACATAAACAAAATAAAATTGATTTTATTCAATCTCCCGTAGGTCCCATTTACGATCCGCAGCATATTGCAGAAAACTTTGCACAAACATGGTCAAACAACTCCAAAAATTTCAACTTTCACCCGAATTTTATTACACTTTCTAATCAAATCATCTCCCAAACATACCACAACCCATCCCCGTGTTTCGAAGCTACATTGATAGAATCTCCCATTACATTAGAAGAGTTCGATTCTACTATCAGCAAAATGTCCGGAAAAACCCCTGGATCAGACAAAATTTCCTACCCCCTCCTAAAAAATCTTCCATACTCTTTAAAAATCAGACTTATAACCCTATACAATAACATATTAAAGCAGGGTATTGTACCTCAAGAATGGAAAAAAGCTACAATTATTCCCATCCCTAAACCCAACAAATCGAGTGCCTCAATTTCAGACTTCAGACCTATTTCTTTGATACCCTGCATTGCCAAAGTTTTGGAAAAAATTATATCAAAAAGACTCATGTGGTATTTAAAACAAAAAGGACTGATAAGCCCCAACCAGTTTGGTTTTCAAAGTGGTCTTGGCGTCATTGACCCACTTCTTTACTTTGAACACCACGCTACAACAACAATATCTACCAAAAATCACTTATCCGTCCTCAGTCTAGATTTTGAGAAAGCATTCGATAGAATTGGAGCTCATACGGTATTACAAGAATTAAAAAAATGGGACATTGGAGATAAAATGTATAATTTCATAAAGTCATTCCTTTCAAATCGTAAGATTACAGTAAGTGTTAGTAACCACAACTCCAACATATACCCCCTACATAATGGCATACCCCAAGGATCTCCCCTTTCAACAACACTATTTATTATTGCCTTTAACCAATTAAGCAACTTAATAACCTCATACCGATGTGTAGATCATATCATCTACGCAGACGATGTTTTAAATTTTTCGGCTTTAAAAAATTTAAACCAAGTAAAAATCATTTTTAGCAACATCCTAACCGAAATAACAGAATGGTCTAAAACTTCAGGAACAAAAGTTTCTCCAAGCAAAAGCGCAACATTTCACGTTTGCAGAAAAAGAAAATGCACCTTCCCTAACCTATCCTTCGAAAACACACAAATTCCTCACACTACAACTTTAAGAATACTTGGCTTAATTTTTGATAAAAAACTAACATTTAAGGAACATTGTAAATATGTTAGATTAAGTTTACTTAATAGACTAAACATTATAAAGTTTCTCTCTTCAAAACACTGTCATATCCATACCTCAACTCTCGTAAATATTGTAAAAGCATTGATGTTGTCAAAAATAGACTTTGGACTCGCAATCTATGGACACTGTGCTAAATCCCATCTCGCACTCATTGAAACCCCTTATCACATAGCGGTAAAAAGGACCATTCGCGCATTCCCTACTTCTCCAACCAAAGTGGTCTTAACTGAAGCAGGTCTACCCAGCATCCATCTCCGAACAAAGCAAAATACAATGATGCTCATTCCAAAGCTCCTCCAGTGCAAAAACTCCCTTTTGTTTAATGCGATGAAAACATATCGTACCACCAAAAAACTATCCACGATCGTACAATGTATAAACATTATAGAAAAACTTGACATAATATCAACACCTCAATTAATAAAGGAGAACACTCATCCTCACTGGCTGACGTTAAAATCATCCATAATAAGTACATTATTCAAGTATCAAAAATCAACCACCAACGTAGAACAATATAACCAGCTATTTAACGACGCAGTAAACATTTACAAACCAGAGTGGAAAATTATCTACACCGATGGATCAAAATCGGACACCCACACTTCGTTTGCAGTGACAAACGACCAAGGTGTCATTATAACCGTCGGTGTTTTACCACCGTACTGCTCTATACTTACAGCTGAAGCGGCTGCGATATACGAAGCGGTGCTATTTATTGCACAATCTAAAGAAAAACACATCATATGCAGTGATAGCAAATCGACAATTACCGCGCTGTTGAATGATACAAATAACTCAGTACTGATCAAGAATATAAAAGATATTTTATATAAACACAAAAACATAATCAAGATCATGTGGATCCCTGGACACGCTGGTATTAGAGGCAACCAACTTGCAGACGATCGCGCCAAAAAGGCGAGTAGAGAACCAGTTTTCTCGTACGCACACGTCACATCAAAAGATATTCGCAACCTAGTAAAAAAAGAGCTTTACGAGTCAAACTCTAGAGACTGGATAAACTTTCAACACCAATACAAGGAACACAATCCCACCGGTGTCAAGCCAAACTACCCATCCGACTGTTCCTGCCAATACATAAAAATATTTGTGCGCCTTAGATTACGTCACACTTTAAGAACACACAATTATCTGTTGAACAAAACGGAAAAACCTAGCTGCACACTTTGCAATCATCCAAACGACTCAGTTAACCATATCCTAAACGACTGCACTACACTAGCACAAAAAAGGAAAACCATCTTTGGAAACAGGGAACCCTCCCGTCTACTGAAAACCCCAAATATTGACAACATCAATGCTATCAACAATTTTCTTAAGATATGTAAGTTAAATAACATTTAAATATTATGAGCAAATAAACACTAAGTATTAATTATACACTTAATTTTAATTAGACATAACTATTGTAATAGATAGCCGAAGGCCCTAGTAGCCAGTGCTTAATCTCTGTGTATTAATTATTAATAATTAGTTCTCATTTAAATAAATAAATAAAAATAAAATATATACAACAAAATCGACTTTGTACCTAAATATAAGAATACGGAATTCTTCCAAATGCACTGAAGTTATGCCGCCATGGTTTTATGTAAACTTCAGTAAGATAAAAAAGTTTAATCAACTTAAATATGTTAAACTAATGATCTGAAGCATTTCGATATCGATTGCTTAATGCGTATATACAAGAAAATCGACTTTATACCTAAATATAAGATTACGGAATTCTTCCAAATGCACTGCCGTTACGCCGTTAAGGCTTTTGTAGACTTCAGT
>CM050324.1:7506460-7560800 GCA_027475135.1 Bactrocera correcta | reverse complement strand
TGAAGTCTACAAACGCCTTAACGGCATAACGGCAAAGCATTTTGAAGAATTGCATAATCTTATTTTAAGGTATCAAGTCGATTTTCTTGTATATACTAATTTTGCAATAGATATCGAAATGCTTCAAATCATTAGTTTAACATATTTAAGTTAAAAAAGCTTCTTAAACGCACTGAAGTTAACACAAAGCCATGGCGGCATAACGGTAGTGCATTTAGAAGAATTACGTTATCTTATTTTTTGGTATAAAGTCGATTTTGTTGTATAAACACATTTAGCAATCGATATCGAAATGCTTCAACTCAATAGTTTAACATATTTAAGTTAATTAACCATCTTTATCTTACTTAAGTCTACAAAAGCCTTAACCGCATAAAGGCAGTGCAGTTGGCAGAATTCCGTAATCTTATATTTGGGTATAAAGTCGATTTTCTGGTATTAACACATTTAGCTATCGATATCGAAGTGCTTCAAATCATTAGTTTAACATATTTTAGCCTCTTTATCTCACTGAAGTCTACAAACGCCTAAATGGCATAACGGCAAAGCATTTAGAAGAATTACGTAATTTTATATTTAGGCATAAAGTCGATTTTGTTGTATAAACACATTTAGCAATCGATATCGAAATGCTTCAAATCATTAGTTTAACATATTTAAGTTAATTAACCTTCTCTATCTTACTGAAGTCTACAAAAGCCTTAACGGCATAACGGCAGTGCATATAGAAGAATTACGTAACCTTATATTTAGGTATAAATTCGATTTTCTTGTATATACACATTTAGCAATCGATATAGAAATGCTTCAAAACATTAGTTTAAAATATTTAAGTTAAGTAACCTTCTTGAACGTATTGAAGTTGATATAAAGCCATGGCGGCATAACGACAGTACATTTGGAAGAATTCGAGTAATCTTATGTTTAGGTATAAAGTCGATTTTCTTGTATATAGGCATAAAGCAATGGATATCGAAATGCTTCAAATCATTAGTTTAACATATTAAGGTTAATAAACCTTCTTTAACGAAATGAAATTAACATAAATCCATAACGGCATAACGGCAGTGCATTTAGAAGAATTCCGTTATCATATATTTAGGTATAAAGTCTATTTTCTTGAATATACACATTTAGTAATCGATAACGAAATGCTTCAAATCATTAGTTTAACATATTTAAGCTAATTAACCCTCTTTATCTTACCAAAGTCTACAAAAGCCTTAACGGCATAACGCCAGTGCATTTGGAAGAATTCCGTAATCTTATATTTAGGTATAAAGTCGATTTTGTTTTATATACACATATAGCAATTGATATCGAAATGCTTTTAATCATTAGTTTAACATATTTAAGCTAATTAACCCTCTTTATCTTACCAAAGTCTACAAAAGCCTTAACGGCATAACGGCAGTGCATTTGGAAGAATTAAGTTATCTTATATTTAGGTATAAAGTCGATTTTGTTGTATATACACACTTAGCAATCGATATCGAAGTGCTTCAAATCATTAGTTTAACATATTTAAGCCTCTTTATCTTACTGAAGTCTACAAACGCCTTAACGGCATAACGGCAAAGCATTTAGAAGAATTACGTAGTCTTATATTTAGGTATAAATTCGATTTTCTTGCATATACACATTTTGCAATAGATATCAAAATGCTTCAAATCATTAGTTTAACATATTTAAGTTAATAAAGCTTCTTAAACGCACTGAAGTTAACGCAAAGCCATGGCGGCATAACGGCAGTGCATGTAGAAGAATTCGAGTAATCTTATGTTTAGGTATAAAGCCGATTTTCTTGTATATTGGCATAAAGCAATGGATATCGAAATGCTTCAAATCATTAGTTTAACATATTAAGGTTAATAAACCTTCTTTAACGAAATGAAGTTAACATAAAGCCATAACGGCATAACGGCAGTGCATTTAGAAGAATTCCGTTATCATATATTTAGGTACAAAGTCGATTTTCTTGAAAATGCACATTTAGCAATCGATATCGAAATGCTTCAAATCATTAGTTTAACATATTTAAGCTAATTTACCCTCTTAATCTTACCAAAGTCTACAAAAGCCTTAACGGCATAACGGCAGTGCATTTGGAAGAATTCCGTAATCTTATATTTAGGTATAAAGCCGATTTTGTTGTATATACACATATAGCAATCGATATCGAAATGCTTCAAATCAT
The DNA here is from genome assembly GCA_027475135.1 of Bactrocera correcta. Lineage (NCBI taxonomy): Eukaryota > Metazoa > Arthropoda > Insecta > Diptera > Tephritidae > Bactrocera > Bactrocera correcta. Next base: position 7,558,603 of record CM050324.1, on the reverse strand, counting down.
TAGTTTAACATATTTAAGCTAATTAACCCTCTTTATCTTACTGAAGACTACAAAAGCCTTAACGGCATAACGGCAAAGCATTTAGAAGAATTACGTAATCTTATATTTAGGTATAAAGTCGATTTTGTTGTATTAACATATTTAGCAATCGATATCGAAATGCTTCAGATCATTTGCTTAACATATTTAAGTTTATTAACCTTCTTTAACGTATAGAAGTAGATATAAAGCCATGACGGCATAACGACAGTACATTTGGAAGAATTCCGTAATCTTATTTTTAGGTATAAAGTCGATTTTCTTGTATACATGCAATAAGCAATCGATATCGAAATGCTTCAAATAACTGGTTTAACCTACTTAAGTTAACAAACCTTCTTTAACTTACTGAAGTTAACATAAAGCCATAGCGGTATAACGGCAGTGCATTTGGAAGAATTCCTTAAACCTATATTTAGGTATAAAGTCGATTTTGTTCTATGTACACATTTAGCAATCGATATCGAGATACTTCAACTCAACAGTTTAACATATTTAAGTTAACTAACCCTCTCTATCTTAATGAAGTCTACAAAAGCCTTAACGGCATAACGGCAATGCATTTAGAAGAATAACGTAATCTTATACTTAGGTATAAATTCGATTTTCTTGTATATATGCATTTAGAAATCGATATCGAAATGCTTCAAATCATTAGTTTAAAATATTTAAGTTAACAAAGCTTCTTTAACGCACTGAAGTTAACATAAAGCCATGGCGGCATAACGGCAGTGCATGTAGAAGAATTCCGTAATCTTATATTTAGGTATAAAGTCGATTTTTTGTATATACACATTTAGCAATCGATATCGAAATGCTTCAAATCATTAGTTCAACATATTTAAGCTAATTAACCCTCTTTATCTTACCAAAGTCTACAAAAGCCTTAAGGGCATAACGGCAGTGCATTTGGAAGAATTCCGTAATCTTATATTTAGGTATAAAGCCGATTTTGTTGTATATACACATATAGCAATCGATATCGAAATGCTTCAAATCATTATTTTAACATATTTTAGCTAATTAACCCTCTTTACCTTACTGAAGACTACAAAAGCCTTAACGGCATAACGGTAGTGCATTTAGAAGAATTACGTTATCTTATATTTAGGTATAAAGTCGATTTGGCTGTATATACACATTTAGCAATCGATATCGAAGTGCTTCAAATCATTAGTTTTACATATTTAAGCCTCTTTATCTTACTGAAGTCTACAAACGCCTTAACGGCATAACGGCAAAGCATTTAGAAGAATTGCATAATCTTATTTTAAGGTATCAAGTCGATTTTCTTGTATATACTAATTTTGCAATAGATATCGAAATGCTTCAAATCATTAGTTTAACATATTTAAGTTAAAAAAGCTTCTTAAACGCACTGAAGTTAACACAAAGCCATGGCGGCATAACGGTAGTGCATTTAGAAGAATTACGTTATCTTATTTTTTGGTATAAAGTCGATTTTGTTGTATAAACACATTTAGCAATCGATATCGAAATGCTTCAACTCAATAGTTTAACATATTTAAGTTAATTAACCATCTTTATCTTACTTAAGTCTACAAAAGCCTTAACCGCATAAAGGCAGTGCAGTTGGCAGAATTCCGTAATCTTATATTTGGGTATAAAGTCGATTTTCTGGTATTAACACATTTAGCTATCGATATCGAAGTGCTTCAAATCATTAGTTTAACATATTTTAGCCTCTTTATCTCACTGAAGTCTACAAACGCCTAAATGGCATAACGGCAAAGCATTTAGAAGAATTACGTAATTTTATATTTAGGCATAAAGTCGATTTTGTTGTATAAACACATTTAGCAATCGATATCGAAATGCTTCAAATCATTAGTTTAACATATTTAAGTTAATTAACCTTCTCTATCTTACTGAAGTCTACAAAAGCCTTAACGGCATAACGGCAGTGCATATAGAAGAATTACGTAACCTTATATTTAGGTATAAATTCGATTTTCTTGTATATACACATTTAGCAATCGATATAGAAATGCTTCAAAACATTAGTTTAAAATATTTAAGTTAAGTAACCTTCTTGAACGTATTGAAGTTGATATAAAGCCATGGCGGCATAACGACAGTACATTTGGAAGAATTCGAGTAATCTTATGTTTAGGTATAAAGTCGATTTTCTTGTATATAGGCATAAAGCAATGGATATCGAAATGCTTCAAATCATTAGTTTAACATATTAAGGTTAATAAACCTTCTTTAACGAAATGAAATTAACATAAATCCATAACGGCATAACGGCAGTGCATTTAGAAGAATTCCGTTATCATATATTTAGGTATAAAGTCTATTTTCTTGAATATACACATTTAGTAATCGATAACGAAATGCTTCAAATCATTAGTTTAACATATTTAAGCTAATTAACCCTCTTTATCTTACCAAAGTCTACAAAAGCCTTAACGGCATAACGCCAGTGCATTTGGAAGAATTCCGTAATCTTATATTTAGGTATAAAGTCGATTTTGTTTTATATACACATATAGCAATTGATATCGAAATGCTTTTAATCATTAGTTTAACATATTTAAGCTAATTAACCCTCTTTATCTTACCAAAGTCTACAAAAGCCTTAACGGCATAACGGCAGTGCATTTGGAAGAATTAAGTTATCTTATATTTAGGTATAAAGTCGATTTTGTGTGTATATACACACTTAGCAATCGATATCGAAGTGCTTCAAATCATTAGTTTAACATATTTAAGCCTCTTTATCTTACTGAAGTCTACAAACGCCTTAACGGCATAACGGCAAAGCATTTAGAAGAATTACGTAGTCTTATATTTAGGTATAAATTCGATTTTCTTGTATATACACATTTTGCAATAGATATCAAAATGCTTCAAATCATTAGTTTAACATATTTAAGTTAATAAAGCTTCTTAAACGCACTGAAGTTAACACAAAGCCATGGCGGCATAACGGCAGTGCATGTAGAAGAATTCGAGTAATCTTATGTTTAGGTATAAAGCGATTTTGTTGTATAAATGGCATAAAGCAATGGATATCGAAATGCTTCAAATCATTAGTTTAACATATTAAGGTTAATAAACCTTCTTTAACGAAATGAAGTTAACATAAAGCCATAACGGCATAACGGCAGTGCATTTAGAAGAATTCCGTTATCATATATTTAGGTACAAAGTCGATTTTCTTGAAAATGCACATTTAGCAATCGATATCGAAATGCTTCAAATCATTAGTTTAACATATTTAAGCTAATTTACCCTCTTAATCTTACCAAAGTCTACAAAAGCCTTAACGGCATAACGGCAGTGCATTTGGAAGAATTCCGTAATCTTATATTTAGGTATAAAGCCGATTTTGTTGTATATACACATATAGCAATCGATATCGAAATGCTTCAAATCATTAGTTTAACATATTTAAGCTAATTAACCCTCTTTATCTTACTGAAGACTACAAAAGCCTTAACGGCATAACGGCAAAGCATTTAGAAGAATTACGTAATCTTATATTTAGGTATAAAGTCGATTTTGTTGTATTAACATATTTAGCAATCGATATCGAAATGCTTCAGATCATTTGCTTAACATATTTAAGTTAATTAACCTTCTTTAACGTATAGAAGTTGATATAAAGCCATGACGGCATAACGACAGTACATTTGGAAGAATTCCGTAATCTTATTTTTAGGTATAAAGTCGATTTTCTTGTATACATGCAATAAGCAATCGATATCGAAATGCTTCAAATAACTGGTTTAACCTACTTAAGTTAACAAACCTTCTTTAACTTACTGAAGTTAACATAAAGCCATAGCGGTATAACGGCAGTGCATTTGGAAGAATTCCTTAAACCTATATTTAGGTATAAAGTCGATTTTGTTCTATGTACACATTTAGCAATCGATATCGAGATACTTCAACTCAACAGTTTAACATATTTAAGTTAACTAACCCTCTCTATCTTAATGAAGTCTACAAAAGCCTTAACGGCATAACGGCAGTGCATGTAGAAGAATTCCGTAATCTTATATTTAGGTATATAGTCGATTCTCTTGTATTACATATTTAGCAATCGATATCGAAATGCTTCAGATCATTTGCTTAACATATTTAAGTTAATTAACCATCTTTAACGTATTGAAGTTATACAAAGCCATGGCGGCATAACGACATTACATTTGGAAGTATTCCGTATTCTTATATTTAGGTATAAAGTCGATTTTGTTGTATAAACACATTTAGCAATCGATATCGAATTGCTTCAAATCATTAGTTTAACATATCGAAGTTAATTAACCCTCTCTATCTTAATGAATTCTACAAAAGCCTTAACCGCAGAACGGAAGTGCAGTTTGCAGAATTCCGTAATCTTATATTTGGGTATAAAGCCGATTTTCTGGTATTAACATATTTAGAAATCGATATCGAAATGCTTCAAATCATTAGTTTAACATATTTAAGTTAATAAACCTTCTTTAACGTATTGAAGTTGATATAAAGCCACGGCGGAATAACGGAGGTGCATATAGAAGAATTCCGTAATCTTATATTTAGGTATAAATTCGATTTTCTTGTATATACACATTTATCAATCGATATCGAAATGCTCCAAATCATTAAATTAACATATTTAAGCTAATTAACCCTCTTTATCTTACCAAAGTCTACAAAAGCCTTAACGGCATAACGCCAGTGCATTTGGAAGAATTCCGTAATCTTATATTTAGGTATAAAGTCGATTTTGTTGTATAAACACATTTAGCAATCGATATCGAAGTGCTTCAAATCATTAGTTTTACATATTTAAGTTAATTAACCCTCTCTATCTTAATGAAGTCTACAAAAGCCTTAACCGCATAACGGCAGTGCAGTTGGCAGAATTCCGTAATCTTATATTTTGGTATAAAGTCGATTTTCTGGTATTAACATATTTAGCAGTCGATATCGAAATGCTTCAAATCATAAGTTTAAAATATTTAAGTTAACAAAGCTTCTTTAGCGCACTAAAGTTAACACAAAGCCATGGCGGCATAACGGCAGTGTATTTAAAAGAATTCCGTAATATTTTATTCAGGTATAAAGTCGATTTTGGGGTATATACGCATTTAGCAATCGACATCGAAATGCTTCAAATCATTAGTTTAACATATTTAAATTAATAAAGCTTCTTTAACTAAATGAAGTTAACATAAAGCCATAACGGTATAACGGCAGTGCATTTGGAAGAATTCCGTAATATTATGTTTATGTATAAAATCAATTTTGTTGTATATACACCTTTAGCAATCGATATCGAAATGCTTCAAATCATTAATTTAACATATTTAAGTTAATTAATCCTCTCTATCTTGCTGAAGTCTACATAAAGCCTTAACGGCATAACGGCAGTGCATGTAGAAGAATTACGTAATCTTATATTTAGGTATAAAGTCGATTTTCTTGTATATATGCATTAAGCAATTGATATCGAAATGCTTCAAATAACTGGTTTAACATATTTAAGTTAATAAGCCTTCTTTAATTAACTGAAGTTAACATAAAGCCATGGCGGCATAACGACAGTGCATTTGGAAGAAATCTGTAATCTTATATTTAGGTATAAAGTCGATTTTCTTGTATATATGCATTAAGCAATTGATATCGAAATGCTTCAACTCATTAGTTTAACATATTTAAGTTTATAAACCTTCTTTAACTAAATGAAGTTAACATAAAGCCATAACGGTATAACGGCAGTGCATTTGGAAGAATTCCGTAATCTTATATTTAGTTATAAAGCCGGTTTTCTTGTATATACACATTTAGCATTCGATATCGAAATGCTTCAAATCATTAGTTTAGCATATTAAAGTTAATTAACCTTCTTTATCTTATTGAAGTTTACATAAAGCCATAACGGTATAACGGCAGTGCATTTGGAAGAATTCCGTAATGTTATATTTAGGTATAAAGTCGATTTTCTTGTATATACTCACTAAGCAATCGATATCGAAATGCTTTAAACCATTAGTTTAACATATTTAAGTTAATAACGCTTCTTTAACGCACTGAAGTTAACATAAAGACAACGCGGCATAACGGCAGTGCATGTAGAAGAATTCCGTAATATTAAATTTGGGTATAAAGTCGATTTTCTTGTATATACACATTTAGCAATTTGATATCGAAATGCTTCAAATCATTAGTTTAACATATTCAAGTTAATTAACCTTCTTTAATGTAATGTTGATATAAAGCCATGGCGGCATAACGACAGTACATTTGGAAGAATTCCGTAATCTTATATTCATGTATAAGGTCGATTTTCTTGAATATATCCATTAAGCAATCGATATCAAAATGCTTCAAATAACTGATTTAACGTATTTAAGTTAATAAACCTTCTTTAACGAACTGAAGTTGGCATAAAGCCATGGCGGCATAACGGCAGTGCATGTAGAAGAACTCCGTAGTCTTATATTTAGGTATAAAGTCGATTTTCTTGTATATACACATTTAGCAATCGATATCGAAATGCTTCAAATCATTAGTTTGAAATATTCAAGTTTATTAACACTCTTTATCTTACTAAAGTCTACAAAAGCGTTAGCGGCAGTGCATTTAGAAGAATTCCGTAATCTTATATTTAGGTATAAAGTCGATTTTCTTGTATATACACATTTACCAATCGATATCGAAATGCTTCAAATCATTAGTTTAACATATTTAAGTTAATTAACACTCTTTATCTTACTGAAGTCTACAAAAGCCTTAACGGCATAACGGCAGTGCATTTGGAAGAATTCCGTAATCTTATATTTAGGTATAAAGTCGATTTTCTTATATACATATGTGCATTTAGCAATCGCTATCGAAATTTTTCAAATAACTGGTTTAATATATTTAAGTTAATAAACCTTCTTTAACGATCAAAAGTTAACATAAAGCCATAACGGCATAACAGCAGTGCATTTAGAAGAATTCCGTAATCTTATATTTAGGTATAAAGTCCATTTGCTTGTATATACACATTTAGCAATCGATATCGAACTGCTTCAAATCATTAGTTTAACATATTTAAGTTAATTAACACTCTATATCTTACTAAAGTCTACAAAAGCGTTAACGGCAGTGCCTTTAGAAGAATTCCGTAATCTTATATTTAGGTATAAAGTCGATTTTTTTGTATATACACATTTACCAATCGATATCGAAATGCTTCAAATCATTAGTATAACATAGTTAAGTAAATAAACCTTCTTTATCTTACTGAAGTTTTCATAAAGCCTTAACGATGTAATGGCAGTGCATTTGGAAGAATTCCGTAATCTTATATTTAGGCATAAAGTCCATTTTGTTGTATATACACATTAAGTAATCGATATCGAGATGCATCAGCTCATTAGTTTAACATATTTAAGTTAATAAACCTTCTTTAACGAACTGAAGTTTGCATAAAGCCATGGCGGCATAACGGCAGTGCATGTAGGAGAATTCCGTAATCTTATATTTAGGTATAAAATCGATTTTCTTGTATATACACATTTAGCAAAAGATATCGAAATGCTTCAAATCATTAGTTTAATATAGTAAGTTAATAAACTTTTTTAAGCTTACTGAAGTCTACATAAAGCCTTACCGGTATAACGGCAGTGCGTTTAGGAGAATTCCATAATCTTATATTTGGGTATAAAGTCGATTTTCTTGTATATAGACATTAAGCAATCGATATCGAAATGCGGCAAATAACTGGTTTAACATATTTAAGTTAATAAGATTACTTCATCTTGCTGAAGTTTACATACAGTCTTAACGGTATAACTGCAGTGCATTTAGAGGAATTCCGTAATCTTATATTTAAGTATAAAATCGATTTTCTTGTATTTACACATTTAGCAATCGATATCGAAATGCTTTAAACAACTGGTTTAACATATTCGAGTTAAGTAGACTACTTTATCTTGCTGAAGTTTACATAAAGCCTTAACGGTATATCGGTAGTGCATTTGAAAGAATTTCGTAATCTTATATTTAGGTACAAAGTCCATTTTGTTGAATATACACATTTAGCAATCGATAGCGAAATGCTGCAAATCATTAGTTTAACATATTTAAGTTAATTAACCCCATTTATCTTACTGAAGTCTACAAAAGCCTTAACGGCATAACGGCAGTGCATTTAGAAGAATTCCGTAATCTTATATTTAGGTATAAAGTCGATTTTGTTGAACATATGCATTAAGCAATCGATATCGAAATGCTACAAATCATTAGTTTAACATATTTAAGTTAATTAACTCCATTTATCTTACTGAAGTCTGCAAAAGTCTTAACCGTATAACGGCAGTGCATTTAGAAGAATTCCGTAATCTTATATTTAGGTATAAAGTCGATTTTCTTGTATATATTCATTTAGCAATCGATATCGAAATGCTTCAAATCATTAGTTTTATACATTTTAGTTAATAAAGCTTCTTTAACGCACTGAAGTTAACATAAAGCCATGGCGGCATAACGGCAGTGCATGTAGAAGAATTCCGTAAACCTATATGTAAGTATAAATTCGAATTTCTTTTATATACACATTTAGCAATCGATATCGAAATGCTTCAAATCATTAGTTTAATACATTTTAGTTAATAAAGCTTCTTTAACGCACTGAAGTTAACATAAAGCCATGGCGGCATAACGGCAGTGCATGTAGGAGAATTCCGTGATCTTATATTTAGGTATAAAGTCAATTTTGTTGTATACACGCATTTAGCAATCGATATCGAAATGCTTCAAATCATTAGTTTAACATATTTAAGTTAATTAACCTTCTTTAACGTATTGAAGGTGATATAAAGCCATGGCGGCATAACGACAGTACATTTGGATGAATTTCGTAATCTTATATTTAGGTATAAAGTCGATTTTCTTGAATATATGAATTTGGCAATCGATATCGAAATGCTTCAAATCATTAGCTTAACTTATTTAAGTCAATAATCCTTCTTTAATGAATTGAAGTTTACGTAAAGCCATGGCGGCATAACGGCAGTGCGTGTAGAAGAATTCCGTAATCTTATACATATTTAGGTATAAAGTCGATTTTGTTGTATACAAGCATTTGGCAATCGATATCGAAATGCTTCAAATCATTAGTTTAATATAGTAAGTTAATAAACTTTTTTAAGCTTACTGAAGTCTACATAAAGCCTTACCGGTATAACAGCAGTGCACTTAGGAGAATTCCATAATCTTATATTTAGGTATAAAGTCGATTTTCTTGAATATAGACATTTAGCAAAAGATATCGAAATGCTGCAAATAACTGGTTTAACATATTTAAGTTAATAAGATTACTTCATCTTGCTGAAGTTTACATAAAGTCTTAACGGAATAACGGCAGTGCATTTAGAAGAATTCCGTAATCTTAAATTTAAGTATTAAATCGATTTTCTTGTATATACACATTTAGCAATCGATATCGAAATGCCTCAAACAACTGGTTTAACATATTTAAGTTAATTAGACTACTTTATCTTGCTGAAGTTTACATAAAGCCTTAACGGTATAACTGCAGTGCACTTAGAAGAATTCCGCAATCTTTTATTTAAGTATAAATTCGATTTTCTTGTATATACACATTAAGCTATAGATATCAAAATGCTTCAAATTATTAGTTTAACATATTTAAGTTAATAAAGCTTCTTTAACGCACTGAAGTTAACGTAAAGCCATGGCGGCATAACGGCAGTGCACGTAGAAGAATTCCGTAATCTTATATTTAGGTATAAAGTCGATTTTGTTGTATATACGCATTTAGCAATCGATATCGAAATGCTTCAAACCATTAGTTTAACATATTTATGTTAATAAAGCTTCTTTAATGAACTGAAGTTTACATAAAGCCATGGCGGCATAACAGCAGTGCATGTAGAAGAATTCCGTAATCCTATATTTAAGTGTAAAGTCGATTTTCATGAATTTACACATTTGGCAATCGATATCGAAATGCTTCAAATCATTAGTTTAACATATTTAAGTTAATAAACCTTTTTTAGTTTACTGAAGTTTACATAAAGATTTAACGGTATATCGGTAGTGCATTTGAAAGAACTCCGTAATCTTATATTTAGGTATAAAGTCAATTTTGTTAAATATACACATTTAGCAATCGATAGCGAAATGCTTCGAATCATTAGTTTAACATATTTAAGTTAATTAACCTTCTTTATCTTACTGAAGTCTACAAAAGCCTTAACGGTATAACTGTAGTGCATTTAGAAGAATTCCGTAATTTTATATTTAAGTATAAATTCGATTTTCTTGTATATACACATTTAGCTATCGATATCGAAATGCTTCAAACAACTGGCTCAACATATTTATGTTAATAAAGCTTCTTTAATGAATTGAAGTTTACATAAAGTCATGGCGGCATAACATCAGTGCATGTAGAAGAATTTCGTAATCCTATATTTAGGTATAAATTCGATTTTCTTGTATACACACATTTAGCAATCGGTATCGAAATGCTTCAAATCATAAGTTTAACATATTTAATTTAATTAACCTTCTTTAACGTATTGAAGTTGATATAAAGCCAAGACGGCATAACGACAGTACATTTGGAAGATTTCCGTAATCTTATATTTAGGTATAAATTCGATTTTCTTGTATATATGCATTAAGCAATCGATATTGAAACGCTTCAAATAACTGGTTTAACATATTTAAGTTAATACATCTTCTTTAACGAACTGAAGTTAACATAAAGCCATAACGGCATAACGGCAGTGCATTTAGAAGAATTACTTAATCTTATATTTAGGTATAAATTCGATTTTCTTGTATATACTCATTTAGCAATCGATATCGAAATGCTTCAAATCATTATTTTAACATATTTAAGTTAATAAAGCTTCTTTAACGCACTGAAGTTAGCGTAAATCCATGGCTGCATAACGGCAGTGCATGTAGAAAAATTCCGTAATCTTATATTTAGGTACAAATTCGATATTCTTGTATATATGCATTAAGCTATCGATATCGAAATGCTTCAAATCATTAGTTTAACATATTTAAGTTAATTAACTTTTTTAACGTATTGAAGGTGATATAAAGCCATAACGACAGTACATTTGGAAAAATTTCGTAATCTTATATTTAGGTATAAAGTCGATTTTATTGTATATATGCATTAAGCAATCGATATCGAAATGCTTCGAATAACTGGTTTAACATATTTAAGTTAATAAAGCTTCTTTAACGTACTGAAGTTAACATAAAGCCATGGCGGCATAACGGCAGTGCATGTAGAAGAATTAAGTAATCTTATATTTAGGTATAAAGTCAATTTTCTTGTATATACACATTTAGAAATCGATGCCCAAATGCTTCAAATCATTAGTTTAACATATTTAAGTTAATTAACCTTCTTTAACGTATTGAAGGTGATATAAAGCCATGGCGGCATAACGACAGTACATTTGGAAGAATTCCGTAATCTTATATTTTGGTATAAAGTCGATTTTCTTGTATATGTGCATTTAGCAATCGATATCGAAATGTTTCAAACTACTGGTTTAATATATTTATGTTAATAAACACTCTTTATCTTACTAACGTTTACATGAAGCAATAACGGTATAACGGCAGTGCATTTAAAAGAATTCCATAATCTTATATTAAGTATAAAGTCGATTTACTTGCATATGCAAATTTACCAATCGATATCGAAATGCTTCCAATCATTAATTTAACATATTTAAATTAATTAACACGGTTTATCTTAGTGAATTCTACAAAAGCCTTAACGGCATAACGGCAGTGCATTAAGAAGAACTACGTAATCTTATATTTAGGTATAAAGTCGATTTTGTTGTACATACTCATTTAGCAATCGATATCGAAATGCTTCAAATCATTAGTTCAACATATTTAAGTTAAGTAACCTTCTTTAACGTGTTGAAGGTGATATAACGCCATGGCGGCATAACGGCAGTGAATGTAGAAGAATTCCGTAATCTTATATTTAGGTATAAAGTCAATTTTGTTGTATATACACATTTAGCAATCGATATCGAAATGCTTCAAATAATTAGTTTAACATATTTAAGTTAAGTAACCTTCTTTAACGTATTGAAGGTGATATAAAGCCATGGCGGCATAACGGCAGTGAATGTAGAAGAATTCCGTAATCTTATATTTAGGTGTAAAGTCGATTTTCTTGTATATATACATTAAGCAATCGATATCGGAATGCTTCAAATAACTGCTTTAGCATATTTAAGTTAATGAACCTTCTTTATCTTACTAAAGTTTACATAAAGCAATAACGGTATAACGGCAGTGCATTTAGAAGAATTCTATAATCTTATATTAATTATGAAGTCGGTTTTCTTGTATATACAGATTTGGAAATCGATACCAAAATGCTTAAAATCAATAGTTTAACATATTTAAGCTAATAAACCTTCTTTAACGAACTGATGTTGGCATAAAGCCATGCCGGCATAACGGCAGTGCATATAGAAGAATTCCGTAATCTTATATTTGGGTATAAAGTCGATTTTCTTGTACATGCACATTTAGAAATCGATATCGAGATGCTTCATCAAAACAGTTTAACATATTTAAGTTAATCAAACCAACTTTATCTTACTTAAGTCTACAAAAGCCTTAACGGCATAACGGCAATAGATTCGGAAGAATTCCGTAATCTCGTATTTATGTATAGAATCGATTTTTTTGTATATACACATTTAGCAATCGATATCGATATGCTTCAAATCATTAGTTTAATATACCTACGTTAGTTAACAATCTCTATCTTTCTGAAGTCTACAAACCGCCTTAACGGCATAACGGAAGTGCATTTAGAATAATTACGTAGCCTTATATTTAAGTAAAAAGTCGATTTTCTTTTATATACTCATTTAGCAATCGATATCGGAATGCTTCAAATCATTAGTTTAACATATTTAAGTTAATTAAACTTCTTTAACGTATTGAAGGTGATATAAAGCCATGGCGGCATAACGGCAGTGCATGTTGAAGAATTGCGTAATCCTATATATAGGTATAAAGTCGATTTTGTTGTATATACACACTTAGCAACCGATATCGAGATGCTTCAACTCAACAGTTTAACATATTTAAGTTAATTAACCATCTTTATCTTACTTAAATCTACAAAAGCCTTATCGGCTTAACGGCAGTACATTCGGAAGAATTCCGTAATCTCGTATTTAGGTATAAAATCGATTTTGTTGTAAATACACATTTAGCGATCGATATCGAAATGCTTCAAATCGTTTGTTTAACTTATTTAAGTTAATTAACCCTCTCTATCTTAATGAAGTCTACAAAAGCCTTAACGGCATAACGGCAATGCATTTAGAAGAATTAATTAATATTATATTTAGGTATAAAGTCGATTTTCTTGTATATTCTCGTTTAGCAATCGATATCGAAATGCTTCAAATCATTAGTTTAACATATTTAAGTTAATAAAGCTTCTCTAACGCACTCAATTTAACATAAAGCCATGGCGGCATAACGGCAGTGCATGTAGAAGAACTCCGTAATCTTATATTTAGGTATAAATTCGATTTTCTTGTATACACACATTTAGCAATCGGTATTTAAATGCTTCAAATCATAAGTTTAACATATTTAATTTAATTAACCTTCTTTAACGTATTGAAGTTGATATAAAGCCAAGGCGGCATAACGACAGTACATTTGGAAGAATTCCGTAATCTTATATTTAGGTATAAATTTGATTTTCTTGTATATATGCATTAAGCAATCGATATCGAAATGCTTCAAATAACTGGTTTAACATATTTAAGTTAATACATCTTCTTTAACGAACTGAAGTTAACATAAAGCCATAACGGCATAACGGCAGTGCATTTAGAAGAATTCCGTTATAAAATATTTAGGTATAAAATCGATTTTCTTATATATACACTCCTAGCAATCGATACCGAGATGCCTCAACTCAATAGTTTAACATATTTAAGTTAATTAACCTTCTTTATCTTACTGAAGTTTACATAAAGCAATAACGGTATAACGGCAGTGCATTTAGAAGAATTCAATAATCTTATATTAATTATAAAGTCGATTTTCTTGTATATTCTCATTTAACAATCGATATCGAAATGCTTCAAATCATTAGTTTAACATATTTAAGTTAATAACGCTTCTTTAACGCACTGAAGTTAACATAAAGCCATGGCGGCATAACGGCAGTGCATGTAGAAGAATTCCGTAATCTTATATTTAGGTATAAATTCTATTTTCTTGTATATACACATTTAGCAATCGGTATCGAAATGCTTCAAATCATTAGTTTAACACATTTAATTTACTTAAACTTCTTTAACGTATTGAAGTTGATATAAAGCCAAGGCGGCATAACGGCAGTACATTTGGAAGAATTCCGTGATCTTATATTTAGGTATAAAGTCGGTTTTCTTGTATATATGCATTAAGCAATCGATATTGAAACGCTTCAAATAACTGGTTTAACATATTTAAGTTAATGAACCTTCTTTATCTTACTAAAGTTTACATAAAGCAATAACGGTAAAACGGCAGTGCATTTAGAAGAATTCAATAATCTTATATTAATTATAAAGTCGATTTTCTTGTATATACACATTTAGAAATCGATAACAAAATGCTTCAAATCATTAGTTTAATATATTTAAGCTAATAAACCTTCTTTAACGAACTGAAGTTTACATAAAGCCATAGCGGTATAACGGCAGTGCATTTGGAAAAATTCCGTAATCTTATATTTAGGTAAAAAGTCGATTTTCTTGTATATACACATTTAGCAATCGATATCGAAATGCTTCAAATCATTTGTTTAACACGTTTAAGTTAATTAACCTTCTTAAACGTATTGAAGTTGATATAAAGCCATGGCGGCATGACGACAGTACATTTGGCAGAATTCCGTAATCTTATATTTAGGTATAAAGTCGATTTTCTTGTATATATGCATTACGCTGTCGATTTCGAAATGCTTCAAATAACTGGTTTAACATATTTAAGTTAATAAACCTTCTTTAACGAACAGAAGTTAAAATAAAGCCATAACAGCATAACGGCAGTGCATTTAGAAGAATTCCGTTATCTTATATTTAGGTATAAAGTCGATTTTTTGCATATACACATTTAGCAATCGATATCGAAATGCTTCAAATCATTAGTTATACATATTTAAGTTAAATAACCTTCTTTATCTTATTGAAGTTTACATAAAGCCATTACGGTATAACGGCAGTGCATTTGGAAGACTTCCGTCATCCTATATATAGGTGTAAAGTCGATTTTGTTGTATATACACACATAGCAATCGATATCGAGATGCTTCAACTCAACAGTTTAGTATATTTAAGTTAATTAACCATCTTTATCTTAGTTAAGTCTACAAAAGCCTTAACGGCATAACGGCAGTACATTTGGAAGAATTCCGTAATCTCGTATTTATGTATAAAATCGATTTTGTTGTATATACACATTTAGCGATCGATATCGAAATGCTTCAAATCGTTTGTTTAACTTATTTAAGTTAATTAACCCTCTCTATCTTAATGAAGTCTACAAAAGCCTTAACGGCATAACGGCAATGCATTTAGAAGAATTAATTAATATCATATTTAGGTATAAAGTCGATTTTCTTGTATATTCTCATTTAGCAATCGATATCGAAATGCTTCAAATCATTAGTTTAACATATTTAAGTTAATAAAGCTTCTCTAACGCACTCAATTTAACATAAAGCCATGGCGGCATACGGGAGTGCATGTAGAAGAATTCCGTAACCTTATATTTAGGTATAAATTCGATTTTCTTGTATACACACATTTAGCAATCGGTATCGAAATGCTTCAAATCATTAGTTTAACATATTTAATTTAATAAACCTTCTTTAAAGTATTGAAGTTGATATAAAGCCAAGGCGGCATAACGACAGTACATTTGGAAGAATTCCGTAATCTTATATTTAGGTATAAAGTCGATTTTCTTGTATATATGCATTAAGTAATCGATATCGAAACGCTTCAAATAACTGGTTAAACATATTTAAGTTAATAAATCTTCTTTAACGAACTGAAGCCATAACGGCATAACGGCAGTGCATTAAGAAAAATTCCGTTATCATATATTTAGGTATAAAATCGATTTTCTTGTATATACACACCAAGCAATCGATATCGAGATGCTTCAACTCAATAGTTTAACATATTTAAGTTAATTAACCTTCTTTATCTTACTGAAGTTTACATAATGCCATAACAGTATAACGGCAGCGCATTTGGAAGAATTCCGTAATCTTATAGTTAGGTATAAATTCGATTTTCTTGTATATACACACCTAGCAATCGATATCGAAACGCTTCAAATAACTGGTTTAACATATTTAAGTTAATAAACCTTCTTTAACGAACTGAAGTTAACATAAAGCCATAACGGCCTAACGGCAGTGCATTTAGAAGAATTCCCTTATCATATATTTAGGTATAAAATAGATTTTCTTGTATATACTCATTTAGCAATGGATATCGAAATGCTTCAAATCATTAGTTTAATAGTTTTAAGTTAATAAAGCTTCTTTAACGCCCTGAAGTTAACATAAAGCCATGGCGGCATAACGACACTACATTTGGAAGAACTCCGTAATCTTATGTTTAGGTATAAATTCGATTTTCTTGTATATATACATTTAGCAAGCGATATGAAGATGCTTCAAATCATTAGTTTAACATATTTAAGTTAATTCACCTTCTTTATCTTACTGAAGTTTACATAAAGCCATGGCGCCATATCGGCAGTGCATTTGGAAGAATTCCGTAATCTTATATTTAGGTATAAAGTCGATTTTCTTGTATATATGCATTAAGCAATCGATATCGAAATGCCTCAAATCATTAGATTAACATATTTGAGTTTATAAACTTTCTTTAACGAACTGAAGTTGGCATAAAGCCATGGCGGCATAACGGCAGTGCATATAGAAGAATTCCGTTATCTTATATTTAGGTATAAAGTCGATTTTTTGTATATACACATTTACTATTCGATATCGAAATGCTTCAAATCATTAGTTTAACATATTTAAGTTAATTAACCCTCTTTATTTTACTGAAGTCTACAAAAGCCTTAGCGGCATAACGGCAGTGCATTTAGAAGAATTACGTAATTTTATATTTAGGTATAAAGTCGATTTTCTTGTTTATACTAATTTAGCAATCGATATCGAAATGCTTCAAATCATTAGTTTAACATATTTAAGTTAATTAACCCTCTCTATCTTACTATAGTCTACAAAAGCCTTAGCGGCATAACGGCAGTGCATTAAGAAGAATTCCGTAATCTTATATTCAGGTATAAAGTTGATTTTGTTGTATATACACATTTAACGATGGATATCGAAATGCTTCAAATCATTAGTTTAACATATTTAAGTTAATTAACCTTCTTTAACATATTGAAATTGATATAAAGCCATGGCGGCATAACGACAGTACATTTGGAAGAATTCCGTAATCTTATATTTAGGTATAAAGTCGATTTTCTTGTATATACACATTTAGCAATCGATATCGAAACGCTTCAAATAACTGCTTTAACATATTTAAATTAATAAACCTTCTTTAACGAACTGAAGTCTACAAAAGCATTAACGGCATAACGACAGTGCATTTAGAAGAATTCCGTTATCATATATTTAGGTATAAAATCGATTTTCTTGTATATATGCATTTAGCAATCGATATCGAAATGCTTCAAATCATTAGTTTTACATTTTTAAGTTAATTAAGCTTCTTTATCTCACTGAAGTTTACATAATGCCATAACGGTATAACGGCAGCGCATTTGGAAGTATTCTGTAATCTTATATTTAAGTATAAATTCGATTTTCTTGTATATATGCATTAAGCAATCGATATCGAAACGCTTCAAATAACTGTATTAACATATTTAAGTTAATAAACCTTCTTTAACGAACCGAAGTTAACATAAAGCCATAACCGCATAACGGCAGTGCATTTAGAAGAGTTCCGTTATCATATATTTAGGTATAAAGTCGATTTTCTTGTATATACTCAGTTAGCAATCGATATCGAAATGCTTCAAATCATTAGTTTAACATATTTAAGTTAATTAAGCTTCTTTATCTTACTGAAGTCTACAAAAGCCTAAGCGGCATAACGGCAGTGCATTAAGAAGAATTCCGTAATCTTATATTCAGGTATAAAGTTGATTTTGTTGTATATACACATTTAGCGATGGATATCGAAATCTTCAAATCATTAGTTTAACATATTTAAGTTAATTAACCTTCTTTAACATATTGAAGTTGATATAAAGCCATGGCGGCATAACGACAATACATTTGGAAGAATTCCGTAATCTTATATTTAGGTATAAAGTCGATTTTCTTGTATATATGCATTAAGCAATCGATATCGAAACGCTTCAAATAACTGGTTTAACATATTTAAGTTAATAAACCTTCTTTAACGAACTGAAGTCTACAAAAGCCTTAACGGCATAACGACAGTGCATTTAGAAGAATTCCGTTATCATATATTTAGGTATAAAATTGATTTTCTTGTATATACACATTTAGCAATGATATCGAAATGCTTCAAATCATTAGTTTAAATATTTAAGTTAATAAAGCTTCTTTAACGCCTGAAGTTAACATAAAGCCATGGCGGCATAACGCACTCATTTGGAAGAATCCGTAATCTTATTTTAGGTATAAATTCGATTTTCTTGTATATATACATTTAGCAAGCGATATCGAAATGCTTCAATTCATTAGTTTAACATATTTAAATAAACCTTCTTAACGTATTGAAGTTGATAACAAGCCATGGCGGCATAACGACAGTCATTTGGAAGAATTCCGTATTCTTATATTTAGGTATAAAGTCGATTTTCTTGTATATATGCATTAAGCAATCGATATCGAAACGCTTCAAATAACTGGTTTAACATATTTAAGTTAATAAACCTTCTTTAACGAAATGAAGTTAACATAAAGCCATAACGGCAGTGTATTTAGAAGAATTCCGTTATCATATATTTAGGTATAAAATCGATTTTCTGGTATATACACATTTAGCAATCGATATCGAAATGCTTCAAATCATTAGTTTAACATATTTAAGTTAATAAAGCTTATTTAACGAACAGAAGTTGGCATAAATCCATGGCGGCATAACGGCAGTGCATTTAGAAGAATTCCGTAATGTTATATTTAGGTATAAAGTCTATTTTGTTGTATATATGCATTAAGCAATCGATATGGAAACGCTTCAAATAACTGGTTTAACATATTTAAGTTAATAAACCTTCTTTAACGAACTGAAGTTAACATAAAGCCATAACAGCATAACGGCAGTGCATTTAGAAGAATTCCGTAGCCTTATATTTAGGTATAAAGTCGATTTTCTTGTATATACTCAGTTAGCAATCGATATCGAAATGCTTCAAATCATTAGTTTAACATATTTAAGTTAATTAACCTTCTTTAACATATTGAAGTTGATATAAAGCCATGGCGGCATAACGACAATACATTTGGAAGAATTCCGTAATCTTATATTTAGGTATAAAGTCGATTTTCTTGTATATATGCATTAAGCAATCGATATCGAAACGCTTCAAATAACTGGTTTAACATATTTAAGTTAATAAACCTTCTTTAACGAACTGAAGTCTACAAAAGCCTTAACGGCATAACGACAGTGCATTTAGAAGAATTCCGTTATCATATATTTAGGTATAAATTCGATTTTCTTGTATATACACATTTAGCAATCGATATC
Source organism: Bactrocera correcta (assembly GCA_027475135.1). Taxonomy (NCBI): domain Eukaryota; kingdom Metazoa; phylum Arthropoda; class Insecta; order Diptera; family Tephritidae; genus Bactrocera; species Bactrocera correcta. The sequence goes on along the minus strand of CM050324.1, from coordinate 7,538,732 downwards.
GAAATGCTTCAAATCATTAGTTTTACATTTTTAAGTTAATTAAGCTTCTTTATCTTACTGAAGTTTACATAATGCCATAACGGTATAACGGCAGCGCATTTGGAAGAATTCCGTAATCTTATATTTAGGTACAAATTCGATTTTCTTGTATATATGCATTAAGCAATCGATATCGAAACGCTTCAAATAACTGTATTAACATATTTAAGTTAATAAACCTTCTTTAACGAACTGAAGTTAACATAAAGCCATAGTGGCATAACAACAGCACATTTGGAAGAATTCCGTAGTCTTATATATAGGTATAAAGTCGATTTTCTTGTATGTACTCATTAAACAATCGATACCGAAATGCTTCAAATTATTAGTTTAACATATTTAAGTTAATAAAGCTTATTTAACGAACAGAAGTTGGCATAAATCCATGGCGGCATAACGGCAGTGCATTTAGAAGAATTCCGTAATCTTATATTTAGGTATAAAGTCGATTTTGTTGTATATACACATTTAGCAATCGATATCGAAATGCTTCAAATCATTAGTTTAATATATTTAAATTAATAAACCTTCTTTAACGCACTGAAGTTTACATAAAGCCATAACAGCATAACGGCAGTGCATTTAGAAGAATTCCGTAGCCTTATATTTAGGTATAAAGTCGATTTTCTTGTATATACTCAGTTAGCAATCGATATCGAAATGCTTCAAATCATTAGTTTAACATATTTAAGTTAATTAACCTTCTTTAACTTATCTGAAGTTGACATAAAGCCATGGCGGCATAACGACAATACATTTGGAAGAATTCCGTAATCTTATATTTAGGTATAAATTCGATTTTCTTGTATATATGCATTAAGCAATCGATATCGAAACGCTTCAAATAACGGGTTTAACATATTTAAGTTAATAAACCTTCTTTAACAAAACTGAAGTTAACATAAAGCCATAACGGCATGTATTTAGAAGAATTCCTTTATCATATTTTAGGTATAAAATCGATTTTCTGGTATATAAAATTTAGCAATCGATATCGAAATGCTTCAAATCATTAGTTTAACATATTTAAGTTAATAAAGCTTATTTAACGAACAGAAGTTGGCATAAATCCATGGCGGCATAACGGCAGTGCATTTAGAAGAATTCCGTAATCTTATATTTAGGTATAAAGTCGATTTTGTTGTATATACACATTTAGCAATCGATATCGAAATGCTTCAAATCATTAGTTTAATATATTTAAATTAATAAACCTTCTTTAACGCACTGAAGTTTACATAAAGCCATAGTGGCATAACAACAGCACATTTGGAAGAATTCCGTAGTCTTATATATAGGTATAAAGTCGATTTTCTTGTATGTACTCATTAAACAATCGATACCGAAATGCTTCAAATTATTAGTTTAACATATTTAAGTTAATAAACCTTCTTTAACATATTGAAGTTGATATAAAGCCATGGCGGCATAACGACAGTACATTTGGAAGAATTCCGTAATCTTATATTTAGGTATAAAGTCGATTTTCTTTTTATATTTAGGTATAAAGTCGATTTTCTTGTATATACACATTTAGCAATCGGTATCGAAATGCTTCAAATCATTAGTTTAAAATATTTAAGTTTATAAGCCTTCTTTAACGAACTAAAGTTGGCATAAAGCAATGGCGGTATAACGGCAGAGCATTTAGAAGAATTCCGTAATCTTATATTTAGGTAACAGTCTCCGACTGTCACTTGTGCTGAGTGGTTCTTTTTTCGCGCAGCGCTCTCTCTCATAGTGTTCGTATACACGTGTTTTCATTTTTCAGTTTACATTATCTTTTACTTCTTTGAAACTCCTACTTGAGTTGGATTTTGTGTTAATTTTCTTGATATTTGGTAATTAAAGCTATATTGCTCTATGGGCCCCCCATCATTGGGGTTAATCGGTTCGCCTTGCTAGCCGAAAACTCCAAAGTTAAAAAGAAAAAAAAGAAAGCTTCAATTTGCAAAAATATAGATCTTTTCCCTGAACTCCCCACGGTGCAAAAAAGTAACCCAAAGTTTGTGGTGCTAGAATCCCTTGATACGAATAAAACACTATCTCAACATTCGTGTTTCGCGGTCCACCGGTCTGTCAATATAATAAGTAAAGAAATTCATTCAATCTCTGAACTTCGCGATGGCAATCTACTCTTGCTGGTAAATAGTGTAAGTGTTGCAGAGAAATTCCTAGCCTTAAAAGAATTATACGGCATCTGCCCAGTCAAGGCAAAATATCACGAGCACTTGAATTACAACAAGGGAACTGTCTACGCACCATTTCTTAACAACGTACCCGAAAATGAAATAGTGAATGAATTGGCAGCCCAAGGCGTGGTGGCCGTGTACAAATTTCAAAAGAAAATTAATGAACGAATGCAACCGTCCCGTGTTGTGCTTCTTACATTCGATCGTTTTCATATTCCTGAAAAATTAGACATTGCTTGGCGCAACGTGCGAGTGAGACAATACGTTCCATCCCCAATGCGCTGCAAAAATTGTCAAATTCTCGGACATACCACCAAATACTGCAAGCGAGCCCCAGCATGTGAAAACTGCAGTCTACCCCCTCACTCCCCTGAAATATGCAAGCGCACATTTTGCGCCAACTGCTCTTCCGACCACCCGTCTTCGTCCAACAAATGCGAAAAATACATTCAAGCCAAAGAAATATTAAAGATAAAAGTAACAAAAAAATGCACTATGAGAGAAGCCATCAACATTCACAAAAACTCTTCGCCTTTATTTTCGGAATAATCTCCTTCATTCTCTTCTGTCGTTATACAACCTGAATCAAATACGCAGCACATACAAAATCATACAGTAACTAACCCATCCAACCTCAAACAATATCCCAATAATAACCCCAAGCAACAAAATACACAACCTTCTTCCTCTCTCAACTCATCGCATTCACCTCAGTCCAACACAATTGTACCCAACAATAATATCATTGCTTCACAATCTCACCCACACACCATCAATAGCACGACTAACAATGATCCACCACGCCTTATAACTCAAAACAAAGAATCACTCAATAGCTACTCGCAAAACCAATATTCACCACAGTCCAACGATCAGCCACAAAATATTCTCCCACAAGAACTCGATATATCATCTCTTACTTCGGTATACAATTCTCTCGCTAACTCTTCTCTTGACATAACAAACATTGATGACAATTTCCAAATTAACTTCGACAATTATAAAATGAACTTTCGTAACTCTTCAGACGCCGCAATGGCATCTGACGAAGACTCTTAAATTTCCCTTCAGTGTATTTCGATGAATTCCGTTTATACTAACTCTTATATACCTTTATAACTTTACAACAAAACTCTTACTTTTTCGTCCACAATGACTTCCATAATGCAATGGAATATAAAAGGATATTCTAATAATTATGACGAACTTCAATTTATACTGAAGCAATACAATCCGTCCATTATATGCTTACAGGAAACCCACATACCCTCGAATGTAGCACCTCACCCACCTAAAGCATATACAGGCTATTTCCACAACTTAGCGCAAAACACGACAGGCAAGCAAGGAATTTGCGTGCTCATTAAAAAAGACATACCCCACAAACAAATTAAATCTCCACAATTGTTCTGGAAATAAACATAGGATTTAAATTTTCACTGATATCAATGTACATCCCTCCAGACCAGAACTTTAATTCGAAAGATCTGTTCTCAATAATTGATAATATTCCAAGCCCTATGTTAGTATTAGGAGATCTAAATTCCTGGAGTCCACTCTGGGGTTCATCTGTAGCAAACTCAAGAGGTAAATCACTTGAAGATGTTATACTAGCTTCAAACCTGACGGTTCTTAACGACGACTCGCCTACACATTTTTCAACCCAGCAAACCTTTTCAAACATAGATATCACACTTTGTTCAGCGAGTCTTGTACCTAAATGCAAATGGACAATTTTAAATAATTTACATGGAAGTGATCACTTTCCAATTTTCACGACGGTATATTCTAGCATATATGTCAAGAAAACAATTAAAAGACCAATATTTATCACCGAACTAGCCGACTGGTCGATGTTCCAAGAAAGCTGCATTTCAGAGTCATCCAAAATGCCTGTATCAAAAAACGTAAATAAAGAAGCAGCAAATATAAAAACTATTATTAGATCTTCCGCTCATCTGTGCATTCCACAAACGAAGACAACTTTTCACAGACCCAGAAGTAAAAGAAGAATTTACATCTGCAATAAACCCGCCAATTCTTACCCTAAGCAAATTTGGCGTGACGTTAGGACGCTGACAGGCGATTTGCGACAAAGCAAAATCTCTGTGATATACACAGAAAACGGCATTATATCCTCTACGGAAGATATAGCGAAATATTTTTCTCCTACTTGGTCTGAATATTCCAAAGACCAGAACTTTTCAGCAGATTTCATTGCAGAAAAATTAGATTTTGTATCGGAATATAACCCATCTAAAATCTCAGCATCCGCTAAAATGATTGAAAAGGATATCACAATGACAGAGTTCGATGAAGTTGTTCAATCGGCTAAGGGGAAAACCCCCGGCTACGACAGTAGGATACTCTGTGCTCCAGTGCTTAAAAATCTACCAATCAGCACAAAAAATAGGGAACTTAAACTTTTCAATACTATTTTTGAAACAAGCGTCTACCCACAGAGCTGGAAAAATGCAGACATCATTCCCATTTTAAAACCTAGCAAGCCCTCAGACCAAATTAGTAGTTATCGACCAATTTCATTGTTGTCATGTCTGAGAAAAGATAGTGGCAAAGCGAATCATGTGGCTCGCTTTAAGAGATAAACATATCAGTCACAACCAGGTAGCCTTTAAAAAAGGGCAAGGTACATCTGACGCACTTCTCCACTTTGAACATTACTTGTCAACCGCCCTCTTGAATCGAAATCATGTATCAGTTTTAAGCTTAGATTTCGTGAAAGCGTTTGATAGAATCGGTGCTCACGTAGTTCTTAGGCAACTCAAAAGTTGGCAAACAGGCAGAAAAATCTACAACATAGTGAAAAGTCTGTTAAATCATCGCACGTTTAGGGCCAAAATAAACAACAAGTACTCCGATAGAGTACATCTATATAACGGCATACCTCAAGGTTCGCCTATCTCCGTAATTCTTTTTATCATTGCCTTCAATGAAATTAGCAAAATAATAATCAAACAGGGACTAGAACATTCTCTTTACGCAGATGATGTCTTGATTTTTTCAAAAACCAACTGCGTATCCCAAACTCTGAATAGGCTATCGAATGTGATGGATGAAATCTATATCTGGTCAAAAAGGTCAGGAGCTAGTCTATCTTACAAAAATCAAATTTTCTACATATATGTAGAAAGAAAAAATGTCAAAACTTTAATTTTGTATACAGAAAACACAATATTACTAACGTTAAATACCTCAAAATTTTAGGTATTATTTTTGATAAGTCTCTTAACTTTAAGGAGCATTGTAAATATATAAGAAAAAAGCTTAACGCTAGATTAAACATCATAAAGTACTTAACCACTAAGCACAGCAAAATACCCCCCCGGATACTCTTATAAATATAACAAAATCCTTGCTATTATCAGTGATTGACTACGGTCTACCTATTTATGGACAGTGCGCTAAAAGTACAATATCAATTTTATCTGCACCCTATCACAACGCGATTCGTAGGAGTCTTCGTGCCTTTCCCACAACACCAATAAAAAACCTGCTGGCAGAGTCTGGTCTCCCTTTCATTGGCGAACGTTATAAGCAAAGCCTTTTTAGCTTAATAAGTAAGTTATACTTCACAAACAACGCGATTCTGCACAAAGACGTAACAAACGTAGCCAAAAGAAGACGTCGGATGAAGACACCTTCAGCCATATATAATGCATTACAGAACGCGAAGGAAGCCAACATCCTTTACTATCCTACGCTTACTAAATCATCAAAATTTCCTCAGTGGATGCTCCCTCCACCCGTTTTTATCTCGAAACTTTTAGACTACCCTAAACAATCAACGAGCCCCACAATGTATCAAAAAGCTTTTTTGGAATTGAAAAGCAACTCAGAGAGAAAATGCTGGAAATTCTTATTTACGGATGGCTCCAAAACAACCCAATCGACGTCTTTTGCAGTAGTATCTGAGAAAGGGAAGGTTATCAAGACGGGACTGCTTTTCCCGCACAGCTCGGTTTTCGGGGCTGAATTAATCGCCATATACCATGCTATTATGCACTCTACAACAGCTAAGAGAAAATACATCATCTGCTCCGACAGAAAGTCGTCCGTCGCTGCGCTGCAAAACCCACACAATGAAGAGCCTCTTATTAAAAGGTCAAGGGATCTGTTGATACAACATTCTTCAAAAATAAAAATCATGTGGGTACCCGGCCATTGTGGCATCATCGGAAACGAATATGCAGACATCGCAGCTAAAGAAGTCTACCAGACACCCTGTATATACATACTTCGATCCTTTGGTAAAAACAGACATCATTCGACAAATAAACAACCACGTTAGGAAAATAACTGCGACTAACTGCCAAACGTATCAACATGGATACAAAGTCTACAATCAAAATCGCATCAAGCCAACACTCCCGGTCTCAGCGACGGCAGATCAACTTCGTATTATCACCAGATAACGACTGGATCACACAAAGTTAACGCACGAATATTTGTTAAAAGGGGAACCGCCTCCTAATTGTGCAGCGTGCAACTGCGCACTGTCCATAAAACATATCCTCGATGAGTGTATGAAATATAATAATGCGCGAGTCAATATATTTGGAAATGAATTGCCCACAAATATGCTAAAGACTTTAGATACTGAAAACATAAAAAAAATCTTTAACTTAATTAACCAAAGTAGCCTTTTGCACCTTTTGTAATCATTTATTTATTTCGTTACTTATTTTTAATGTTATCTTATTCTACAGCATTTTATAATAAAATATAAAATCTTTTAGTAATAAGTCAGGCCTATAGTCTTAGTTACTAGTTGCCTATTTATAATTATAGTTCATAAAAATAAATAAATAAATAAATATATTTAGGTATAAAGTTGATTTTGTTGTATATACGCATTAAGAAATCGATATCGAAATGCTTCAAATAACTGGTTAAGCATATTTAGGTTAATTAACCTTCTTTATCTTACTGAAGTTTACATAGAGCCATAACGGCATAACGGCAGTATATTTGGGTGAATTCCGTATTCTTATATTTAGGTATAAAATCGAATCTCTTGTATATACACATTTAGCAATCGATATCGAAATGCTTCAAATCATTAGTTTAGCATATTTAAGTAAATTAAGCTTCTTTAACGTACTGAAATTTATATAAAGCCACAACGGGATAACGGCAGTGTATTTAGAAGAATTCCGTAATCTTATATTTAGATATAAAGTCGAATTTGATGTATATACGCATTTAGCAATCGATATCGAAATGCTTCAAATCATCAGTTTAACATATTTAAGCTAAATTTAACCCTCTTTATCTTACTAAAGTCTACAAAAACCTTAACGGCATAACGGCAGTGCATTTAGCAGAATTACGTAATCTTATATTTAGGTATAAAGTCGATTTCTTGTATATACGCATTTAGCAATCGATATCGAAATGCTTCAAATCATTAGTTTAACATATTTAAGTTAATAAAGCTTCTTTAACGCACTGAAGTTAACATAAAGCCATGGCGGCATAACGGCAATGCATTTAGAAAAATTCCGTGTTCTTATATTTTGGTATAAAGTCGATTTTCTTGTATATACACATGTAACAATCGATATCGAAATGCTTCAAATCATTAGTTTAACATATTTAAGTTAATAAACCTTCTTTAACGAAATGAAGTTGGCATAAAGCCGTGTCGGCATAACGGCAGTGCATTTAGGGAAAAATTTTGTAATCTTATATTTCTGTATAAAATCGATTTTCTTGTATTTACATATTAAGCTATCGATATCGAAATGCTACTAATCTTTAGTTTAACATATTTATGTAATGTAAAGCTTCTTTAACGAATTGAGGTTTACATAAAGCCATGGCGGCATAACGGCAGTGCATGTGGAAGAATTCCGTTATCTTATATTTAGTTATAAAGTCGATTTTGTTGATCTTACACATTTGGCCATCGATATCGAAATGCGCAAAATCATTAGTTTAACATAGTTAAGTAAATAAACTTATTTTATCTTACTGGAGTTTACGTAAAGCCTTAACGGTGTAACGGCAATGCATTTGGAAGAATTCCGTAATCTTATATTTAGGTATAAAGTCGATTTTGTTGTATAAACACATTTAGCAAGCGATATCGATAATTAACCGTCTTTAACGAACTTAAATTGGCATAAAGCCATAGCGGCATAACGATAGTAAATTTGGAAGAATTCCGTAATCTTATATTTAGTTATAAATCGATTTTCTTGTATATACACATTTAGGAATCGATATCGAAATGCTTCAAATCATTAGTTTAACATAGTAAGTTATTAAAATTTGTTATGCTTACTGAAGTCTACATAAAGCCTTACCGGTATAACGGCACTGAAGTTAACATAAAGCCATAACCGCAGTGCATTTGGAAGAATTTCGTAGTCTTATAATCAGGCATAAAGTGGATTTTTTTGTATACACACTTTTTGCAATCGATATCGAAATGCTTCAAATAACTGGTTTAGAATATTTGGGTTAATTAGCCTTTATCTTGCAGAAGTTTACATAAAGTCTTAACGGTATAACTGCAGTGCATTTAGAAGAATTCCGTAATCTTATATTTATGTATAAAATCGATTTTCTTGTATATACACATTTAGCAATCGATGTCGAAATGCTTCAAACAACTGGTTTAACATATTTAAGTTAATTAGCCTACTTTATCTTGCTGAAGTTTACATAAAGCCTTAGCGGTATAACTGCAGTGCATTTAGAAGAATTCTGTAATCTTATATTTAAGTATAAATTCGATTTTCTTGTATATACACATTTAGCAATCGAACCGAAATGCTTCATATCATAAGTTTAGCATATTTAAGTAAATTAACCTTCTTTAACGTACTGAAATTTATATAAAGCCCGTAATCTTATACATATCCGTAATCTTATACATATTTAGGTATAAAGTCGATTTTCTGTATATACACATTAGCAATCGATTTCAAAATGCTTCAAATTATTAGTTTTACATTTTTAAGTTATTTATAAGAAACCTTCTTTAACGCACTGAAGTCTACATAAAGCCTTAACGGTATAACGGCAGTGCACTTAGAAAATTCCGTAATCTTATATTTCGGTATAAAATCGATTTTCTTGTATTTACATATTAAGCCATCGATATCGAAATGCTTCAAATCTTTAGTTTAACATATTTATGTTAATAAAGCTTCTTTAACGAATTGAGGTTTACATAAAGCCTTGGCGGCTAACGGCAGTGCATTTGGAAGTATTCCGTAATCTTATATTTAGGTATAAAGTCGATTTTGCTGTATAAACACATTTAGCAAGCGATATCGATAATTAACCTTCTTTAACGAACTGAAATTGGCATAAAGCCATGGCGGCATAACGGCAGTGCATGTTAAAGAGTTCCGTAATCTTATATTTAGGTATAAAGTGGATATTCTTGTATATACGCATTTAGCAATCGATATCGAAATGCTTCAAATCATTAGTTTAACATATTTAAGTTAATAAAGCTTCTTTAACGCACTGAAGTTAACATAAAGCCATGGCGGCATAACGGCAATGCATTTAGAAAAATTCCGTGTTCTTATATTTTGGTATAAAGTCGATTTTCTTGTATATACACATGTAACAATCGATATCGAAATGCTTCAAATCATTAGTTTAACATATTTAAGTTAATAAACCTTCTTTAACGAAATGAAGTTGGCATAAAGCCGTGTCGGCATAACGGCAGTGCATTTAGAAGAATTTTGTAATCTTATATTTCTGTATAAAATCGATTTTCTTGTATTTACATATTAAGCTATCGATATCGAAATGCTACTAATCTTTAGTTTAACATATTTATGTAATGTAAAGCTTCTTTAACGAATTGAGGTTTACATAAAGCCATGGCGACATAACGGCAGTGCATGTGGAAGAATTCCGTTATCTTATATTTAGTTATAAAGTCGATTTTGTTGATCTTACACATTTGGCCATCGATATCGAAATGCGCAAAATCATTAGTTTAACATAGTTAAGTAAATAAACTTATTTTATCTTACTGGAGTTTACGTAAAGCCTTAACGGTGTAACGGCAATGCATTTGGAAGAATTCCGTAATCTTATATTTAGGTATAAAGTCGATTTTGTTGTATAAACACATTTAGCAAGCGATATCGATAATTAACCGTCTTTAACGAACTTAAATTGGCATAAAGCCATAGCGGCATAACGATAGTAAATTTGGAAGAATTCCGTAATCTTATATTTAGCTATAAATCGATTTTCTTGTATATACACATTTAGGAATCGATATCGAAATGCTTCAAATCATTAGTTTAACATAGTAAGTTATTAAAATTTTTTATGCTTACTGAAGTCTACATAAAGCCTTACCGGTATAACGGCACTGAAGTTAACATAAAGCCATAACGGCAGTGCATTTGGAAGAATTTCGTAGTCTTATAATCAGGCATAAAGTGGATTTTTTTGTATACACACTTTTTGCAATCGATATCGAAATGCTTCAAATAACTGGTTTAGAATATTTGGGTTAATTAGCCTTTATCTTGCTGAAGTTTATATAAAGTCTTAACGGTATAACTGCAGTGCATTTAGAAGAATTCCGTAATCTTATATTTAAGTATAAAATCGATTTTCTTGTATATACACATTTAGCAATCGATGTCGAAATGCTTCAAACAACTGGTTTAACATATTTAAGTTAATTAGCCTACTTTATCTTGCTGAAGTTTACATAAAGCCTTAGCGGTATAACTGCAGTGCATTTAGAAGAATTCTGTAATCTTATATTTAAGTATAAATTCGATTTTCTTGTATATACACATTTAGCAATCGAAGCCGAAATGCTTCATATCATAAGTTTAGCATATTTAAGTAAATTAACCTTCTTTAACGTACTGAAATTTATATAAAGCCCGTAATCTTATACATATCCGTAATCTTATACATATTTAGATATAAAGTCGATTTTCTGTATATACACATGTAGCAATCGATTTCAAAATGCTTCAAATTATTAGTTTTACATTTTTAAGTTATTTATAAGAAACCTTCTTTAACGCACTGAAGTCTACATAAAGCCTTAACGGTATAACGGCAGTGCACTTAGAAAATTCCGTAATCTTATATTTCGGTATAAAATCGATTTTCTTGTATTTACATATTAAGCCATCGATATCGAAATGCTTCAAATCTCTAGTTTAACATATTTATGTTAATAAAGCTTCTTTAACGAATTGAGGTTTACATAAAGCCTTGGCGGCTAACGGCAGTGCATTTGGAAGTATTCCGTAATCTTATATTTAGGTATAAAGTCGATTTTGCTGTATAAACACATTTAGCAAGCGATATCGATAATTAACCTTCTTTAACGAACTGAAATTGGCATAAAGCCATGGCGGCATAACGGCAGTGCATGTTAAAGAGTTCCGTAATCTTATATTTAGGTATAAAGTGGATATTCTTGTATATACACATTTAGCAATCGATATCGTAATGCTTCAAATCATTAGCTTAACATAGTTCAGTTCAGTTCATTAAAGAAGTTTATTAACATAAATATGTTAAACTAAAGATTTGAGGCATTTCGATATCGATTGCTAAATGCGTATATACAACAAAATCGATTTTATACTTAAATATAAGATTACGAATTCTTCTAAATGCACTGCAGTTATACCGTTAAGACTTTATGTAAACTTCAGCAAGATAAAGGCTAATTAACCCAAATATTCTAAACCAGTTATTTGAAGCATTTCGATATCGATTGCAAAAAGTGTGTATACAAAAAAATCCACTTTATGCCTGATTATAAGACTACGAAATTCTTCCAAATGCACTGCCGTTATGCCGCCATGGCTTTATGTGATCTTCAATAATTATAGGAGGTTAATTAACTTAAATATGTTAATTTAATGATTTGAAGCATTCCGATATCGATTGCTAAATATGTAAATACAACAAAATCGACTTTACACCTAAATATAAGATTACGGAATTCTTCTAAATGCTCTGCCGTTATGCCGCCATTGCTTTATGCCAACTTCAGTTCTTTAAAGAAGGTTTATGAACTTAAATATTTTAAACTAATGATTTGAAGCATTTCGATATCGATTGCTAAATGTGTATATACAAGAAAATCGACTTTATACCTAAATATAAGATTACGGAATTCTTCTTGATGCACTGCCGTTATGCCGTTATGCTTTATGTAACTTCAGTTCGTTAAAGTAGGTTTATAAGCTTGGATATGTTACACCAGTTATTTGAAGCATTTCGAAATCGACAGCGTAATGATATATACGAAAAGCTTTAACGTGTAACGGCAATGCATTTGGAAGAATTCCGTAATCTTATATTTAGGTATAAAGTCGATTTTGTTGTATAAACACATTTAGCAAGCGATATCGATAATTAACCGTCTTTAACGAACTTAAATTGGCATAAAAACCATAGCGGCATAACGATAGTAAATTTGGAAGAATTCCGTAATCTTATATTTAGTTATAAATCGATTTTCTTGTATATACACATTTAGGAATCGATATCGAAATGCTTCAAATCATTAGTTTAACATAGTAAGTTATTAAAATTTGTTATGCTTACTGAAGTCTACATAAAGCCTTACCGGTATAACGGCACTGAAGTTAACATAAAGCCATAACCGCAGTGCATTTGGAAGAATTTCGTAGTCTTATAATCAGGCATAAAGTGGATTTTTTTGTATACACACTTTTTGCAATCGATATCGAAATGCTTCAAATAACTGGTTTAGAATATTTGGGTTAATTAGCCTTTATCTTGCAGAAGTTTACATAAAGTCTTAACGGTATAACTGCAGTGCATTTAGAAGAATTCCGTAATCTTATATTTATGTATAAAATCGATTTTCTTGTATATACACATTTAGCAATCGATGTCGAAATGCTTCAAACAACTGGTTTAACATATTTAAGTTAATTAGCCTACTTTATCTTGCTGAAGTTTACATAAAGCCTTAGCGGTATAACTGCAGTGCATTTAGAAGAATTCTGTAATCTTATATTTAAGTATAAATTCGATTTTCTTGTATATACACATTTAGCAATCGAAGCCGAAATGCTTCATATCATAAGTTTAGCATATTTAAGTAAACTTTAAACCCTTTTTTAACGTACTGAAATTTATATAAAGCCCGTAATCTTATACATATCCGTAATCTTATACATATTTAGGCATAAAGTCGATTTTCTGTATATACACATATAGCAATCGATTTCAAAATGCTTCAAATTATTAGTTTTACATTTTTAAGTTATTTATAAGAAACCTTCTTTAACGCACTGAAGTCTACATAAAGCCTTAACGGTATAACGGCAGTGCACTTAGAAAATTCCGTAATCTTATATTTCGGTATAAAATCGATTTTCTTGTATTTACATATTAAGCCATCGATATCGAAATGCTTCAAATCTTTAGTTTAACATATTTATGTTAATAAAGCTTCTTTAACGAATTGAGGTTTACATAAAGCCTTGGCGGCTAACGGCAGTGCATTTGGAAGTATTCCGTAATCTTATATTTAGGTATAAAGTCGATTTTGCTGTATAAACACATTTAGCAAGCGATATCGATAATTAACCTTCTTTAACGAACTGAAATTGGCATAAAGCCATGGCGGCATAACGGCAGTGCATGTTAAAAAAGTTCCGTAATCTTATATTTAGGTATAAAGTGGATATTCTTGTATATACGCATTTAGCAATCGATATCGAAATGCTTCAAATCATTAGTTTAACATATTTAAGTTCAGTTCATTAAAGAAGCTTTATTAACATAAATATGTTAAACTAAAGATTTGAGGCATTTCGATATCGATTGCTAAATGCGTATATACAACAAAATCGATTTTATACTTAAATATAAGATTACGGAATTCTTCTAAATGCACTGCAGTTATACCGTTAAGACTTTATGTAAACTTCAGCAAGATAAAGGCTAATTAACCCAAATATTCTAAACCAGTTATTTGAAGCATTTCGATATCGATTGCAAAAAGTGTGTATACAAAAAAATCCACTTTATGCCTGATTATAAGACTACGAAATTCTTCCAAATGCACTGCCGTTATGCCGCCATGGCTTTATGTGATCTTCAATAAGTTATAGGAGGTTAATTAACTTAAATATGTTAATTTAATGATTTGAAGCATTCCGATATCGATTGCTAAATATGTAAATACAACAAAATCGACTTTACACCTAAATATAAGATTACGGAATTCTTCTAAATGCTCTGCCGTTATGCCGCCATTGCTTTATGCCAACTTCAGTTCTTTAAAGAAGGTTTATGAACTTAAATATTTTAAACTAATGATTTGAAGCATTTCGATATCGATTGCTAAATGTGTATATACAAGAAAATCGACTTTATACCTAAATATAAGATTACGGAATTCTTCTTGATGCACTGCCGTTATGCCGTTATGGCTTTATGTTAACTTCAGTTCGTTAAAGTAGGTTTATAAGCTTGGATATGTTACACCAGTTATTTGAAGCATTTCGAAATCGACAGCGTAATGCATATATACAAGAAAATCGACTTTATACCTAAATATAAGATTACGGAATTCTTCTATATGCACTGCCGTTATGCCGCCATGGCTTTATGCCATCTTCAGTTCGTAAAAGAAGGTTTATTAACTCAAATATGTTAAGCTAATGATTTGAAGCATTTCGATATCGATTGCTTAATGTGTAAAATCGACTTTATACCTAAATATAAGATTACGGAATTCTTCCAAATGCACTGCCGATATGGCGCCATGGCTTTACGTAAACTTCAGTAAGATAAAGAAGGTGAATTAGCCTCAATATGTTAAACTAATGATTTGAAGAATTTCGAAATCGATTGCTTAATGTGTATATACAAAAAATCGACTTTATACCTAAATATAAGATTACGAAATTCTTCTAAATGCACTGCCGTTACGCCGCCATGGATTTATGCCAACTTCAGTTTTTTAAATAAGCTTTATTAACTTAAATATGTTAAACTAATGATTTGAAGCATTTCGGTATCGATTTCTAAATGAGTATATACAAGAAAAATGACTTTATACCTAAATATAAGAATACGGAATTCTTCCTAATGTGCTGTTGTTATGCCGCCATGGCTTTATGTAAACTTCAGTGCGTTAAAGAAGCTTTATTAACTTAAATATGCTAAACTAGTGATTTGAAGCATTTCGATATCGATTGCTTAATGTGTATATACACGAAAATCGACTTTATACCTAAATATACGATTACGGAATTTTTCTTAATGCACTGCCGTTATGCCACCATGGATTTATGTCAACTTCAGTTCGTTAAATAAGCTTTATTAACTTAAGAATGTTAAACTAGTGATTTGCAGCATTTCGATATCGATTGCTTAATGTGTATATACACGAAAATCGACTTTATACCTAAATATAAGATTACGGAATTTTTCTAAATGCACTGCCGTTATGCCGCCATGGATTTATGCCAACTTCAGTTCGTTAAATAAGCTTTATTAATTTAAGAATGTTAAACTAATGATTTGAAGCATTTCGATAGCGAATACTAAATGTGTATATACAAAAAATCGGCCTTATACCTAAATATAAGATTACGGAATTCTTCTTAATGCACTGCCGTTATGCCGCTATGACTTTATATCACCTTCAATACGTTAAAGAAGGTTAATTAACTTAAATATGTTAAACAAGTTATTTGAAGCGTTTCGATATCGATTGCTTAATGCATATATACAAGAAAATCGACTTTATACCTAAATATAAGTTTACGGAATTCTTCCAAATGTACTGTCCTTATGCCGCCTTGGCTTTATATCAACTTCAATACGTTAAAGAAGGTTAATTAACTTAAATATGTTAAACTAATGATTTAAAGCATTTCGATACCGATTGCTAAATGTGTGTATACAAGAAAATCGAATTTATACCTTAATATAAGATTACGGAACCTTCTACATGCACTGCCGTTATTCCGCCATGGCTTTATGCTAACTTCAGTGCGTTAAAGAAGATTTAATAACTTAAATATGTTAAAGTAATGATTTGAAGCATTTCGATATCGATTGCTAAATGAGTATATACAAGAAAATCGACTTTATACCTAAATATAAAATTTCGTAATTCTTCTAAATGCACTGCCGTTATGCCGTTAAGGCTTTTGTAGACTTCATTAAGATAGAGAGGGTTAATTAACTTAAATATGTTAAACTAACGATTTGAAGCATTTCGATATAGATTGCTAAATGTGTATGTACAACAAAATCGATTTTATACCTAAATACGAGATTACGGAATTCTTCCGATTGTACTGCCGTTATGCCGTTAAGGCTTTCATAGACTTAAGTAAGATAAAGATGGTTAATTAACTTAAATATG
This sequence comes from Bactrocera correcta, assembly GCA_027475135.1. Lineage (NCBI taxonomy): Eukaryota > Metazoa > Arthropoda > Insecta > Diptera > Tephritidae > Bactrocera > Bactrocera correcta. The sequence continues at coordinate 7,522,097 of CM050324.1, read as the reverse complement.
CTAAAATAATGATTTGAAGCATTTCGATATCGATTGCTTAATGTGTATATTCAACAAAATCGACTTTATACCTAAATATAAGATTACGGAATTCTTCCAAAGGCACTGCCGTTATACCGTAATTGCTTTATGTAAACTTCAATAAGATAAAGAAGGTTAATTAACTTAAATATGTTATATTTCGATATCGATTGCTTAATGTTTATATACAAAAAATCGAATTTATACCTAAGTATAAGATTACGGAATTCTTCTAAATGCATTGCCGTTATGCCGCCATGGCTTTATGCCAACTTCAGTTCGTTAAAGATGGCTTCTTAACTCAAATATTTTAAACTAATGATTTGAAGCATTTCGATATCGATTGCTAAATGTGTATATTCAAGAAAATTGACTTTATACCTAAATATAAGATAACGATGTTCTTCTAAATACACTGCCGATATGCTGTTATGACTTTATGTTAACTTCTGTTCGTTAAAGAAGGTTTATTAACTTAAATATGTTAAACCAGTTATTTGAAGCATTTCGAAAACGATAGCTTAATGCATATATACAAGATAACGGTGTTCTTCTAAATGCACTGCCGTTATGCTGTTATGACTTTATGTTAACTTCAGTTCGTTAAAAAAGGTTTACTTACTTAAATATGTTAAACCAGTTATTTGAAGCGTTTCGATATCGATTGCATAATGCATATATACACGAAAATCGAATTTATACCTAAATATAAGACTACGGAATTCTTCCAAATGTACTGTCGTTATGCCGCCATGGCTTTATATCAACTTCAATACGTTTAAGAAGATTTATTAACTTAAATAGGTTAAACTAATGATTTGAAGCATTTCGATATCGATTGTTACATGTGTATATACAACAAAATCGACATTATACATAAATATAAGATTACGGAATTCATCGAAATACGCTGCCGTTATCCCGTTATTTTTTTTTATAAACTTCAGTACGTTAAAGAAGGTTAATTTACTCAATTATTCTAAACTAATGATTTGAAGCATTTCGATATCATTGCTAAATGTGTATATAAAAGAGAATCGAATTTATACCTAAATATAAGATTACAGAATTCTCCCAAATATATTGCCGTTATATTAAACCTAAATATGCTTAACCAGTTATTTGAAGCATTTCGATATCGATTGCTAAATGCGTATATACTACAAAATCGACTTTAAACCTAAATATAAGATTACGGAATGCTTCAAAATATACTGTCGTTATGCCGCCATGGCTTTATATCACCTTCATTACGTTAAAGAAAGTTAATTAACTTAAATATGTTAAACTAATGATTTGAAGCATTTCGATATCGATTGCTAAATGCGTATATACACGAAAATCTTTCTTATATCTAAATAGAAGATTACGGAATTCTTCCAAATATATGAAGCATTTCGATATCGATAGCTAAATGTGTATATACAATAAAATCGACTTTATACATAAATATTAGATTACGGAATTCTTCTACATGCACTGCCGTTATGCCGCCATGGCTTTATGTTATTTTCAGTGCATTAAAGAAGCTTTATTAACTTAAATATGTTAAACTAATGATTTTAAGCATTTCTATATCGATTGCTAAATGCACATATACACGAAAATCTTCTTTATATCTAAATATAAGATTACGGAATTCTTCCAAATATACTGTCGTTATGCCGCCATGGCTTTATATCACCTTTAGTACGTTAAAGAAGGTTATTAACTTAAATCTGTTAAACTAATGATTTGAAGCATTTTGATATCGATTGCTAAATGCGTATATACAAAAAAATCGACATTATACCTAAATAAGAGATTACGGAATTCTTCTAAATGCACTGCCGTTATGCCGCCATTGCTTTATGCCAACTTCATTTCGTTAAAGAAGGTTTATGAACTTAAATATTTTAAACTAATGATTTGAAGCATTTCAATATCGATTGCTAAATGCATATATACACGAAAATCTTCTTTATATCTAAATATAAGATTACGGAATTCTTCCAAATGTACTGTCGTTATGCCGCCATGGCTTTATATCAACTTCAATACGCTAAAGAAGGTTACTTAACTTAAATATGTTAAACTAATGATTTGAAGCATTTCGATATCGATTGCTAATTGTATATACAAAAAAAATCGACTTTATACCTAAATATAAGATTACGGAATTCTTCTAAATGCACTGCCGTTATGCCGCCATGGCTTTATGTTAACTTCAGTTCGTTAAAGAAGGTTTATTAACTTAAATATTTAAACTAATGATTTGAAGCATTTCATATCGATTGCTAAATGCATATATACAAGAAAATCGACTTTATACCTAAATATAAGATTACGGAATTCTTCTAAATGCACTGCCGTTATGCCGCCATGCTTATATCCAACTTCAGTTCGTTAAAGAAGGTTTATTAACTTAAATATGTTAAACTAATGATTTGAAGCATTTCGATATCGATTGCTAAATGTATATATACAAGAAAATCGACTTTATACCTAAATATAAGATTACGGAATTCTTCTAAATGCACTGCCGTTATGCCGCATGGCTTTATGTAAACTTTCAATACGTTAAAGAAGCTTATTAACTTAAATATGTTAAACTAATGATTTGAAGCATTTCGATATCGATTGCTAAATGCATATATACAAGAAAATCGACTTTATACCTAAATATAAGATTACGAAATTCTTCTAAATGCACTGCCGTTATGCCGCCATGGCTTTATGCCAACTTCAGTTCGTTAAAGAAGGTTTATTAACTTAAATATTTAAACTAATGATTGAAGCATTTCGATATCGATTGCTAAATGCGTATATACAAGAAAATCGACTTTATACCTAAATATAAGATTACGGAATTCTTCTAAATGCACTGCCGTTATGCCTTATGGCTTTATGTAGTTCAGTACGTTAAAGAGGTTATTAACTTAAATATATTAAACTATGATTTGAAGCATTTCGATATCGATTGCTAAAGGTGAATACAAGAAAATCGGCTTTATACCTAAATATAAGATTACGGAATTCTTCTAAATGCACTGCCGTTATGCCGCCATGGCTTTATGCCAACTTCAGTCGTTAAAGAAGGCTTATTAACTTAAATATGTTAAACTAATGATTTCGAAGCATTTTGATATCTGATTGCAAAAATGATTTATACCAAAAAGATTAGGAATCTTCTACATGCACTGCGTTATGCCTTTAAGCTTTTTAACTTCATAAGATAAAGAAGGTTAATTAACTTAAATATTAAACTAATGATTTGAAGCATTTCGATATCGATTGCTAAATGTAGTATAATACAAGAAAATCGACTTTATACCTAAATATAAGATTACGGAATTCTTCTAAATGCACTGCCGTTATGCCGTTAAGGCTTTATGTTAACTTCAGTTCGTTAAAGAAGGTTTATTAACTTAAATATATTAAACTAATGATTTGAAGCATTTTCATATGGATTGCTAAATATGTATATACAAGAAAATCGACTTTGTACCTAAATATAAGATTACGGAATTCTTCTAAATGCACTGCCGTTATGGTCTTATGTTAAGTTCAGTTCGTTAAAGAAGGTTTATTAACTTGAATATGTTAAACTAATGAGTTGAAGCATTTCAATATCGATTGCTAAATGTGTATATACAAGAAAATCGACTTTATACCTAAATATAAGATTACGTAGTTCGTCTAAATGCACTGCCGTTATGCCGCTAAGGCTTTTGTAAACTTCAATAAGATAAAGAAGGTTAGTAAACTTAAATATGTTAAACTAATGATTTGAAGCATTTCGATATCGATTGCTAAATGAGTGTATACAAAAAAATCGACTTTATACCTAAATATAAGATTACGAAATTCTTCTTAATGCACTGCCGTTATGCCGCAATGGCTTTATGCCAACTTCAGTTCATTAAAGAAGGTTTATTAACTTAAATATTTTTAACTAATAACTTGAAGCATTCCGATATCGATTGCTACATGTGTATATACAAGAAAATCGACTTTATAACTAAATATAAGATTACGGAATTCTTCTAAATGCACTGCCGTTTTGCCGTTATGGCCTTATGTTAAGTTCAGTTCGTTAAGGCAGGTTTATTAACAAAAATATGTTAAACTTATGATTTGAAGCATTTCTATATCGATTGCTAAAGGTGTATATACAAGAAAATTGACTTAATACTTAATACAAGATTACGGAATTCTTCTAAATGCACAGCCGTTATGCCGGCAGTGCCTTATGCCAACTTCAGCTCGTTAAAGAAGGCTTATTAACTTAAATATGTTAAACTAATGATTTGAGGCATTTTGATATCGATTGCTAAATGTGTATATACAAGAAAATCGACTTCATACCTAAATATAAGATAACGGAAAGAAAGTTGATTAACCTAAATATGTTAAACCAGTTATTTGAAGCATTTCGATATCGATTGCTAAATGAGTATATACAAGCAAATAGACTTTATACCTAAATATAAGATTACAGAATTCTTCCAAATGTACTGTCGTTATGCCGCCATGGCTTTATATCAACTTCAATATGTTAAAGAAGGTTAATTAACTTAAATATTTTAAACTAATGATTTGAAGCATTTCGATATCGATTGCTACATGCGTATAAACACAAAAATCGAATTTATACCTAAATATAAGATTACGGAATTCTTCTAAATGCACTGCCGTTATGCCGTTAAGGCTTTATGTTAACTTCAGTTCGTTAAAGAAGGTTTATTAACTTAAATATGTTAAACTAATGATTTGAAGCATTTTCATATGGATTGCTAAATATGTATATACAAGAAAAGCGACTTTGTACCTAAATATATGATTACGGAATTCTTCCAAATGTACTGCCGTTATGCCGCCATGACTTTTTATCAACTTCAATTCGTTAAAGAAGGTTAATTAACTTAAATATTTTAAACTAATGATTTGAAGCATTTCGATATCGATTGCTACATGTTTATATACAAGAAAATCGACTTTACACCTAAATATAAGATTACGGAATTCTTCTAAATGCACTGCCGTTATGGTCGTATGTTAAGTTCAGTTCTTTAAAGAAGATTTATTAACTTGAATATGTTAAACTAATGAGTTGAAGCATTTCGGTATCGATTGCTAAATGTGTATATACAAAAAAATCGACTTTGTACCTAAATATAAGATTACGGAGATCTTCCAAATGTACTATCGCTATGCCGCCAAGGCTTTATATCATTTTAAATACGTTTAAGAAGGTTAATTAACTTAAACATTTTAAACTAATTATTTGAAGCATTTCGATACCGATTGCTACATGTGTATATACAACAAAATCGACTTTATACCTAAATATAAGATTACGGAATTCTTCTAAATGCACTGCCATTATGCCGGCATGGCTTTATGCCAACTTCTGTTCGTTAAAGAAGGTTTATTAACTTAAATATGTTAAACTAATGATTTGAAGCATTTTCATATCGATTGCTAAATGTCCATATACAAGAAAATCTACTTTATACCTAAATATAAAATTTCGTAATTCTTCTAAATGCACTGCCGTTATGCAGCCATGGATTTATGCCAACTTCAGTTCGTTAAAGAAGGTTTATTAACTTAGATACGTTACACCAGTTATTTAAAGCATTTCGAAATCGATTGCTAAATGTGTTAATACAAGAAAATCGACTTTAAACCTAAATATAAGATAACGGAATTCTTCTAAATGCACTGCCGTTATGCCTTTATGGATTTATGTTAACTTCGGTTCGTTAGAGAAGGTTTTTTAACTTAAATATGTTAAACAAATTATTTGAAACATTTCGATATCGATTGCTAAATGAGTATATACAAGAAAATCGACTTTATACATAAATATAAGATTACGGAATTCTTCCAAATGTACTATCGTTATGCCGCTATGGCTTTATATCAACTTCAATACGTTCAAGAAGGTTAATTAACTTCAATATGTTAAGCTAATGATTTGAAGCATTTCGATATCGATTGCTAAATGTGTATATACAAGAAAATCGAATTTACACATGAATATATGATTACGGAATTCTTCTACATGCACTGCCGTTATGCCGCCATGGCTTTATGTTAACTTCAGTGCGTTAAAGAAGGTTTGTTAACTTAAATATGTTAAACTAATGATTTGAAACATTTCGATATCGATTGCTAAATGAGTATATACAAGAAAATCGGCTTTATACCTAAATATAAGATTACGTAGTTCTTCTAAATGAACTGCCTTTATGCCGTAAAGGCTTCTGTAGACTTCAGCAAGATAAAGAGGGTTAATTAACTTAAATATGTTAAACTAATCGATATCGATTGCTAAACGGTATGTACAACAAAATTGACTTTATACATAAATATAATGTTACGGAATTCTTCTACATGCACTGCCGTTATGCCGCCATGGCTTTATGTTAACTTCAGTGCGTTAGAGAAGTTTTATTAACTTAAATATGTTAAACTAATGATTCGGAGCGTTTCGATATCGATTTCTAAATGTGTATATACAAGAAAATCGACTTTATACCTAAATATAAGATTACGGAATTCTTCTAAACGCACTGTCGTTATGCCGCCATGGCTTTATATCACCTTCAGTTCGTTAAAGAAAGTTTATTAACTTAAATAAGTTAAACTAATGATTTGAAGCATTTCGATATCGATTGCTAAATGTGTATGTACAACAAAATTGACTGTATACCTAAATATAAGGTTACGGAATTCTTCTACATGCACTGCCGTTATGCCGCCATGGCTTTATGTTAACTTCAGTGCGTTTAAGAAGGTTTATTAACTTAAATATGTTAAGCTAATGATTTGAAACATTTCTATATCGATTGCTAAATGAGTATATACAAGAAAATCGGCTTTATACCTAAATATAAGATTACGTAGTTCTTCTAAATGAACTGCCTTTATGCCGTAAAGGCTTCTGTAGACTTCAGTAAGATAAAGAGGGTTAATTAACTTAAATATGTTAAATTAATGATTTGAAGCTTTTCGAGATCGATTGCTAAATGTGTATATACAACAAAATAGACTTTATACCTTAATAAAGATTATGTAATTCTTTTAAATGCTTTGCCGTTATATCGTTATGGCCTTATGTTTAGTTCAGTTCATTAAAGAAGATTTGTTAGCTTAAATATGTTAAACTAATGACTTGAAGCATTTCGATATCGATTGCATTCTTCTAGATGCACTGCCGTTATGCCGCCATGGCTTTATGTTAACTTCAGTGCGTTAAAGAAGCTTTATTAACTTAAATATGTTAAACTAATGATTCGGAACTTTTCGATATCGATTGCTAAATGAGTATATACAAGAAAATCGGGTTTATACCTAAATATAATATTACGTAGTTCTTCTAAATGCACTGCCGTTATGCCGTTAAGGCTTTTGTAGACTTCATTAGGATAGAGAGGGATAGTTAACTTAAACATGTTAAATTAATGATTTGAAGCATTTCGATATCGATTGCTAAATGTGTATATACAACAAAATCGACTTTATACCTAAATATAAGATTACGGAATTCTTCCAAATGCACTGCCGTTATACCGTTATGGCTTTATGTTAACTTCAGATAGTTAAAAGGGTTTATTAACTTAAATATGTTAAACCAGGTATTTGAAGAATTTCGATATCAATTGCTTAATGCATATATACAAGAAAATCGAATTTATACCTAAATATAAGATTACGTAATTCTTCTTAATGCACTGCCGTTATACCCTTATGGCTTTATGTTAACTTCAGTTAGTTAAAGAAGTTTTATTAACTTAAATATGATAAACCAGTTATTTGATGCATTTCGATACCAATTGTTTAGTGCATATATGCAAGAAAATCGACTTTATACCTAAATATAAGTTTACGTAATTCTTCTAAATGCACTGCCGTTATGCCGTTAAGGCTTTATGTAGACTTCAGTAAGCTATAAAAATTTTATTAACATAAATATGTTAAACTAATGATTTGAAGCATTTCGAAATCGACTTTATACCTAAATATAAGATTACGGAATTCTTCCAAATGCACTGCCGTTATGCCGCCATGGCTTTATATCAACTTCAATACGTTAAAGAAGGTTTAGTAACTTAAATATGTTAAACTGTTGAGTTGAAGCATCTCGATATCGATTGCTAAATGTGTACATACAACAAAATCGACTTTATACCTAAATATAAGATTACGGAGTTCTTCCAAATGCACTGCCGTTATACCGTTATGGCTTTATGTTAACTTCAGTTAGTTAAAGAAGGTTCATTAACTTAAATATCTTAAACCAGTTATATGAAGCATTTCGATATCGATTGCTTATTGCATATATACAAGAAAATCGACTTTATACCTAAATATAAGATTACGGAATTCTTCCAAATGTACTGTCGTTATACCGTCATGGCTTTACATCAACTTCAATACGTTAAAGAAGGTTAATAAACTTTAATATGGTAAACTAATGATTTGAAGCATTTCGATATCGATTGCTAAATGTGTTAATACAAGAAAATCGACTTTATACCTAAATATAAGATTACGGAATTCTTCCAAATGCACTGCCGTTATACCGCCATGGCTTTATGTTAAATTCAGTTAGTTAAAGAAGGTTTATTAACTTAAATATGTTAAACCAGTTATTTGAAGCGTTTCGATATCAATTGACTTTATATCACCCTTAATACGTTAAAGAAGGTTAATTAACTTAAATATGTTAAAGTAATGATTTGAAGCATTTCGATATCGATTGCTTAATGAGTATATACAACAAAATCGACTTTATACCTAAATATAAGATAACGGAATTCTTCCAACTGCACTGCCGTTATGCCGTTAAGGCTTTTGTAGACTTCATTAAGATAAAGATAGTTAATTAACTTAAATACGTTAAACCAGTTATTTGAAGCATTTCGATATCAATTGCTTAATGCATATATACAAGAAAATCGACTTTATACCTAAATATAATTTTACGGAATTCTTCCAAATGTACTGTCGTTATGCCGCCATGGCTTTATATCACCTTTAATACGTTAAAGAAGGTTAATTAACTTAAATATGTTAAAGTAATGATTTGAAGCATTTCGAAATCGATTGCTTAATGCATATATACAAGAAAATCGACTTTATACCTAAATATAAGATTACGGAGTTCTTCCAAATGTACTGTCGTTATGCCGCCATGGCTTTATATCAACTTCAATATGTTAAGAAGGTTAATTAACTTAAATATGTTAAACTAATGATTTGAAGCATTTCGGTGTCGATTGCTAAATGAGTATATACAAGAAAATCGACTTTATACCAAAATATTTGATTACGTAATTCTTCTAAATGCACTGCCGTTATACCGCCATGGCTTTATGTCAACTTCAGTTAGTTAAAGAAGGTTCATTAACTTAAATATCTTAAACCAGTTATATGAAGCATTTCGAAATCGATTGCTTAATGCATATATACAAGAAAATCGACTTTATACCTAAATATAAGATTACGGAGTTCTTCCAAATGCACTGCCGTTATACCGTTATGGCTTTATGTTAACTTCAGTTAGTTAAAGAAGGTTCATTAACTTAAATATCTTAAACCAGTTATATGAAGCATTTCGATATCGATTGCGTATTGCATATATACAAGAAAATCGACTTTATACCTAAATATAAGATTACGGAATTCTTCCAAATGTACTGTCGTTATACCGTCATGGCTTTACATCAACTTCAATACGTTAAAGAAGGTTAATAAACTTTAATATGGTAAACTAATGATTTGAAGCATTTCGATATCGATTGCTAAATGTGTTAATACAAGAAAATCGACTTTATACCTAAATATTAGATTACGGAATTCTTCCAAATGCACTGCCGTTAGACCGCCATGGCTTTATGTTAAATTCAGTTAGTTAAAGAAGGTTTATTAACTTAAATATGTTAAACCAGTTATTTGAAGCGTTTCGATATCAATTGACTTTATATCACCCTTAATACGTTAAAGAAGGTTAATTAACTTAAATATGTTAAAGTAATGATTTGAAGCATTTCGATATCGATTGCTAAATGAGTATATACAACAAAATCGACTTTATACCTAAATATAAGATAACGGAATTCTTCCAACTGCACTACCGTTATGCCGTTAAGGCTTTTGTAGACTTTGGTAAGATAAAGAGGGTTAGATAACTTAAATATGTTAAACTAATGATTTGAAGCATTTCGATATCGATTGCTTTATGCATATATACAAGAAAATCGACTTTATACCTGAATATAAGATTACGGAATTCTTCCAAATGCACTGCCGTTATACCGCCATGGCTTTATGTCAACTTCAGTTCGTTAAAGAAGGTTAATTAACTTGCATATGTTAAACTAATGATTCGAAGCATTTCAATATCGATTGCTAAGTATGTTAATACAAGAAAATCGACTTTATACCTAAATATAAGATTACGGAATTCTTCCAACTGCACTGCCGTTATGCCGTTAAGGCTTTTGGAGACTTCATTAAGATAGAGAGGGTTAATTAACTTAAATATGTTAAACTAATGATTTGAAGCATGTCGATATCGATTGCTAAATGTGTATATACAACAAAATCGACTTTATACCTTAATAAAAATTATGTAATTCTTCTAAATGCTTTGCCGTTATGTCGTTATGGCCTTATGTTTAGTTCAGTTCATTAAAGAAGATTTGTTAGCTTAAATATGCTAAACTAATAATTTCAAGCATTTCGATACCGATTGCTAAATGCATATATACAACAAAATCGACTTTATACCTGAATATAAGATTACGGAACTCTTCTAGATGCACTGCCGTTATACCGCCATGGCTTTATGTCAACTTCAGTTCGTTAAAGAAGGTTAATTAACTTGCATATGTTAAACTAATGATTTGAAGCATTTCGATATCGATTGCCAAATATGTATATACAAGAAAATCGATTTTATACCTAAATATAAGATTACGGAATTCTTCTAAATGCACTGCCGTTATGCCACCATGGCTTTATGCCAACTTCAGTTCGTTAAAGAAGGTTTATTTACTTAAATATGTTAAACTAATGATTTGAGGCATTTCGATATCGATTGCTAAATATTTTAATACAAGAAAATCGACTTTATACGTAAATATAAGATAACGGAATTCTTCTAAATGCACTGCCGTTCTGCCGCCATGGCTTTATGTTAATTTCAGTTCGTAAAAAAAGGTTTATTAATTTAGATATGTTAAAGCATTTCGAAATCGATTGCTCAATGCATATATACAAGAAAATCGACTTTATACCTAAATATAAGATTACGGAATTCTTCCAAATGTACTGCCATTATGCCGCCATGACTTTATATCAACTTCAATACGCTAAAGAAGGTTAATTAATTTAAATATATTAAGCTAATAATTCGAAGCATTTCAATATCGATTGCTAAGTATGTTAATACAAGAAAATCGACTTTATACCTAAATATAAGATTACGGAATTCTTCCAACTGCACTGCCGTTATGCCGTTAAGGCTTTTGGAGACTTCATTAGGATAGAGAGGGTTAATTAACTTAAATATGTTAAACTAATGATTTGAAGCATTTCGATATCGATTGCTAAATGCGTATATACAACAAAATCGACTTTATACCTGAATATAAGATTACGGAATTCTTCTAGATGCACTGCCGTTATGCCGCCATGGCTTTATGTTAACTTCAGTGCGTTAAAGAAGCTTTATTAACTTAAATATATTAAACCAGTTATTTGAAGCGTTTCGATATCGATTGCTTAATGCATATATACAAGAAAATCGACTTTATACCTAAATATAAGAATACGGAATTCTTCTAAATGCACTGCCGTTATGCCGTTAAGGCTTTTGTAGACTTCATTAGGATAGAGAGGGTTAGTTAACTTAAACATGTTAAATTAATGATTTGGAGCATTTCGATATCGATTGCTTAATGTGTATATACAACAAAATCGACTTTATACCTAAATATAAGATTACGGAATTCTTCCAAATGCATTGCCGTTATACCGTTATGGCTTTATATTAACTTCAGTTAGTTAAAAAAGGTTTATTAACTTAAAGAAGTTAAACCAGGTATTTGAAGCATTTCGATATCAATTGCTTAATGCATATATACAAGAAAATCGAATTTATACCTAAATATAAGATTACGTAATTCTTCTAAATGCACTGCCGTTATACCGTTATGGCTTTATGTTAACTTCAGTTAGTTAAAGAAGGTTTATTAACTTAAATATGATAAACCAGTTATCTGATGCATTTCGATACCAATTGCTTAGTGCATATATACAAGAAAATCGACTTTATACCTAAATATAAGATAACGTAATTCTTCTAAATGCAGTGCCGTTATGCCGTTAAGGCTTTATGTAGACTTCAGTAAGCTATAAAAATTTTATTAACTTAAATATGTTTAACTAATGGTTTGAAGCATTTCGAAATCGACTTTATACCTAAATATAAGATTACGGAATTCTTCCAAATGCACTGCCGCTATGCCGTTAAGGCGTTTGTAGACTTCAGTAAGATAAAGAGGGTTTATTAACTTAGACATGTTAAACTAATGATTTGAAGCATTTCGATTTCGATCGCTAGATGAGGATATACAAGAAAATCGATTTTATACCTAAATATAAAATTACGAAATTCTTCCAAATGTACTGTCGTTATGCCGCAATGGCTTTATATCAACTTCAATACGTTAAAGAAGGTTAATAAACTTTAATATGGTAAACTAATGACTTGAAGCATTTCGATACCGATTGCTAAATGTGTTAATACAAGAAAATCGACTTTATACCTAAATATAAGATTACGGAATTCTTCCAAATGCACTGCCGTTATACCGCCATGGCTTTATGTTAAATTCAGTTAGTTAAAGAAGGTTTATTAACTTAAATATGTTAAACCAGTTATTTGAAGCATTTCGATATCAATTGCTTAATGCATATATACAAGAAAATCGACTTTATACCTAAATATAAGATTACGGAATTCTTCCAAATGTACTATCGTTATGCCGCTATGGCTTTATATCAACTTCAATACGTTCAAGAAGGTTAATTAACTTCAATATGTTAAACTAATGATTTGAAGGATTTCGATATCGCTTGCAAAATGTGTATATACAACAAAATCGACTTTATACCTAAATATAAGATTACGGAATTCTTCTAAACGCACTGTCGTTATGCCGCCATGGCTTTATATCACCTTCAGTTCGTTAAAGAAAGTTTATTAACTTAAATAAGTTAATGTAATGATTTGAAGCATTTCGATATCGATTGCTAAATGTGTATGTACAACAAAATTGACTGTATACCTAAATATAAGATTACGGAATTCTTCTACATGCACTGCCGTTATGCCGCCATGGCTTTATATCAACTTCAATACGTTCAAGAAGGTTAATTAACTTCAATATGTTAAAGTAATGATTTGAAACATTTCGATATCGATTGCTAAATGAGTATATACAAGAAAATCGGCTTTATACCTAAATATAAGATTACGTAGTTCTTCTAAATGAACTGCCTTTATGCCGTAAAGGCTTCTGTAGACTTCAGTAAGATAAAGAGGGTTAATTAACTTAAATATGTTAAATTAATGATTTGAAGCATTTCGAGATCGATTGCTAAATGTGTATATACAACAAAATCGACTTTATACCTTAATAAAGATTATGTAATTCTTCTAAATGCTTTGTCGTTATGTCGTTATGGCCTTATGTTTGGTTCAGTTCATTAAAGAAGATTTGTTAGCTTAAATATGTTAAACTAATGATTTGAAGCATTTCGATATCGATTGCTAAATGCGTATATACAACAAAATCGACTTTATACCTGAATATAAGATTACGGAATTCTTTTAGATGCACTGCCGTTATGCCGCCATGGCTTTATGTTAACTTCAGTGCGTTAAAGAAGCTTTATTAACTTAAATATGTTAAACTAATGATTCGGAACTTTTCGATATCGATTGCTAAATGAGTATATACAAGAAAATCGGGTTTATACCTAAATATAATATTACGTAGTTCTTCTAAATGCACTGCCGTTATGCCGTTAAGGCTTTTGTAGACTTCATTAGGATAGAGAGGGATAGTTAACTTAAAGATGTTAAATTAATGATTTGAAGCATTTCGATATCGATTGCTAAATGTGTATATACAACAAAATCGACTTTATACCTAAATATAAGACTACGGAATTCTTCCAAATGCACTGCCGTTATACCGTTATGGCTTTATGTTAACTTCAGTTAGTTAAAAAAGGTTTATTAACTTAAATATGTTAAACCAGGTATTTGAAGCATTTCGATATCAATTGCTTAATGCATATATACAAGAAAATCGAATTTATACCTAAATATAAGATTACGTAATTCTTCTAAAAGCACTGCCGTTATACCGTTATGGCTTTATGTTAACTTTAGTTAGTTAAAGAAGTTTTATTAACTTCAATATGATAAACCAGTTATTTGGTGCATTTCGATACCAATTGCTTAGTGCATATATACAACAAAATCGACTTTATACCTAAATATAAGATAACGTAATTCTTCCAACTGCACTGCCGTTATGCCGTTAAGGCTTTATGTAGACTTCAGTAAGCTATAAAAATTTTATTAACATAAATATGTTAAACTAATGATTTGAAGCATTTCGAAATCGACTTTATACCTAAATATAAGATTACGGAATTCTTCCAAATGCACTGCCGTTATGCCGCCATAGCTTTATATCAACTTCAATACGTTAAAGAAGGTTTAGTAACTTAAATATGTTAAACTGTTGAGTTGAAGCATCTCGATATCGATTGCTAAATGTGTACATACAACAAAATTGACTTTATACCTAAATATAAGATTACGGAGTTCTTCCAAATGCACTGCCGTTATACTGTTATGGCTTTATGTTAACTTCAGTTAGTTAAAGAAGGTTCATTAACTTAAATATCTTAAACCAGTTATTTGAAGCATTTCGATATCGATTGCTTATTGCATATATACAAGAAAATCGACTTTATACCTAAATATAAGATTACGGAATTCTTCCAAATGTACTGTCGTTATGCCGTCATGGCTTTATATCAACTTCAATACGTTAAAGAAGGTTAATAAACTTTAATATGGTAAACTAATGATTTGAAGCATTTCGATATCGATTGCTAAATGTGTTAATACAAGAAAATCGACTTTATACCTAAATATAAGATTACGGAATTCTTCCAAATGCACTGCCGTTATACCGCCATGGCTTTATGTTAAATTCAGTTAGTTAAAGAAGGTTTATTAACTTAAATATGTTAAACCAGTTATCTGAAGCATTTCGATATCAATTGCTTAATGCATATATACAAGAAAATCGACTTTATACCTAAATCTAAGATTACGGAATTCTTCCAAATGTACTGTCGTTATGCCGCCATGGCTTTATATTACCTTTAATACGTTAAAGAAGGTTAATTAACTTAAATATGTTAAAGTAATGATTTGAAGCATTTCGATATCGATTGCTAAATGAGTATATGCAACAAAATCGACTTTATACCTAAATATAAGATAACGAAATTCTTCCAACTGCACTGCCGT
>CM050324.1:7468865-7505960 GCA_027475135.1 Bactrocera correcta | reverse complement strand
AACGGCAGTATATTTGTATGAATTCCGTTATCTTATGTTTAGGTATAAAGTCGATTTCGTTGTACATACACATTTAGCAATTGATATCGAAATGATTCAAATCATTACTTTAACATACGAGGGCTGTCTGCTAAATAACCGACGTAACCATCATGAACGCGACTTTTTCAAATTTTTTTTTTATTTTTCTACATAGTCTCCTTCTAACTCCACACACTTCTCCCAGCGATGCTCCCATCTCTGCAACCCTTCCAAATAGTACTTGGCGTCTTTGTTTGCAAAATACGAGTTCACGAAAGAGATTGCCTTCTCGTTTGACGAAAATTTCTGACCGCCGAGCGCAGTTTTAAATTGAGGAAACAAAAAAATTTCCTTAGTTCTAGATCCGGTGAATAAGGTGGATGGTCAAGCAGTTCGAACCGCAATTCGTGGATTTTCGCCATGGCGACTGTTGAGGTGTGAGATGGTGCGTTGTCTTGGTGGAACAAGATTTTCCTTTTTTTGCAAATGTGGCCGCTTTTTCGAAATTTCTTCCTTTAGCTTGTCCAATAATGATGCATAGTATGCTCCTGTTATAGTTTTTCCTTTTTCAAGATAGCCGATAAATATAATTCCATGGCTGTCCCAAAAAACACTCGCCATCACTTTCCCAGCCGAATACACAGCTTTAGGTTTTTTGGGGCCGGTTCCCCCTTTTCAATCCACTGTTTAGACTGGATTTTTGTTTCGGGCGTATAATGGTGAATCCAAATTTCGTCTACAGTTAGCAATCGGCGCCAAAACTTGGTCGTATTGCCTCTAAACTGAGCCAACAGTGCGCTGGAAATGTTCATGCGCGCACGTTTGTGGTCTAGCGTAAGCAAACGCGGCACCCAAAGCGCGGACGGCTTCCTCATGCCCAAATCTTGGTTTAATATGTGACAAACACGCTCTTTCGACATCTTCATGATCTCAGCTATTTCCCTAACTTTAATCCGGCGGTCGTCCAATACCAATTGATGAACTTTAGCGATGTTATCGATAGTGGTTACAGCTTTTGGACGCCCAGGACGTTCATCATCTTCCAAGCTCGATATTCAATTTTTTCCATTTTTGGGAAATCACCGAATTAGACTCACAAAAACGACTGTCAACAGATAATTGCGCAAGATAAATTTCTGAAATTTTGGCGAGTAGCTATTATAATATGACCAATTTGAAGTAGAAACTTTGTTTTCATAGGTGCCGCTAGCTTCACGTTGAGGTCGGTTATTTATCAGACAGCCCTCGTATTTAAGTTAATTAACGCTCTTTATCTTACTGAAGTCTACAAAAGCCTTAACGGCATAACGGCAGTGCATTTAGAAGAACTACGTAATCTTATATTTAGGTATAAAGTCGATTTTCTTGTATATACGCATTAAGTAATCGATATCGAAATGCTTCAAAAAACTGGTTTAGCATATTTACGTTAAATAACCTTCTTTATTTTACCGAAGTTTACATAACGCCATAACGTCATCGATTTTCTTGTACATACACATTTAGCAATCGATATCGAAATGCTTCAAATCATTACTTTAGCATATTTAAGTAAATTAACCTTCTATAACGTACTGAAATTTTTCTAAAGCCTTAACGGTATAACTGCAGTGCATTTAGAAGAATTCCGTAATCTTCTATTTAGGTATAAAGTCAATTTTCTTGTATTTACATATTTAGCAATCGATATCGAAATGATTCAAATTATTAGTTTAACATATTTAAGTTAATTAACCCTCTCTATCTTACTGAAGTCTACATAAAGCCTTAACGGCATAACGGCAGTGCATTTAGAAGAATTCCGTTATCTTATATTTAGGTACAAAATCGATTTTCTTGTATATACACATTTAGCAAGCGATATCAAAATGCTTCAAATCATTAGTTTAACATATTTAAGTTACTTAACCTACTTTAGCGCACTGAAGTTAACACAAAGCCATGGCGGCATAACGGCAGTGCATTAAGAAGAGTTCCGTAATCTTATATTTAGGTAGAAAGTCGATTTTGTTGTATATACGCATTTAGTAATCGATATCGAAATGCTTCAAATAACTGGTTTAGCATATTTAGGTTAATTAACCTTCTTTATCATACCGAAGTTTACATAACGCCATAACGGCAGTATATTTGGGTGAATTCCGTAATCTTTTATTTAGGTATAAAATCGATTTTCTTGTACATACAAATTTAGCCATCGATATCGAAATGCTTGAAATCATTAGTTTAGCATATTTAAGTAAATTTACCTTCTTTAACGTACTGAAATTTATATAAAGCCTTAACGGTATAACTGCAGTGCATTTAGAAGAATTTATTTATTTTATCTAGGGATAAATTCGATTTTCTTGTATTTACTTATTTAGCAATTGATATACAGGGTAGGCCATTTAAAGTTGACCCATTTGTTTCTAAAAAAAAAGAACAAAAGAAAAAATGTTTTTTGTTCATTTCAAAAATAATTTATTTTGGTCTAAGGGGATTTGTTTCAGCTAATATTTAAAAATGTGATCGCGTAAATGGGCACCTTTAGCTTTGACAGCTAAATGCACTCTTTTTTCGACATTTTCCATGACTTTGGCCAATGTTTCGGATGATATGGCGGCTGTTTCACGTCGAATGTTGGCTTTCAGTTGAGCTAAGGTCTTTGGCTTATTAGCGTATACCTTGGATTTCAAATAACGCCACAAATAAAAGTCTGGTGGCGTCAAATCTGGTGATCTCGGTGGCCAGTCAACATCACCATTTTTCGATATCAATCGCCCGGGGAAAAATGGTCGCAATAAATTGATTGTTGGTCGAGCTGTATGGCATGTAGCCCCGTCCTGTTGAAACCAGAAGTTATCCATGTCATTTTCGCGAATAATGGGTATCACAAAATCCGTTATCATGGCTCGATAACGCTCACCATTGACTGTTGTCGTGGCTCCATCATCGTCTTCGAAAAAATACGGTCCGATGATCATATTCGCGCAAACACCGCACCAAACTGTTACTTTTTGGTCGTAAAGAGGCTGTTCTTCAATTAATTGAGGATTTTCGGTGGCATAAAATCGGCAATTTTGCTTGTTTACGCCTCCATTCAACGAGAAATGTGCCTCGTCTGACATGATGAGTTTTCGCCAAAAGTCAAGTTCGTTTTCAGCCATTTCGATGGCCCATTTGCCAAAATTAAGGCGTCGCGGATAATCAGCTGGGTTTAGTTTTTGTGCCATTTGAATTTTATATGGAAACATCTTCAAATCTTTATGAATTATGCGTCGGAGAGTGGTGCGAGAGATGTCTAATTCCTGAGAGCGGCGATAACTCGATGTCGATGGAGTCTCCTCAATACTGGCTCGTACAGCTTCGATATTTTCATCAGAACGTCTTGTGCGTTGTCTGGATGCATGACTGGCATTACTGAGATTACCGGTGTTCACAAATTTTGCGTATAAAGACTTAATTGTGTTCTTAACTGGAGCACTTTTCACTTTCTTTTTTTTGCGAAACGCACGTTGAGTTAACACAATTGAAAAGTTATTTTGAATATAAAGCTGAACAATTTCAGCGCGTTCTTTTGGAGTGTACTGTTCCATGGTATAAATTGTCTTCGAATGACGCTTCTAACGCGGTATGACATTAGCCGATTTGTCAGCGCTGTTAAAAGTTACAGCGTTGCCAGATGGGTCAACTTTAAATGGCCTACCCTGTAGAAATGCTTCAAATCATTAGTTTAACATATTTAAGTTAATTAATCCTGTTTATCCTACTAAAGTCTACATAGAGCCTTAACGGCATAACGGCAGTGCATTTAGAAGAATTCCGTTATCTTATATTTAGGTATAAAATCGAATTTCGTGTATATACACATTTAGCAAGCGATATCGAAATGCTTCAAATCATAAGTTTAACATATTTAAATTAATAAAGCTTCTTTAACGCACTGAAGTTGATATAAAGCCATGGCGGCATAACGGCAGTGCATTGAGAAGATCTCCGTAATCTTATATTTAGGCATAAAGTCGATTTTGTTGTATGGACACATTTAGCTATCGATATCGGGATGCTTCAACTCACTAGCTTAACATATTTAAGTTAATAAACCTTCTTTAACGATCTGAAGTTGGCATATAGCCACGGCGGCATTTCGGCAGTGCATGTAGATGAAATCTGTAATCTTATATTTAGGTATAAAGCAGATTATCTTTTATATACACATTAAGATATCGATGTCGAAATGCTTCAAATCATTAGTTTAATATATTAAGTTAATAAACATTTTTTAGCTCACTGAAGTCTGCGCAAAGCCTTAACGGTATACCGGCAGTGCATTTAGAAGAATTTCGTAATGTTATAATTTTATATTTAGGTATAAAGTCGATTTTCTTGTATTTACACATTTAGCAATCGATATCGAAATGCTTCAAACAATTAGTTTAACATATTTAAAATAATTAACCTTCTTTAGCGTATTGAAGGTGATATAAAGCCATGTCCGCATAACGACAGTACATGTGGAAAAATTCCGTAATCTTATATTTAGGTATAAAGTCGATTTTCTTGTATATATACATTTCGCAATCGATATCGAAATGCTTCAGATAACTGGTTTCACATATTTAAGTTAATAAACCTCCTTTAGCGAACTGAAGTTGACCTAAAGCCATAACGGCAGGGCATTTGGAAGAATTCCGTAGTCTTTTATTTAGGCATAAATTCGATTTTCTTGTATATACACATCTTGCAATCGATATCGCAATGTTTCAAATCATTAGCTTAACATATTTAAGTTAATTAACCTTCTTTAACGAACTGAAATTGGCATAAAGCCATGGCGGCATAACGACAGTGCTTTAGAAGAATTCCGTAATCTTAAATTTGGGTATAAAGTCGATTTTCTTGTAAATACACATTTAGCAATCGATATCGAAATGTTTCAAAGCATTAATTTAACATATTTAAGTTATTTAACCTTCTTGAACGTAATGAAGGTTATATAAAGCCATGGCGGCATAACGACAGTGCATGTAGAAGAATTCCGCAATCTTAAATTTGGGTATAAAGTCGATTTTCTTGTATATACACATTTGGATATCGATATCGGAATGCTTCAAATCATTATTTTAACATATTTAAGTTAATTAACCTTCTTTAACGAACTGAAATTGGCATAAAGCCATGGCTACATAACGACAGTACATTTGGAAGAATTCCGTAATCTTATATTTAGGTATAAAGTCGATTTTTTTGTATATATGCATTTAGCAATCGATATCGAAATGCATCAAATAACTGGTTTAACATATTTGAGGTAATAAACCTACTTTAACGAACAGAAGTTAACATAAAGCCATAACGGCATAACGGCAGTGCATGTAGAAGAATTCCGTAATCTTATATTTAGGTATAAAGTCGATTTTCTTGTATATACACATTTGGATATCGATATCGGAATGCTTCAAATCATTATTTTAACATATTTAAGTTAATTAACCTTCTTGAACGTAATGAAGGTTATATAAAGCCATGGCGGCATAACGACAGTGCATGTAGAAGAATTCCGCAATCTTAAATTTGGGTATAAAGTCGATTTTCTTGTATATACACATTTAGCAATCGATATCGAAATGTTTCAAAGCATTAATTTAACATATTTAAGTTATTTAACCTTCTTTAACGTATTAAAGGTGATATAAAGCCACGGCGGCATAACGACAGTACATGTGGAAGAATTCCGTAATATTATATTTAGGTATAAATTCGATTTTCTTGTATATATACATTTCGCAATCGATATCGAAATGCTTCAGGTAACTGGTTTAACATATTTAAGTTAATAAACCTCCTTTAGGGAACTGAAGTTGACATAAAGCCATAACGGCACTGCATTTGGAAGAATTCCGAAATCTTATATTTAGGCATAAATTCGATTTTCTTGTATATACACGTTTTGCAATCGATATCAAAATGCTTCAAATAACTGGTTTAGCATATTTAAGTTAATTAACCTTCTTTAACGTAATGAAGGTTATATAAAGCCATGGCGGCATAACGACAGTATATTTGGAAGAATTCCGTAATCTTATATTTAGGTATATAGTCGATTTTCTTGTATTTACACATTTAGCAATCGATATCGAAAATCTTCAAATCATTAGTTTAACATATATAAGTTAATTAACTTTCTTTAACGCAATGAAGATGATATAAAGCCATAACGGAAGTATGTTTGGGAGAATTCCGTAATCTTTTACTTAGGTATAAAATCGATTTTCTTGTACATACACACTTAGCAATCAATATCGAAATGCTTCAAATCATTAGAGAAGCATATTTAAGTAAATTAACCTTCTTTAATGTACTGAAATTTATATAAATCCATAACGGCATAATGGCAGTGTATTTCGATGAATTCCGTAATCTTATATTTAGGTGTAAAGTCGATTTTGTTGTATATACACATTTAGCATTCGATATCGAAATGCTTCCAATCATTAGTTTAACATATTTAAGTTAATTATCCTTCTATAAGATATTGAAGTTGATATAAAGCTTTGGCGGCATAACGACAGTACATTTGGAAGAATTCCGTAATCTTATATTTAGGTACAAAGCCGATTTTTTTGTATATATGCATTTAGCAATCGATATCGAAATGCTTCAAATAACTGCTTTAACATATTTGAGGTAATAAACCTACTTTAACGAACAGAAGTTAACATAAAGCCATAACGGCATAACGGCAGTGCATGTAGGAGAATTCCGTAATCTTATATTTAGGTATAAAGTCGATTTTCTACACATTTGGATATTTGGATATCGACATCGGAATGCTTCAAATCATTAGTTTAACATATTAAGTTAATAAACATTTTTTAGCTTACTGAAGTCTACATAAATCCTTAACGGTATAACGGCAGTGCATTTAGAAGAACTACGTTATCTTATATTTAGGTATAAAGTCGATTTTCTTGTATATACTCATTTAGAAATCGATATCTAAATGGTTCAAATCATTAGTTTAACATATTAAAGTTAACAAACCTACTTTAACGCACTGAAGTTAACACAAAGCCATGGCAGCATAACGGCAGTGCATGTAGAAGAATTCCGTAATCTTATATTTAGCTATAAATAAGCTTTTTTTGTATAAACACATTTAGCAGTCGATATCTAAATGCCTCAAATCATTAGTTTAACATATTTAAGTTAATTAACCCTTTTTAAAGTATTGAAGTTGATACAAAGCCATGGCGGCATAACGACAGTACATTCGGAAGAATTCCGTAATCTTATATTTAGGTATAAAGTCAATTTTCTTGTATATATGCATTAAGCAATCGATATCGAAATGCTTCAAATAACTGGTTTAACATATTTAAGTTAATAAACCTACTTTATTTTACTGAAGTTAACATAAAGCCATAACGGTATAACGTCAGTGCATTTGGAAGAATTCCGTAAACTTATATTTAGGTATAAAGTCGATTTTGTTGTATATATGCATTTAGCAATCGATTTCGAAAATCTTCAAATCATTAGTTTATTATGTTTAAGTTAATAAAGCTTCTTTAACGCACTGAAGTCCACATAAAGGCTTAACGGCATAACGGCAGTGCATTTAGAAGAATTCCGTTATCTATATTTAGGTATAAATTCGATTTTCTTGTATATACACATTTAGCAATCGATATCGAAATGCTTCCAATCATTAGTTTAACAAACTTGTTTAACATATTTAAGTTAATAAACCTTCTTTAACGATCTGAAGTCTACAAAAAGCCATGCCGGTATAACGGCAGTGCATTTAGAAGAATTACGTAATCTTATATTTAGGTATAAAGCCGACTTTCTTGTATATACACATTTAGCAATCGATATCGAAATGCTTCAAAACATTACTTTGACATATTTAAGTTAAATAACCATTTTAATCTTACTGAAGTCTACAAAAGCCTTAACGGCATAATGGCAGCGCATTAAGAAGAATTACGCAATCTTATATTTAGGTTTAAAGTCGATTTTCTTGTATATAGTCATTTAGCAATCGATATCGAAATGCTTCAAATCAGTAGTTTAACATATTTAAGTAAATAAAGCTTCTTTAACGCACTGCAGTTAACATAAAGCCATGGCGGCATAACGGCAGTGCATGTAGAAGAATTCCGTAATCTTATATTTAGGTATAAATTCGAATTTCTTGTATATACACATTTAGCAATCGATATCGAAATGCTTCCAATCATTAGTTTAACATATTTAAGTTAATAACCTTCTCTAACGTATTGAAGGTGATATAAAGCCATGGCGGCATAACGACAGTACATTTGGAAGAATTCCGTAATCTTATATTTAGGTATAAAGAAGATTTTCTTGTATATATGCATTTAGTAATCGATTTCGATATGCTTCAAATAACTGGTTTAACATATTTAAGTTAATAAACCTTCTTTAACGAACAGAAGTTAACATAAAGCCACAACGGCATAACGGCAGTGCATTTAGAAGAATTACGTAATCTTATATTTAGGTATAAAGTCGAGTTTCTTGTATATACACATTTAGCAATCGATACCGAAATGCTTCAAATCATCAGTTTAACATATTTAAGTTTATTAACCTTCTTTATCTTACTGAAGTTAACATAAAGCCATAACGGCATAACGGTTTTATATTTAGGTATAAAAAAGAATTTATTTTATATATGCATTTAGCAATCGATTTCGAAAATCTTCATATCAACAGTTTAACATATTTAAGCTAATTAAAACTCTTTATCTTACTGAAGTCTACAAAAGCCTTAACGGCATAACGGCAGTGCATTCAGAGAAATTCCGTTATCATATAGTTAGGTATAAAGTCGATTTTTTTGTATATATGCATTAAGCAATCGATTCGAAATGCTTCAAATAACTGGTGCAACATATTTAAGTTAATAAACCTTCTCTAACGAACAGAAATTAACATAAAGCCATAACTGCAAAACGGCAGTGCATTAAGAAGAACTCCCTAATCTTTTTAGGTATAAAGTCGATTTTCTTGTATATACTCATTTAGCAATCGATATCTAAATGCTTCAAATCATTAGTTTAACATATTAAAGTTAACAAACCTACTTTAACGCACTGAAGTTAACACAAAGCCATGGCGGCATAACGGCCGTGCATGTAGAAGGATTCCGTAATCTTATATTTAGCTATAAATTCGCTTTTTTTGTATATCTACATTTAGCAATCGATATCTAAATGCTTCAAATCATTAGTTTAACATATTTAAGTTAATTAACCCTTTTTAACGTATTGAAGTTGATATAAAGCCATGGCGGCATAACGACAGTACATTCGGAAGAATTCCGTAATCTTATATTTAGGTATAAATTCGATTTTCTTGTATATACACATTTAGCAATCGATATCGAAATGCTTCAAATCATTAGTTTAACGTGTTTATGTTAATTAACCTTCTTTATCTTACTGAACTTCACATAATGCCATAACGGTATAAAGGCTGCGCATTTGGAAGAATTCCGTAATTTTATGTTTAGGTATAAAGTAGATTTTGTTGTATATACACAATTAGCAATCGATATCGAGATGCTTCAACCCATTAGTTTAACATATTTAAGTTAATAAACCTTCTTTAACGAACTGAAGTTGGCATAAAGCCATGGCGGCATAACGGCAGTGCATGTAGAAGAATTCCGTAATCTTATATTTAGGTATAAATTCGATTTTCTTGTATATACACATTTAGCAATCGATATAGAAATGATCCAAATCATTAGTTCAACATATTTAAGTTAATAAACCTTCTTTATCTTACTGAAGTTAACACAAAGCCATGGCGGCATAACGGCAGTGCATTTAGAAGAATTCCGAAATCTTATATTTAGGTGTAAAGTCGATTTTCTTGTATTTACATATTTAGCAATCGATATCGAAATGCTTAAAATCATTAGTTAACCATATTAAAGTTAATTAACCTTCTATAACTTATTGAAGTTGATATAAAGCCATGGCGGCATAACGGCAGTACATTTAGAAGAATGCCGTAATCTTATATTTAGGTATAAAGTCGATTTTCTTAAATTTACATAATAAGCAATCGATATCGAAATGCTTCAAATCATTAGTTTAACATATTTAAGTTAATAAACTTTTTTTAGCTTACTGAAGTATACATAAAGGCATGGCGGCATAACGGCAGTGCATTTAGAATAATTCCGTAAGCTTATATTTAGGTATAAGGTCGATTTTCTTGTATACAAGCATTTAGCAATCGATATCGAAATGATCCAAATCATTAGTTTAAAATATTTAAGTTAGTAAACCTTCTTTATCTTACTGAAGTTAGCACAAAGCCATGGCGGCATAACGGCAGTGCATTTAGAAGAATTCCGTAATCTCATATTTAGGTATAAACTCGATTTTGTTGTATATACACAATTAGCAATCGATATCGAGATGCTTCAACCCATTAGTTTAACATATTTAAGGTAATAAACGTTCTTTAATGAACTGAAGTTGGCATAAAGCCATGGCGGCATAACGGCAGTGCATTTATAAGAATTTCGTAATCTTATATTTAGATATAAAGTCGATTTTGTTGTATATACACATTTAGCAATCGATATCGAAATGCTTCAAATCATTAGTTTAACATATTTAAGTTAATTAACCTTCTTTATCTTACTGAACTTCACATAATGCCATAACGGTATAAAGGTATGAAGTCGATTTTGTTGTATATAGACAATTCGCAATCGATATCGAGATGTTTCAACCCATTAGTTTAACATATTTAAGTTAATAAACCTTCTTTAACGAACTGGGGTTGGCATAAAGCCCTGGCGGCATAACGATAGTGCATTTAGGAGAATTCCGTAATCTTATATTTAGGTGTAAAGTCGATTTTCTTGTATTTACATACTTAGCAATCGATATCGAAATGCCTAAAATCATTAGTTTAACATATTTAAGTTAATTAACCTTCTATAACTTATTGAAGTTGATATAAAGCCATGGCGGCATAACGGCAGTACATTTAGAAGAATGCCGTAATCTTATATTTAGGTATAAAGTCGATTTTCTTAAATTTACATAATAAGCAATCGATATCGAAATGCTTCAAATCATTAGTTTAACATATTTAAGTTAATAACCTTTTTTTAGCTTACTGAAGTCTACATAAAGCCATGGCGGTATAACGGCAGTGCATTTAGAAGAATTCCGTAATGTTGTAATTTTGTATTTAGGTATAAAGTCGATTTTCTTGTATTTACACATTTAGCAATCGATATCGAAAATTTTCAAATCATTAGTTTAACATATTTAAGTCTATTAACCCTCTTTATCTTACTGAAGTCTACAAAAACCTTAACGGCATAACGGCAGTAATGTTATAATTTTATATTTAGGTATAAAGTCGACTTTCTTGTATTTACAGATTTAGTAATCGATATCGAAAATCTTCAAATCATTAGTTTAACATATTTAAGCTAATTAACTCTCTTTATCTTACTGAAGTCTACAAAAGCCTTAACGGCATAACGGCAGTGCATTCAGAAGAATTCCGTTATCATATAATTGGGTATAAAGTCGGTTTTCTTGTATATACACATTAAGTAATCGATATCGAAATGCCTCAAATCATTAGTTTAACATATTTAAGTTAATAAATTTTTTTTATCTTACTGAAGTCTATATAAAGCCTTAACGGTATTACAGCAGTGCATTTAGTAAAATTCCGTAATGTTATATTTTTATATTTAGGTATAAAGTCGATTTTCTTGTCTTTACACTTTTAGCAATCGATATCGAAAATCTTCAAATCATTAGTTTAACGTATTTAGGCTAATTAACCCTCTTTATCTTACTGAAGTGTACAAAAGCCTTAACGGCATAACGGCAGTGCATTCAGAAGAATTCCGTTATCATATATTTAGGTATAAAGTCGGTTTTCTTGTATATACACATTTAGCAATCGATATCGAAATGCTTCAAATCATTAGCTTAACATATTTAAGTTAATAAACCATCTTAAACGAACTGAAGATTGCATAAATCCATGGCGGCATAACGGCAGTGCATTTAGAATAATTCCGTAATCTTATATTTAGGTATAAAGCCGATTTTCTTGTATACAAGAATTTAGCAATCGATATCGAAATGCTTCAAATCATTAGTTTAACATACTTAAGTTAATTAACCTTCTTTATCTTACTGAAGTTTACATAAAGCCATAACGGTATAACGGCAGTGCATTTAGGAGAATTTCGTAATCTTATATTTAGGTATAAAGCCGATTTTGTTGTATATACACATTTAGCAATCGATGTCGAAATGCTTCAAATCATTAGTTTAACATATTTAAGTTAATTAACCTTTTTTAACGTATAGAAGGTGATATAAA
This sequence comes from Bactrocera correcta, assembly GCA_027475135.1. Classification (NCBI taxonomy): domain Eukaryota; kingdom Metazoa; phylum Arthropoda; class Insecta; order Diptera; family Tephritidae; genus Bactrocera; species Bactrocera correcta. Next base: position 7,493,546 of record CM050324.1, on the reverse strand, counting down.
GCCATGGCGGCATAACGACAGTACATTTGGAAGAATTCCGTAATCTTATATTTAGGTATAAAGAAGATTTTCTTGTATATATGCATTAAGCAATCGATTTCGAAATGATTCAAATCATTAGTTTAACATATTTAAGTTAATAAACCTTCTTTAACGAACCGAAATTAACATAAAGCCATAACTGCATAACGGCATTTCATTTAGAAGAAATCCGCAATCTTATATTTAGGTATGAAGTCGATTTTCTTGTATATACACATTTAGCAATCGATATCGAAATGCCTCAAATCATTAGTTCAACATATTTAAATTAACAAACCTACTTTAACGCACTGAAGTTAACACAAAGCCATGGCGGCATAACGGCAGCGCACGTAGAAGAATTCCGTAGTCTTATATTTAGCTATGAATTCGATTTTTTTGTATATTCACATTTAGCAATCGGTATCTAAATGCTTCAAATCATTAGTTTAACATATTTAAGTTAATTAACGTTTTTTAACATATTGAAGTTGATATAAAGCCTTGGCGGCATAACGACAGTAAATTTGGAAGAATTCCGTAATCTTATATTTAGGTAGAAAGTCGATTTTCTTGTATATATGCATTAAGCAATCGATATCGAAATGCTTCAAAGAACTGGTTTAACATATTTAAGTTAATAAACCTTCTTTAACTAACTGAAGTTAACATAAAGCTATAACGGTATAACGGCAGTGCATTTGGAAGAATTCCGTAATCTTACATTTAGGTATAAAGTCGATTTTGTTGTACATATGCATTTAGCAGTCGATTCCGAAAATCTTCAAATTATTAGTTTAACATATTTAAGTTAATAAAGCTTCTTTAACGCACTGAAGTTAACATAAAGCCATGGCGGCTTAACGGCAGTGCATTTAGAAGAATTCCGTAAATTATATTTAGGTATAAAGTCGATTTTGTTGTATATACACATTTAGCAATCGATATCGAAATGCTTCCAATTATTAGTTTAACATATTTAAGTTAATTATCCTTCTATAAGATATTGAAGTTGATATAAAGCCTTGGCGGCATAACGACAGTATATTTGGAAGAATTCCGTAATCTTATATTTAGGTAGAATGTCGATTTTCTTGTATATATGCATTAAGAAATCGATTTCGAAATGCTTCAAATAACTGGTGTAACATATCTAAGTTAATAAACCTTCTTAAACGAACTGAAGTTAACATAAAGCCATAACGGCATAACGGCAGTGCATTTAGAAAAATTCCGTTATCTTATATTTAGGTATAAAGTCGATTGTCTTGTATATGCGCATTTAGCAATCGATATGGAAATGCTTCAAATCATTAGTTTAACATATTTAAGTTAATAAAGCTTTTTTAACGCACTGAAGTTAACATAAAGCCATGGCGGCATAACGGCAGTGCATTTAGAAGAATTCCGTTATCTTATGTTAAGGTATAAATTCGATTTTCTTGTATATACGCATTTAGCAAGCGATATCGAAATGCTGCAAATCATTAGTTTAACATATTTAAGTTAATTAACCTTCTTTAACGTATTGAAGTTGACATAAGGCCATGGCGGCATAACGACAGTACTTTTGGAAAAATTCCGTAGTCTTATATGTATTTAGGTATACAGAGGATCTTCTTGTATATATGCATTAAACAATCAATATCGAAATGCTTCAAATCATTAGTTTAACATATTTAATTTAATTAGCCTACTTTATCGTACTGAAGTTTACATAAAGCCTTAACGGTATGACGGCAGTGCATTTAGAAGAATTTCTTAATCTTATATTTAGGTATAAAGTCGATTTTCTTGTATATATGCATTTCGCAATCGTATTTGAAATGCTTCAAATCTTTTGTTTAACATATTTAAGTTAATAAACCTTCTTTAACGAACTGAAGTTTACATAAAGCCATGGCGGCATAAGGTCAGTGCATTTGGAAGATTTCCGTAATCTTATATTTAGGTATAAAGTCGATTTTCTTGTATATACACATTTAGCGATCGATATCGAAACGCTTCAAATCATTATTTCAATATATTTAAGTTAATTAACTTTCTTTACCTTACTGAAGTTTACATAAAGCCTTAACGGTATAAAGGCAGTGCATTTGGAAGAATTCCGTAATCTTATATTTAGGTATAAAGTCGATTTTGTTGTATTTACACATTTAGCAATCGATATCGAAATGCTTCAAACAATTAGTTTAACATATTTAAAATAATTGACCTACTTTATCTTACTGAAGTCTACAAAAACCTAAACGGCATAACGGCAGTGCATTTAGAAGAATTACGTAATCTTATATTTGGGTATAAAGTCGATTTTCTTGTATATACACATTAAGCAATCGATATCAAAATGCTTCAAATCATTAGTTTAACATATTAAAGTAAATAAACCCTCTTTAACGAACTGAAGTTGGCATAAAGTCATAGCGACATAACGGCAGTGCATGTAGAAGAATTCCGTAATCTTATGTTTAAGTATAAAGTCGATTTTCTTGTATATACGCATTTAGCAATCGATATCGAAATGCTTCAAATCATTAGTTTCACATATTTAAGTTAATAAAACCTTTTTAACGAACTGAAGTTGGCATAAAGCCATGGCGGCATAACGGCAGTGCATGTAGAAGAATTCCGTAATCTTATATTTAGGTTAAAGTCTATTTTTATGTATTTATACATTTGGGAATCGATATCGAGATGCTTCAAATAATTACTTTAACATATTTAAGTTAAACAACCTTTTTTAACGTACTGAAGTTTATATAAAGCCATAACGGCGGTGTATATCGATGAATTCCGTAATCTTATATTTATGTATAAAGTCGATTTTCTTGTATTTACATATTTAGCAATCGATATCGAAATGCTTCAAATCATTAGTTTAACATATTTAAGTTAATTAACCCTCTTTATCATACTGAAGTCTACAAACGTCTTAACGGCATAACGGCAAAGCATTTAGAAGAATTACGTAATCTTATAATTAGGTATAAAGTCGATTTTCTTGTATATACTCATTTAGCAATCGAAATCGAAATGATTCAAATCATTAGTTTAACATATTAAAGTTAACAAACCTTCTTTAACGCACTGAAGTTAACACAAAGCCATGGCGGCATAACGGCAGTGCATGTAGAAGAATTTTGTAATCTTATATTTAGCTATAAATTCGCTTTTTTTGTATATACACATTTAGCAATCGATATCTAAATGCTTCAAATCATTAGTTTAACACATTTAAGTTAATTAACCCTTTTTAACGTATTGAAGTTGATATGAAGCCATGGCGGCATAATGACAGTACATTCGGAAGAATTCCATAATCTTATATTTAGGTATAAAGTCAATTTTCTTGTATATATACATTAAGCAATCGATATCGAAATGCTTCAAATAACTGGTTTAACATATTTAAGTTAATAAACCTTCTTTAACTAACTGAAGTTAACATAAAGCCATAACGGTATAACGTCAGTGCATTTGGAAGAATTCCGTAAACTTATATTTAGGTATAAAGTCCATTTTGTTGTATATATGCATTTAGCAATCGATTTCGAAAATCTTCAAATCATTAGTTTAACATATTTAAGTTAATAAAGCTTCTTTAACGCACTGAAGTCCACATAAAGGCTTAACGGCATAACGGCAGTGAATTTAGAAGAATTCCGTTATCATATATTTAGGTATAAATTCGATTTTGTTGTATATATACATTCAGCAATCGATATGGAAATGCTTCAAATCATTAGTTTAACATATTTAAGTTGATTAACCTTCTTTAACCTATTGAAGTATATATAAAGCCATGGCGGCTTAACGGCAGTGCATTTAGAAGAATTCCGTAAATTATATTTAGGTATAAAGTCGATTTTGTTGTATATACACATTTAGCAATCGATATCGAAATGCTTCCAATTATTAGTTTAACATATTTAAGTTAATTATCCTTCTATAAGATACTGAAGTTGATATAAAGCCTTGGCGGCATAACGACAGTATATTTGGAAGAATTCTGTAATCTTATATTTAGGTAGAATGTCGATTTTCTTGTATATATGCATTAAGAAATCGATTTCGAAATGCTTCAAATAACTGGTGTAACATATCTAAGTTAATAAACCTTCTTAAACGAACTGAAGTTAACATAAAGCCATAACGGCATAACGGCAGTGCATTCAGAAAAATTCCGTTATCTTATATTTAGGTATAAAGTCGATTTTCTTGTATATGCGCATTTAGCAATCGATATGGAAATGCTTCAAATCATTAGCTGAACATACTTAAGTTAATAAAGCTTCTTTAACGCACTGAAGTTAACATAAAGCCATGGCGGCATAACGGCAGTGCATGTAGAAAAATTCCGTAATCTTATATTTAGGTATAAAGTCGATTTTCTTGTATATACACATTTAGCAATCGATATCGAGATGCTTCAACTCATTAGTTTAACATATTTAAGTTAATAAACCTTCTTCAACGATCTGAAGTTGGCTAAAAGCAATGGCGGCATAACGGCAGTACTTTTAGAAAAATTCCGTAGTCTTATATTTAGGTATAAAGTCGATCTTCTTGTATATATGCATTTAGCAATCGATATCTAAATGCTTCAAATCATTAGTTTAACACATTTAAGTTAATTAACCCTTTTTAACGTATTGAAGTTGATATGAAGCCATGGCGGCATAATGACAGTACATTCGGAAGAATTCCATAATCTTATATTTAGGTATAAAGTCAATTTTCTTGTATATATACATTAAGCAATCGATATCGAAATGCTTCAAATAACTGGTTTAACATATTTAAGTTAATAAAGCTTTTTTAACGCACTGAAGTTAACATAAAGCCATGGCGGCATAACGGCAGTGCATTTAGAAGAATTCCGTTATCTTATGTTTAGGTATAAATTCGATTTTCTTGTATATACGCATTTAGCAAGCGATATCGAAATGCTGCAAATAATTAGTTTAACATATTTAAGTTAATTAACCTTCTTTAACATATTGAAGTTGACATAAGGCCATGGCGACATAACGACAGTACTTTTAGAAAAATTCCGTAGTCTTATATTTAGGTATAAAGTCGATCTTCTTGTATATATGCATTAAACAATCAATATCGAAATGCTTCAAATCATTAGTTTAACATATTTAATTTAATTAGCCTACTTTATCGTACTGAAGTTTACATAAAGCCTTAACGGTATGACGGCAGTGCATTTAGAAGAATTCCTTAATCTTATATTTAGATATAAAGTCGATTTTCTTGTATATATGCATTTCGCAATCGTATTTGAAATGCTTCAAATCTTTTGTTTAACATATTTAAGTTAATAAACCTTCTTTAACGAACTGAAGTTTACACAAAGCCATGGCGGCATAAGGTCAGTGCATTTGGAAGATTTCCGTAATCTTATATTTAGGTATAAAGTCGATTTTCTTGCATATACACATTTAGCGATCGATATCGAAACGCTTCAAATCATTATTTCAATATATTTAAGTTAATTAACTTTCTTTACCTTACTGAAGTTTACATAAAGCCTTAACGGTATAAAGGCAGTGCATTTGGAAGAATTCCGTAATCTTATATTTAGGTATAAAGTCGATTTTGTTGTATTTACACATTTAGCAATCGATATCGAAATGCTTCAAACAATTAGTTTAACATATTTAAAATAATTGACCTTCTTTATCTTACTGAAGTCTACAAAAACCTAAACGGCATAACGGCAGTGCATTTAGAAGAATTACGTAACCTTATATTTGGGTATAAAGTCGATTTTCTTGTATATACACATTTAGCAATCGATATCAAAATGCTTCAAATCATTAGTTTAACATATTCAAGTTAATAAACCCTCTTTAACGAACTGAAGTTGGCATAAAGTCATGGCGGCATAACGGCAGTGCATGTAAAAAGAATTCCGTAATCTTATTTTTAAAGGTATAAAGTCGATTTTCTTGTATATACGCATTTAGCAATCGATATCAAAGATGCTTAAAACTCATTAGTTTCACATATTTAAGTTAAAAAAACCTTCTTCAACGATCTGAAGTTGGCTAAAGCCATGGCGGCATAACGGCAGTGCTTTTAGAAAAATTCCGTAGTCTTATATTTAGGTATAAAGTCGATCTTCTTGTATATATGCATTTAGCAATCGATATCTAATGCTTCAAATAATTAGTTTAACACATTTAAGTTAATTAACCCTTTTTAACGTATTGAAGTTGATATGAAGCCATGGCGGCATAATGACAGTACATTCGGAAGAATTCCATAATCTTATATTTAGGTATAAAGTCAATTTTCTTGTATATATACATTAAGCAATCGATATCGAAATGCTTCAAATAACTGGTTTAACATATTTAAGTTAATAAAGCTTTTTTAACGCACTGAAGTTAACATAAAGCCATGGCGGCATAACGGCAGTGCATTTAGAAGAATTCCGTTATCTTATGTTTAGGTATAAATTCGATTTTCTTGTATATACGCATTTAGCAAGCGAATCGAAATGCTGCAAATAATTAGTTTAACATATTTAAGTTAATTAACCTTCTTTAACATATTGAAGTTGACATAAGGCCATGGCGACATAACGACAGTACTTTTAGAAAAATTCCGTAGTCTTATATTTAGGTATAAAGTCGATCTTCTTGTATATATGCATTAAACAATCAATATCGAAATGCTTCAAATCATTAGTTTAACATATTTAATTTAATTAGCCTACTTTATCGTACTGAAGTTTACAAAAGCCTTAACGGTATGACGGCAGTGCATTTAGAAGAATTCCTTAATCTTATATTTAGATATAAAGTCGATTTTCTTGTATATATGCATTTCGCAATCGTATTTGAAATGCTTCAAATCTTTTGTTTAACATATTTAAGTTAATAAACCTTCTTTAACGAACTGAAGTTTACACAAAGCCATGGCGGCATAAGGTCAGTGCATTTGGAAGATTTCCGTAATCTTATATTTAGGTATAAAGTCGATTTTCTTGCATATACACATTTAGCGATCGATATCGAAACGCTTCAAATCATTATTTCAATATATTTAAGTTAATTAACTTTCTTTACCTTACTGAAGTTTACATAAAGCCTTAACGGTATAAAGGCAGTGCATTTGGAAGAATTCCGTAATCTTATATTTAGGTATAAAGTCGATTTTGTTGTATTTACACATTTAGCAATCGATATCGAAATGCTTCAAACAATTAGTTTAACATATTTAAAATAATTGACCTTCTTTATCTTACTGAAGTCTACAAAAACCTAAACGGCATAACGGCAGTGCATTTAGAAGAATTACGTAACCTTATATTTGGGTATAAAGTCGATTTTCTTGTATATACACATTTAGCAATCGATATCAAAATGCGTCAAATCATTAGTTTAACATATTCAAGTTAATAAACCCTCTTTAACGAACTGAAGTTGGCATAAAGTCATAGCGACATAACGGCAGTGCATGTAGAAGAATTCCGTAATCTTATGTTTAAGTATAAAGTCGATTTTCTTGTATATACGCATTTAGCAATCGATATCGAAATGCTTCAAATCATTAGTTTCACATATTTAAGTTAATAAAACCTTTTTAACGAACTGAAGTTGGCATAAAGCCATGGCGGCATAACGGCAGTGCATGTAGAAGAATTCCGTAATCTTATATTTAGGTTAAAGTCTATTTTTATGTATTTATACATTTGGGAATCGATATCGAGATGCTTCAAATAATTACTTTGACATATTTAAGTTAAACAACCTTTTTTAACGTACTGAAGTTTATATAAAGCCATAACGGCGGTGTATTTCGATGAATTCCGTAATCTTATATTTATGTATAAAGTCGATTTTCTTGTATTTACATATTTAGCAATCGATATCGAAATGCTTCAAATCATTAGTTTAACATATTTAAGTTAATTAACCCTCTTTATCATACTGAAGTCTACAAACGTCTTAATGGCAGAACGGCAAAGCATTTAGAAGAATTACGTAATCTTATATTTAGGTATAAAGTCGATTTTCTTGTATATACTCATTTAGCAATCGAAATCGAAATGATTCAAATCATTAGTTTAACATATTAAAGTTAACAAACCTTCTTTAACGCACTGAAGTTAACACAAAGCCATGGCGGCATAACGGCAGTGCATGTAGAAGAATTCTGTAATCTTATATTTAGCTATAAATTCGCTTTTTTTGTATATACACATTTAGCAATCGATATCTAAATGCTTCAAATCATTAGTTTAACATATTTATGTTAATTAACCCTTTTTAACGTATTGAAGTTGAAATAAAGCCATGGCGGCATAATGACAGTACATTTGGAAAAATTCCGTAGTCTTATATTTAGGTATAAAGTCGATTTTCTTGTATATATGCATTAAACAATCAATATCGAAATGCTCCAAATCATTAGTTTAACATATTTATGTTAATTAACCCTTTTTAACGTATTGAAGTTGATATAAAGCCATGGCGGCATAATGACAGTACATTTGGAAAAATTCCGTAATCTTATATTTAGGTATAAAGTTAATTTTCTTGTATATATACATTAAGCCATCGATATCGAAATGGTTCACGTAACTGGTTTGACATATTTAAGTTAATAAACCTTCTTTAACGAACTGAAGTTGGCATAAAGCCATGGCGGCATAACGGCAGTGCATGTAGAAGAATTCCGTAATCTTATATTTAGGTGTAAATTCGATTTTCTTGTATATACACATTTAGCAATCGATATCGAAATGCTTCAAATCATTAGTTTAACATATTTAAATTAATTAACCTTCTTTATCTTACTGAAGTTAACATAAAGCCATAACGGCATAGCGGCAGTGCATTTAGAAAAATTCCGTTATCATATATTTATGTATAAAGTTGATTTTCTTGTATATACACATTTAGCAATTGATATCGAAACGATTCAAATCACTGGTTTAACATATTTAAGTTAATAAACCTTCTTTAATGAGCTGAAGTTGGCATAAAGCCATGGCGGCATAACGGCAGTGCATTTATAAGAATTTCGTAATCATATATTTAGGTATAAAGTCGATTTTGTTGCATATGCACATTTAGCAATCGATATCGATATGCTTCAAATCATTAGTTTAACATATTTAAGTAAACAAACTTTTTTTTAGCTTACTGAAGTCTACATAAAGCCGTGGCGCTATAACGGCAGTGCATTTAGAAGAATTCTGTAATCATATATTTAGGTATAAAGTCGATTTTCTTGTATATACACATTTAGCAATCGATAACGAAATGCTACAAATCTTTAGTTTAGCATATTTAGTTAAATTAACCTTCTTTAACGTATTGAAGGTGATATAAAGCCATGGCGGCATAACGACAGTACATTTGGAAGAATTCCGTTATCTTATATTTAGAAATAAAGAAAATTTTCTTGTATACAAGCAATTAGCAATCGATATCGAAATGCTTCAAATAACTGGTATAACATATCTAAGTTAATAAACCTTCATTAACGAACTGAAGTTAACATAAAGCCATAACGGCATAACGGCAGTGCATTTAGAATAATTCCGTAAGTTTATATTTAGGTATAAAGTCGACTTTCTTGTATACAAGCATTTAGCAATCGATATCGAAATGCTTCAAATCATTAGTTTAACATATTGAAGTTAATAAACTTTTTTTAGTTTCCTGAAGTCTACATAAAGCCTTAACGGTATAACGGAAGTGCATTCAGAAGAATTCCGTAATGTTATAATTTTATATTTAGGTATAAAGTCGATTTTCTTGTATTTACACATTTAACAATCGATATCGAAAATCTTGAAATCATTAGTTTAACATATTTAAGTTAATTAGCCCTCTTTATCTTACTGAAGACTACAAAAACCTTAACGGCATAACGGCGGTGCATTTAGAAGAATTCCGTAATCATATATTTAGGTATAAAGTCGATTTTCTTGTATATACACATTTAGCAATCGATATCGAAATGCTTCAAAACATTAGTTTAACATATTTAAGTTAATTAACCTTCTTTAACGTATTGAAGTTGATATAAAGCCATGGCGGCATAACGGCAGTGCATGTAGAAGAATTCCGTAAACTTATATTTAGCTATGAATTCGATTTTTTTGTATAGTCACATTTAGCAATCGGTATCTAAATGCTTCAAATCATTAGTTTAACATATTTAAGTTAATTAACCTTTTTTAACATATTGAAGTTGATATAAAGCCTTGGCGGCATAACGACAGAACATTTGGAAGAATTCCGTAATCTTATATTTAGGTAGAAAGTCGATTTTCTTGTATATATGCATTAAGAAATCGATTTCGAAATGCTTCAAATAACTGGTGTAACATATCTAAGTTAATAAAGCTTCTTTAACGCACTGAAGTTAACATAAAGCCATGGTGGCTTAACGGCAATGCATTAAGAAGAATCCCGTAAGCTAATGTTTATGTATAAAGTCGATTTTCTTGTATATGCACATTTAGCAATCGATATGGAAACGCTTCAAATCATAAGTTTAACATATTTAAGTTAATAAAGCTTTTTTAACACACTGAAGTTAACATAAAGCCATGGCGGCATAACGGCAGTGCATTTAGAAGAATTCCGTAAGCTTATATTTAGGTATAAAGTCGATTTTGTTGTATATACGCATTTAGCAATCGATATCGAAATGCTTCAAATCATTAGTTTAACATATTTATGCTAATTAACCTTCTTTGACGTATTGAAGGTGATATAAAGCCATGACGGCATAACGACAGTACATTTGGAAGAATTCCGTAATCTTATATTTAGGCATAAAGAAGATTTTCTTGTATATATGCATTTAGCAATCGATTTCGAAAATCTTCAAATCATTAGTTTAACATATTTGAGTTAATTAACCTTCTTTAACGAACGGAAGTTGGCATAAAGCCATGGCGGCATAACGGCAGTGCATGTAGAAGAATTCCGTAATCTTATGTTTAGGTATAAATTCGATTTTTTTGTATATGCACATTAAGCAATCGTTATCGAAATGCTTCAAATCATTAGTTTAACATATTTAAGTTAATTAACCCTCTTTATCCTACTGAAGTCTACAAACGCCTTAACGGCATAACGGCAAAGCATTTAGAAGAATAACGTAATCTTATATTTAGGTATAAAGTCGATTTTCTTGTATATACTCATTTCGCAATCGATATCGAAATGCTTCAAATCATAAGTTTAACATATTTGAATTAACAAACCTACTTTAACGAACTGAAGTTAACTCAAAGCCATGGCGGCATAACGGCAGAGCATGTAGAAGAATTCCGTAATCTTATATTCAGGTATAAATTCGATTTTTTTGTATATACACATTTTGCAATCGATATCGAAATGCTTCAAATCATTAGTTTAACATATTAAAGTTAATAAACCCTCTTTAACGAACTGAAGTTGGCATAAAGCCATGGCGGCATAAGGTCAGTGCATTTGGAAGATTTCCGTAATCTTATATTTAGGTATAAAGTCGATTTTCTTGTATCTACTTATTTATCAATCGATATCGAAATGCTTCAAATCATTAGTTTAACATATTATAGTTAATAAACTTTTTTTAGCTTCCTGAAGTCTACATAAAGCCTTAACGGCATATCGGCAATGCATTTAGAAGAATCACGTAATGTTATATTTAGGTATAAAGTCGATTTTCTTGTATATACACATTTAGCAATCGATATCGAAATGCTTCAAATCATTAGTTTTACATTTTCAAGTTATTTATAATAAACCTTCTTTAACACACTGAAGTATACATAAAGCCTTAACGGTATAGCTGCAGTGCATTTAGAAGAATTCCGTAATCTTATATTTAGGTATAAAATCGATTTTCTTGTATATACACATTTAGAATCGATATCGAAATGCTTCAAATCATTAGCTTAACATATTTAAGTTAATTCACCCTTTTATCTTACTGAAATCTACAAAAAGCCTTATCGGCATGAAGGCAGTGCATTTAGACGAATTCCGTATTCTTATATTTAGGTATAAAGTCGATTTTGTTGTATATATACAATTAGCAATCGATATCGAGATGCTTCAACTCATAAGTTTAACCTATTTAAGTCAATAAACCTTTTTTAACGAACTGAAGTTTACATAAAGCCATGGTGGCATAACGGCAGTGCATTTAGAAGAATTCTGTTATCTTATGTTTAGGTATAAAGTCGATTTTCTTGTATATAATCATTTAGAATCGATATCGAAATGCTTCAAATCATTAGCTTAACATATTTAAGTTAATTCACCCTTTTATCTTACTGAAATCTACATAAAGCCTTAACGGCATAACGGCAGTGCATTTAGAAGAATTACCTAATCTTATTTTTAGGTATGAATTCGATTTTCTTGTATATACACGTTTAGCAATCGAAATCGAAATGCTTCAAATTATTAGTTTAACATATTTAAGTTAATAAACCTTAAACGCACAGAAGTCTACATAAAGCCTTAACGGTATAACTGCAGTGCACTTAAAAGGACTCCGTAATCTTATATTTAGGTATAAAGTCGATTTTCTTGTATTTACATATTTAGCAATCGATATCGAAATGCTTCAAATCATAAGTTTAGCATATCTAAGTTAATTAACCCTCTTTATCTTACTGAAGTCTACATAGAGCCTCAACGGCATAACGGCAGTGCATTTAGAAGAACTACGTAATCTTATATTTAGGTATAAAGTCGATTTTCTTGTATTTACTCATTTAGCAATCGATATCGAAAGGCTTCAACTTATAAGTTTAACATATTTAAGTTAATAAACCTTCTTCAACGAACTGAAGTTGGCATAAAGCCATGGCGGCATAACGGCAGTGCATGTAGAAGAATTCCGTTATCTTATATTTAGGTATAAAGTCGATTTTGTTGTATATACACATTTAGCAATCGATATCGAAATGCTTCAAACTATTAGGTTAACATATTTAAGTTAATAAACCATCTTTAACGTATTGAAGGTGATATAAAGCCATGGCGGCATAACGACAGTACATTTGGAAGAATTCTGTTAACCTATGTTTAGGTACAAAGTCAGGTTTCTTGTGTTAGCACATTTAGCAATCGATATCGAAATGCTTCAAATCATTAGTTTAACTTATTTATGCTAATTAACCTTCTTTGTCGTATTGAAGGTGATATAAAGCCATGACGGCATAACGACAGTACATTTGGAAGAATTCCGTAATCTTATATTTAGGTATAAAGAAGATTTTCTTGTATATATGCATTTAGCAATCGATTTCGAAAATCTTCAAATCATTAGTTTAACATATTTGAGTTAATTAACCTTCTTTAACGAACGGAAGTTGGCATAAAGCCATGGCGGCATAACGGCAGTGCATGTAGAGGAATTCCGTAATCTTATGTTTAGGTATAAATTCGATTTTTTTGTATATGCACATTTAGCAATCGTTATCGAAATGCTTCAAATCATTAGTTTAACATATTTAAGTTAATTAACCCTCTTTATCCTACTGAAGTCTACAAACGCCTTAACGGCATAACGGCAAAGCATTTAGAAGAATAACGTAATCTTATGTTTAGGTATAAAGTCGATTTTCTTGTATATACTCATTTCGCAATCGATATCGAAATGCTTCAAATCATAAGTTTAACATATTTGAATTAACAAACCTACTTTAACGAACTGAAGTTAACTCAAAGCCATGGCGGCATAACGGCAGAGCATGTAGAAGAATTCCGTAATCTTATATTCAGGTATAAATTCGATTTTTTTGTATATACACATTTTGCAATCGATATCGAAATGCTTCAAATCATTAGTTTAACATATTAAAGTTAATAAACCCTCTTTAACGAACTGAAGTTGGCATAAAGCCATGGCGGCATAACGGCAGTGCATGTAGAAGAATTCCGTAATCTTATGTTGAGGTATAAAGTCGATTTTGTTGTATACACACATTTAGCAATTAATATCGAAATGCTTCAAATCATTAGTTTAACATATTTAAGTTAATAAAGCTTCTTTAACGCACTGAAATTAACATAAAGCCATAACGGTATAACGGCAATGCATTTGGAAGAATTCCGTAAACTTATATTTAGGTATAAAGTCGAATTTCTTGTATATACACATTTAGCAATCGATAGCGCGATGCTTCAATTCATTAGTTTAACATATTTAAGTTAGTAAACCTTCTTCAACGAACTGAAGTTGTCTTAAAGCCATGGCGGCATAACGGCAGTGCATGTAGAAGAATTCCGTAATCTTATGTTGAGGTATAAAGTCGATTTTGTTGTATACACACATTTAGCAATTAATATCGAAATGCTTCAAATCATTAGTTTAACATATTTAAGTTAATAAAGCTTCTTTAACGCACTGAAATTAACATAAAGCCATAACGGTATAACGGCAATGCATTTGGAAGAATTCCGTTATCTTATATTTAGGTAAAATGTCGATTTTCTTGTATTTACGTATTTAGCAATCGATATCGAAATGCTTCAAATCATTAGTTTAACATATTTAAGTTAAAAAACCTTTAACGCACAGAGGTCTACATGAAGCCTTAACGGTATAACTGCAGTGCATTTAAAAGAATTCCGTAATCTTATATTTAGGTACAGAGTCGATTTTTTTGTATATATACATTAAGAAATTGATATCGAAATGCTTCAAATCATTAGTTTAACATATTTAAGTTAATAAACCTTCTTCAACGCACTGAAGTTGTCATAAAGCCATGGCGGCATAACGGCAGTGCATGTAGAAGAATTCCGTAATCTTATATTTAGGTACAAAGTCGATTTTCTTGTATATATGCGTTAAGCAATCGATATCGAAATGCTTCAAATCATTAGCTTAACATATCTAAGTTAATAAAGCTTCTTTAACGCAATGAAGTTAACATAAAGCCATGGCGGCATAACGGCAGTGCATGTAGAAAAATTCCGTAATGTTATATTTAGGTATAAAGCCGATTTTCGTGTATATACGCATTTAGCAATCGATATCGAGATGCTTCAATTCATTAGTTTAACATATTTAAGTTAATAAACCTTCTTTAACGCACTGAAGTTGTCATAAAGCCATGGCGGCATAACGGCAGTGCATGTAGAAGAATTCCGTAATCTTATATTTAGGTATAAAGTCGATTTTCTTGTATTTACGTATTTAGCAATCGATACCGAAATGCCTCAATTCAATAGTTTAACATATTTAACATAACGCACTGAAGTTGTCATAAAGCCATGGCGGCATAACGGCAGTGCATGTAGAAGAATTCCGTAATCTTATATTTA
Source organism: Bactrocera correcta (assembly GCA_027475135.1). Taxonomy (NCBI): domain Eukaryota; kingdom Metazoa; phylum Arthropoda; class Insecta; order Diptera; family Tephritidae; genus Bactrocera; species Bactrocera correcta. Next base: position 7,478,211 of record CM050324.1, on the reverse strand, counting down.
GGTATAAAGTCGATTTTGTTGTATATATACATTTAGCAATCGATATCGAGATGCTTCAACTCATTAGTTTAACATATTTAAGTGAATAAACCTACTTTAACGAACTGAAGTTGACATAAAGCCATGGCGGAATAGCGGCAGTGCATTTGGAAGAATTCCGTTATCCTATGTTTAGGTATAAAGTCAGGTTTCTTGTATTAGCACATTTAGCAATCGATATCGAAATGCTTCAAATCATTAGTTTAACATATTTAAGTTAAATTACTTTTTTTACCCTACCGAAGGTGACATAAAGCCATGGCGGCATAACGGCAGTGCATTTAGAAGAATTACGTAACCTTATAATTAGGTATAAAGTCGATTTTCTTGTATATACACATTTAGCAATTGATATCGAAATGCTTCAAATCATTAGTTTAACATATTTCAGTTAATAAACCTTTAACGCACAGAAGTCTACATAAAGCCTTAACGGTATAACTGCAGTGCATTTAAAAGAATTCCGTAATCTTATATTTAGGTACAAAGTCGATTTTCTTGTATTTACATATTTAGCAATCGATATCGAAATGCTTCAAATCATAAGTTTAACATATTTAAGTTAATTATTCTCCTCTATCTTACTGAAGTCTACATAAAGCCTTAACGGCATAACGGCAGTGCATTTAGAAGAATTCCGTTATCTTATATTTAGGTATAAATTCGATTTTCTTGTATATACACATTTATCAATCGATATCGAAATGTTTTAAATCATTAGTTTAACATATTTAAGTCAGTTAACCTTCTTTAACTTATTGAAGTTGATATAAAGCCATGGCGGCATAACGGCAGTGCATTTAGAAGAAATTCGTAATCTTATATTTAGGTATAAATTCGATTTTCTTGTTTATACACATTAAGCAATCGATATCGAAATGCTTCAAATCGATAGTTTAACATATTTAAGGTTATTAACCTTCTTTATCTTACTGAAGTTTACATAAAGCCATAACGGTATAACGGCAGTGCATTTAGAAGAATTCCGTAATCTTATATTTAGGTATAAATTCGATTTTGTTGTATATATACAATTAGCAATCGATATCGAGATGCTTCATCTCATAAGTTTAACATATTTAAGTTAGTAAACCTTCTTTAACGATCTGAAGTTGGCACATAGCCATGGCGGCATAGCTGCAGTGCATGAAAAGAATTCCGTAATCTTATATATAGGTATAAAATTGATTTTCTTGTATATACTCATTTTGCTATCGATATCGAAATGCTTAAAATCATTAGTTTAATATATTAAGTTAATAAACATTTTTTAGCTTACTGAAGTCTACATAAAGCCTTAACGGTATAATGGCAGTGCATTTAGAAGAATTCCGTAATGTTATAATTTTATATTTAGGTATAAAGTCGATTTTCTTATATTTACACATTTAGTAATCGATATCGAAATACTTCAAACCGCTAGTTTAACATATTTAAAATAATTAACCTTCTTTAACGTATTGAAGGTGATAAAAAGCCATGGCGGCATAACGACAGTACATGTGGAAGAATTCCGTAATCTTATATTTAGTTATAAATTCGATTTTCTTGTATGTATACATTTCGCAATCGATATCGAAATGCTTCAGATAACTGGTTTAACATATTTGAGTTAATTAGCCTTCTCTATCTTACTGAAGTTTACATAAAGCCATAACGGCATAACGGCAGTATTTTTATATGAATTCCGTAATCTTATATTTAGGTATAAAGTCGATTTTTTTGTACATACACATTTAGCAATCGATATCGAAATGCTTCAAATCATTAGTTTAACATATTTAAGTTAATTAACCCTCTTTTTCATACTGAAGTCTACAAAAGCCTTAACGGCATAACGGCAGTGCATTTAGAAGAATTCCGTTATCTTATATTTAGGTATAAACTCGATTTTCTTGTATATACACATTTAGCAAGCGATATCGAAATGTTTCAAATCATTAGTTTAACATATTTAAGTTATTTAACCTTCTTTAACATATTGAAGTTGATATAAAGCCATGGCGGCATAACGGAAGTGCATGTAGAAGAATTCCGTAATCTTATATTCAGGTATAAAGTCGATTTTCTTGTATATACACTTTTAGCTATCGATATCGAAATGCTTCAAATCATTAGTTTAACATATTAAGTTAATAAACATTTTTTAGCTTAATGAGGTCTACATAAAGCCTTAACGGTATATCGGCAGTGCATTTAGAAGAAATCCGTAATGTTATAATTTTATATTTAGGTATAAAGTCGATTTTGTTGTATTTACAGATTTAGCAATCAATATCGCGATGCTTCAATTCATTAGTTTAACATATTTAAGTTAATAAACCTTCTTCAACAAACTGAAGTTGTCATAAAGCCATGGCGGCATAACGGCAGTGCATGTAGAAGAATTCCGTTATCTTATATTTAGGTAAAAAGTCGATTTTCTTGTATTTACATATTTAGCAATCGATATCGAAATGCTTCAAATCATTAGTTTAACATATTTAAGTTAATAAACTTTTAACGCACAGAGGTCTACATAAAGCCTTAACGGTATAACTGCAGTGCATTTAAAAGAATTCCGTAATCTCATATTTAGGTACAAAGTCGATTTTCTTGTATATATACATTTAGAAATTGATATCGAAATGCTTCAAATCATTAGCTTAACATATTTAAGTTAACAAACCTACTTTAACGAACTGAAGTTGACATAAAGCCATGGCGGAATAGCGGCAGTGCATTTGGAAGAATACCGTAATCTTATATTTAGGTATAAAGTCGATTTTCTTGTATATACACATTTAGCAATCGATATCGAGAAGCTTCAATTCACTAGTTTAACATATTTAAGTTAATAAACCTTCTTCAACGCACTGAAGTTGTCATAAAGCCATGGCGGCATAACGGCAGTGCATGTAGAAGAATTCCGTAATCTTATATTTAGGTATAAAGTCGATTTTGTTGTATATATGCATTAAGCAATCGATATCGAAATGCTTCAAATCATTAGCTGAACATACTTAAGTTAATAAAGCTTCTTTAACGCACTGAAGTTAACATAAAGCCATGGCGGCATAACGGCAGTGCATGTAGAAAAATTCCGTAATCTTATATTTAGGTGTAAAGTCGATTTTCTTGTATATACACATTTAGCAATCGATATCGAGATGCTTCAACTCATTAGTTTAACATATTTAAGTTAATAAACCTTCTTCAACGATCTGAAGTTGGCTTAAAGCAATGGCGGCATAACGGCAGTGCATGTAGAAGAATTCCGTAATCTTATATTTAGGTATAAAGTCGATTTTCTTGTATTTACATATTTAGCAATCGATATCGAAATGCTTCAATTCAATAGTTTAACATATTTAACATAACGCATTGAAGTTGTCATAAAGCCATGGCGGCATAACGGCAGTGCATGTAGAAGAATTCCGTAATCTGATATTTAGGTTTAAAGTCGATTTTCTTGTATATACACATTTAACAATCGATATCGAAATGCTTCAAAACATTAGTTTACCATATTTAAGTTAACAAACCTACTTTAACGAACTGAAGTTGACATAAAGCCATGGCGGAATAGCGGCAGTGCATTTGGAAGAATTCCGTTATCCTATGTTTAGGTATAAAGTCAGGTTTCTTGTACTAGCACATTTAGCAATCGATATCGAAATGCTTCAAATCATTAGTTTAACATATTTAAGTTAAATTACCTTTTTTAACCTACCGAAGGGGACATAAAGCCATGGCGGCATAACGGCAGTGCATGTAGAAGAATTCCTTAATCTTATATCTAGGTATAAAATCGATTTTCTTATATATACACATTTATCAATCGATATCGAAATGCTTCAAATCATTAGTTTAACATATTTAAGTTAATTATTCCCCTCTATCTTACTGAAGTCTATATAAAGCCTTAACGGCATAACGGCAGTGCATTTAGAAGAATTCCGTTATCTTATATTTAAGTATAAATTCGATTTTCTTGTATATACACATTTAGCAAGCGATATCGAAATATTTTAAATCATTAGTTTAACATATTTAAGTTAGTTAACCTTCTTTAATTTATTGAAGTTGATATAAAACCATGGCGGCACAACGGCAGTGCATTTAGAAGAAATTCGTAATCTTACATTTAGGAATAAATTCGATTTTCTTGTATATGCACATTAAGCAATCGATAATTAAATGCTTCAAATCGATAGTTTAACATATTTAAGGTTATTAACCTTCTTTATCGTACTGAAGTTTACATAAAGCCATAACGGTATGACGGCAGTGCATTTAGAAGAATTCCGTAATCTTATATTTAGGTATAAAGTCGATTTTGTTGCATATATACATTTAGCAAACGATATCGAGATGCTTCAACTCATTAGTTTAACATATTTAAGTTAATAAACCTTCTTTAACGATCTGAAGTTGGCATATAGCCAAGGCGGCATAGCGGCAGTGCATGAAAAGAATTCCGTAATCTTATATATAGGTATAAAATTGATTTTCTTGTATATGCTCATTTTGCTATCGATATGGAAATGCTTCAAATCATTAGTTTAATATATTAAGTTAATAAACATTTTTTAGCTTACTGAAGTCTACATAAAGCCTTAACGGTATAAGGGCAGTGCATTTAGAAGAATTCCGTAATGTTATAATTTTATATTTAGGTATAAAGTCGATTTTCTTGTATTTACACATTTAGCAATCGATATCGAAATGCTTCAAACCACTAGTTTAACATATTTAAAATAATTAACCTTCTTTATCGTATTGTAGTTGATACAAGCCATGGCCGCATAACGACAGTACATTTGGAAGAATTCCGTAATCTTATATTTAGGTATATGTAAAGTCGATTTTCTTGTATATACACATTTAGCAATCGATATCGAAATGCTTCAAATCATTAGTTTAACATATTTAAGTTAATTAACCCTCTTTTTCATACTGAAGTCTACAAAAGCCTTAACGGCATAACGGCAGTGCATTTAGAAGAATTTTATAATCTTATATTTAGGTATAAAGTCGATTTTCTTGTATATACTCATTTAGCAATCGATATCGAAATGCTTCAAATCATTAGCTTTACATTTTCAAGTTATTTATAATAAACCTTCTTTAACACACTGAAGTCTACATAAAGCCTTAACGGTATAACGGCAGTGCATTTAGAAGAATTCCGTAATCTTGTATTAAGGTATAAAGTCGATTTTCTTGTATTTGCATATTTAGCAATCGATATCGGAATGCTTCAAATAATAAGTTTAACATATTTAAGTTAATTATTCCCCTCTATCTTACTGAAGTCTACATAAAGCCTTAATGGCATAACGGCAGTGCATTTAGAAGAATTCCGTTATCTTATATTTAGGTATAAATTCGATTTTCTTGTGTATACACATTTAGCAAGCGATATCGAAATGTTTTACATCATTAGTTTAACATATTTAAGTTAGTTAACCTTCTTTAACTTATTGAAGTTTATATAAAGCCATGGCGGCATAACGGCAGTGCATTTAGAAGAAATTCGTAATCTTATATTTAGGTATAAATTCGATTTTCTTGTATATACACATTAAGCGATCGATAACGAAATGCTTCAAATCGATAGTTTAACATATTTAAGGTTATTAACCTTCTTTATCTTACCGAAGTTTACATAAAGCCATAACGGTATAACGGCAGTGCATTTAGAAGAATACCGTAATCTTATATTTAGGTATAAAGTCGATTTTGTTGTATATACACATTTAGCAATCGATATCAAGATGCTTCAACTCATTAGTTTAACATATTTAAGTTAATAAACCTTCTTTAACGATCTGAAGTTGGCATATAGCCATGGCGGTATAGCGGAAGTGCATGAAAAGAATTCCGTAATCTTATACATATATAGGTATAAAATTGATTTTCTTGTATATACTCATTTTGCTATCGAAAATATCGCAATGCTTCAAATCATTAGTTTAATTTGGAAGAATTCCGTAATCTTATATTTAGGTATAAAGTCGATTTTCTTGTATATATGCATTTAGAAATCGATATCGAAATGCTTCAAATCATTAGTTTAACATATTTAAGTTAATTCACCCTATTTATCTTCCTGAAGTCTACATAAAGCCTTAACGGCATAACGGCAGTGCATTTAGAAGAATTACGTAATCTTTTATTTAGGTATAGAGTCGATTTTCTTGTATATACTCATTTAGCAATCGATATCGAAATGCTTCAAATCATTATTTTAACATATTTAAGTTAATAAGGCTTCTTGAACGCACTGAAGTTAACATAAAGCCATGGCGGTATAACGGCAGTGTATGTAGAAGAATTCCGTAATCTTATGTTTAGGTATAAATTCGATTTTGTTGTATATACACATTTAGCTATCGATATCAAAATGCTTCAAATCATTAGTTTAACATATTAAGTTAATAAACATTTTTTAGCTTAATGAGGTCTACATAAAGCCTTAACGGTATAACGGCAGTGCATTTAGAAGAAATCCGTAATGTTATTATTTTATATTTAGGTATAAAGTCGATTTTGTTGTATTTACACATTTAGCAGTCGATATCGAAATGCTTCAAACCATTAGTTTAACATATTTAAAATAATTAACCTTCTTTAACATATTGAAGTTGATATAAAGCCATGGCGGCATAACGGCAGTGCATGTAGAAGAATTCCGTAATCTTATATTCAGGTATAAAGTCGATTTTCTTGTATATACACATTTAGCTATCGATATCGAAATGCTTCAAATCATTAGTTTAACATATTAAGTTAATAACCATTTTTTAGCTTAATGAGGTCTACATAAAGCCTTAACGGTATAACGGCAGTGCATTTAGAAGAAATCCGTAATGTTATAATTTTATATTTAGGTATAAAGTCGATTTTGTTGTATTTACACATTTAGCAGTCGATATCGAAATGCTTCAAACCATTAGTTTAACATATTTAAAATAATTAACCTTCTTTTACGTATTGTAGTTGATACAAACAATGGCGGCATAACGACGGTACATTTGGAAGAATTCCGTAATCTTATATTTAGGTATATGTAAAGTCGATTTTCTTGTATATACACATTTAGTAATCGATATCGAAATGCTTGAAATCATTAGTTTAACATATTAAAGTTAATAAACCTTCTTTAACGCACTGCAGTCTACATAAAGCCTTTACGGGATAACTGCAGTGCATTTAGAAGAATTTTATAATCTTGTATTAAGGTATAAAGTCCATTTTCTTTTCGAAATGCTTCAAATCATTAGTTTAACATATTTAAGTTAATTAACCCTCTTTTTCATACTGAAGTCTACAAAAGCCTTAACGGCTTAACGGCAGTGCATTTAGAAGAATTTTATAATCTTATATTCAGGCATAAAGTCGATTTTCTTGTATATACTCATTTAGCAATCGATATCGAAATGCTTCAAATCATTAGTTTAACATATTTAAGTTAAATTACCTTTTTTAACCTACCGAAGGTGACATAAAGCCATGGCGGCATAACGGCTGTGCATGTAGAAGAATTCCGTAATCTTATATCTAGGTATAAAATCGATTTTCTTGTATATACATATTTATCAATCGATATCGAAATGCTTCAAATCATTGGTTTAACATATTTAAGTTAATTAACCTTCTTTATCTTACTGAAGTCTACATAAAGCCTTAACGGCATAACGGCAGTGCATTTAGAAGAATTACGTAACCTTATAATTAGGTATAAATTCGATTTTCTTGTATATACTCATTTAGCAATCGATATCGAAATACTTCAAATCATTATTTTAACATATTTAAGTTAATTATTCCCGTCTATCTTACTGAAGTCTACATAAAGCCTTAACGGCATAACGGCAGTGCATTTAGAAGAATTCCGTTATCTTATATTTAGGTATAAATTCGATTTTCTTGTATATACACATTTAGCAAGCGATATCGAAATGTTTTAAATCATTAGTTTAACATATTTAAATAAGTTAACCTTCTTTAACTTATTGAAGTTGATATAAAGCCATGGGGGCATAACGGCAGTGCATTTAGAAGAAATTCGTAATTTTATATTTAGGTATAAATTCGATTTTCTTGTATATACACATTAAGCAATCGATAACGAAATGCTTCAAATCGATAGTTTAACATATTTAAGGTTATTAACCTTCTTTATCTTACTGAAGTTTACATTAAGCCATAACGGTATAACGGCAGTGCATTTAGAAGAATTCCGTAATCTTATATTTAGGTATAAATTCGATTTTGTTGTATATACACATTTAGCAATCGATATCGAGATGCTTCAACTCATTAGTTTAACATATTTAAGTTAATAAACTTTCTTCGAAGAACTGAAGTTGGCATAAAAGCATGGCGGCATAACGGCAGTGCATGTAGAAGAATTCCGTAATCTTATATTTAGGTATAAAGTCGATTTTGTTGTATACCTACATTTAGCAATCGATATCAAGATGCTTCAACTCAATAGTTTAACATATTTAAGTTAATAAACCTTCTTTAACGATCTGAAGTTGGCATATAGCCATGGCGGCATAGCGGCAGTGCTTGAAAAAAATTCCGTAATCTTATATATAGGTATAAAATTGATTTTCTTGTATATACTCATTTTGCTATCGATATCGAAATGCTTCAAATCATTAATTTAATATATTAAGTTAATAAGCATTTTTTAGCTTACTGAAGTCTACATAAAGACTTAACGGTATAATGGCAGTGCATTTAGAAGAATTCCGTAATGTTATAATTTTATATTTAGGTATAAAGTCGATTTTCTTGTAGTTACACATTTAGCAATCGATATCGAAATGCTTCAAACCACTAGTTTAAAATATTTAAAATATTTAATCTTCTTTAACGTATTGAAGGTGATAAAAAGCCATGGCGGCATAACGACAGTACATGTGGAAGAATTCCGTAATCTTATATTTAGGTATAAAATCGATATTCTTGTATGTATACATTTCGCAATCGATATCGAAATGCTTCAGATAACTGGTTTAACATATTTGAGTTAATTAACCTTCTTTATCTTACTGAAGTTTACATAAAGCCATAACGGCAGTATATTTATATGAATTCCGCTATCTTTTATTTAGGTATAAAGTCGATTTTTTTGTACATACACATTTAGCAATCGATATCGAAATGCTTCAAATCATTAGTTTAACATATTTAAGTTAATTAACCCTCTTTTTCATACTGAAGTCTACAAAAGCCTTAACGGCTTAAGGGCAGTGCATTTAGAAAAATTTTATAATCTTATATTCAGGCATAATGTCGATTTTCTTGT
>CM050324.1:7447865-7467865 GCA_027475135.1 Bactrocera correcta | reverse complement strand
TTAACGAACTGAAGTTTACATAAAGCCTTGGTGGCATAACGGCAGTGCATTTAGAAGAATTCTGTTATCTTATGTTTAGGTATAAAGTCGATTTTCTTGTATATACACATTTGGAATCGATATCGAAATGCTTCAAATCATTAGTTTAACATATTTAAGTTAATTCACCCTTTTATCTTACTGAAATCTACATAAAGCCTTAACGGCATAACGGCAGTGCATTTAGAAGAATTACCTAATCTTATATTTAGGTATAAATTCGATTTTCTTGTATATACGCATTTACCAAGCGATATCGAAATGCTTCAAATCATTAGTTTAACATATTTAAGTTAATTAACCTTCTTTAACGTATTGAAGTTGACATAAGGCCATGGCGGCATAACGACAGTACTTTTGGAAGAACTCCGTAGTCTTATATTTAGGTATAAAGTCGATTTTCTTGTATATATGCATTAAACAATCAATATCGAAATGCTTCAAATCATTAATTTAACATATTTAATTTAATTAGCCTACTTTATCGTACTGAAGTTTACATAAAGCCTTAACGGTATGACGGCAGTGCATTTAGAAGAATTACGTTATCTTATATTTAGGTATAAAGTCGATTTTCTTGTATATACTCATTTAGCAATCGATATCGAAATGCCTCAAATCATTAGTTTAACATATTTAAATTAATTAACTCTCTTTATCTTACTGAAGTCTACAAACGCCTTAACGGCATACCGGCAAAACATTTAGAAGAATTACGTAATCTTATATTTAGGTATAAAGTCGATTTTCTTGTATATACGCATTTACCAAGCGATATCGAAATGCTTCAAATCATTAGTTTCACATATTTAAGTTAATAAAACCTTTTTAACGAACTGAAGTTGGCATAAAGCCATGGCGGCATAACGGCAGTGCATGTAGAAGAATTCCGTAATCTTATATTTAGGTTAAAGTCTATTTTTATGTATTTATACATTAGGGAATCGATATCGAGATGCTTCAAATAATTACTTTAACATATTTAAGTTAAACAGCCTTTTTTAACGTACTGAAGTTTATATAAAGCCATAACGGCAGTGCATTTCAATGAATTCCGTAATCTTATATTTATGTATAAAGTCGATTTTCTTGTATTTACATATTTAGCAATCGATATCGAAATGCTTCAAATCATTAGTTTAACATATTTAAGTTAATTAACCCTCTTTATCATACTGAAGTCTACAAACGCCTTAACGGCATAACGGCAAAGCATTTAGAAGAATTACGTTATCTTATATTTAGGTATAAAGTCGATTTTCTTGTATATACTCATTTAGCAATCGAAATCGAAGTGATTCAAATCATTAGTTTAACATATTAAAGTTAACAAACCTACTTTAACGCACTGAAGTTAACACAAAGCCATGGCGGCATAACGGCAGTGCATGTAGAAGAATTCTGTAATCTTATATTTAGCTATATATTCGCTTTTTTTGTATATACACATCTAGCAATCGATATCTAAATGCTTCAAATCATTAGTTTAACATATTTAAGTTAATTAACCCTTTTTAACGTATTGAAGTTGATATAAAGCCATGGCGGCATAATGACAGTACATTCGGAAGAATTCCATAATCTTATATTTAGGTATAAAGTCAATTTTCTTGTATATATACATTAAGCAATCGATATCGAAATGCTTCAAATAACTGGTTTAACATATTTAAGTTAATAAACCTTCTTTAACTAACTGAAGTTAACATAAAGCCATAACGGTATAACGTCAGTGCATTTGGAAGAATCCCGTAAACTTATATTTAGGTATAAAGTCGATTTTGTTGTATATAGCATTAGCAATCGATTTCGAAAATCTTCAAATCATTAGTTTAACATATTTAAGTTAATAAAGCTTCTTTAACGCACTGAAGTCCACATAAAGGCATGCGGCATAACGGCAGTGCATTTAGAAGAATTCCGTTATCTTATATTTAGGTATAAATTCGATTTTGTTGTATATACACATTTAGCAATCGATATCGAAATGCTTCAAATCATTAGTTTAACATATTTAAGTAAATAAACCTTCTTTAACTATTGAAGTTATATAAAGCCATGGCGGCATAACGACAGTACATTTGGAAGAATTCCGTAATCTTATATTTAGGTATAAAGTCAGATTTTCTTGTATATATACATTTAGCAATCGATATCGAAATGCTTCAAATAACTAGTTTAACATATTTAAGTTAATAAACCTTCTTTAACGAACTGAAGTTAACATAAAGCCATAACGGCATAACGGCAGTGCATTTAGAAGAATTCCGTAACTTATATTTAGGTATAAAGTCGATTTTGTTGTATATAGCATTTAGCAATCAATATTTGAAAAACTTCAAATCATTACTTTAACATATTTAAATTAATAAACCTTCTTTAACGCACTGAAGTCCACATAAAGGAAAGGCATAACGGCATAACGGCAGTGCATTTAGAAGAATTCCGTTATCTTATATTTAGGTATAAATTCGATTTTGTTGTATATACACATTTAGCAATCGATACCGAAATGCTTCCAATCATAAGTTTAACATATTTAAGTTAATTAACCTTCTTTAACGTATTGAAGGTGATATAAAGCCATGGCGGCATAACGACAGTACATTTGGAAGAATTCCGTAATCTTATATTTAGGTATAAAGAAGATTTTCTTGTATATATGCATTTAGCAATCGATTTCGAAATGCTTCAAATAACTATTTTAACATATTTAAGATAATAAACCTTCTTTAACGAACAGAAGTTAACATAAAGCCACAACGGCATAACGGCAGTGCATTTAGAAGAATTACGTAATCTTATATTTAGGTATAAAGTCGAGTTTCTTATATATACACATTTAGCAATCGATATCGAAATGCTTCAAATCATTAGTTTAACATATTTAAGTTAAATAACCATCTTAATCTTACTGAAGTCTACAAGAGCCTTAGCGGCATAATGGCCGTGCATTAAGAAGAATTACGTAATCTTATATTTAGGTTTAAAGTCGATTTTCTTGTATATACTCATATAGCAATCGATATCGAAATGGTTCAAATCATTAGTTTAACATATTTAAGTTAATAAACCTTCTTTAACGAACTGAAGTTGGCATAAAGCCATGGCGGCATAACGGCAGTGTATGTAGAAGAATTCCGTAATCTTATATTTAGGTATAAATTCGATTTTCTTGTATATACACATTTAGCAATCGATATCGAAATGCTTCAAATCATTAGTTTAACATATTTAAATTAATTAACCTTCTTTATCTTACTGAAGTCTACAAACGCCTTAACGGCATAACGGCAAAGCATTTAGAAGAATAACGTAATCTTATATTTAGGTATAAAGTCGATTTTCTTGTATATACTCATTTAGCAATCGATATCGAAATGCTTCAAATCATAAGTTTAACATATTTGAATTAACAAACCTACTTTAACGAACTGAAGTTAACTCAAAGCCATGGCAGCATAACGGCAGAGCATGTAGAAGAATTCCGTAATCTTATATTCAGGTATAAATTCGATTTTTTTGTATATACACATTTTGCAGTCGATATCGAAATGCTTCAAATCATTAGTTTAACATATTTAAGTTAATTAACCTTCTATAACGTATTGAAGTATATAGAAAGCCATGGCGGCATAAGGACAGTACATTTGGAAGAATTCCGTAATCTTATATTTAGGTATAAAGAAGATTTTCTTGTATATATGCATTAAGCAATCGATTTCGAAAATTTTGAAATTACTAGTTTAACATATTTAAGTTAATAAACCTTCTTTAACGAACAGAAGTTAACATAAAGCCATAACGGCATAACTGCAGTGCATCTAGAAGAGTTCCGTAATCTTATGTTTAGGTATAAAGTCGATTTTCTTGTATATACACATTTAGCAATCGATATCGAAATGCCTCAAATCATTAGTTTAACATATTTAAGTTAATTAACCCTCTTTATCTTACTGAAGTCTACAAACGCCTTAACGGCATAACGGCAAATCATTTAGAAGAATTGCGCAATCTTATATTTAGGTATAAAGTCGATTTTCTTGTATATACTCATTTAGCAATCGATTTCGAAATGCTTCAAATAACTGGTTTCACATATGTATTTAAGTTAATTAGCCTACTTTATCGTACTGAAGTTTACATAAAGCCTTAACGGTATGACGCCAGTGGATTTAGAAGAATTTCTTAACCTCATGTTTAGGTATAAATTCGATTTTCTTGTATACACTCATTTAGCAATCGATATCGAAATGGTTCAAATCATTAGTTCAACATATTTAAGTTAATTAACCTTCTTTACGTTACTGAAGTTTACATAAAGCCTGAACGGTATAAAGGCAGTGCATTTGGAAGAATTCCGTAATTTTATAATTAGGTATAAAGTCAATTTTGTTAAATATACACATTTCACAATCGATATCGAAATGCTTCAAATCATTAGTTTAACATATTTAAGTTAATTATTCCCCTCTATCTTACTAAAGTCTACATAAAGCCTTAACGGCATAACGGCAGTGCATTTAGAAGAACTACTTAATGTTATATTTGGGTGCAAAGTCGATTTTCTTATATATACACGTTTAGCAATCGATATCAAAATGCTTCAAATCATTAGTTTAACATTTTAAAGTTCATAAACCCTCTTTACCGAACTGAAGTTGGCATAAAGCCACGGCGGCATAACGGCAGTGCATGTAGAAGAATTCCGTAATCTTATGTTGAGGTATAAAGTCGATTTTCTTGTATATACACATTTAGCAATCGATATCGAAATGCTTCAAATCATTAGTTTCACATATTTAAGTTAATAAAACCTCTTTAACGAACTGAAGTTGGCATAAAGTCATGGCAGCATAACGGCAGTGCATGTAGAAGAATTCCGTAATCTTATATTTAGGTTAAAGTCTATTTTCATGTATTTACACATTTGGGAATCGATATCGAGATGCTTCAAATAATTACTTTAACATATTTAAGTTAAACAACCTTTTTTAACGTACTGAAGTTTATATAAAGCCATAACGGCAGTGTATTTCGATGAATTCCGTAATCTTATATTTATGTATAAAGTCGATTTTTTTGTATTTACATATTTAGCAATCGATATCGAAATGCTTCAAATCATTAGTTTAACATATTTAAGTTAATTAACCCTCTTTATCTTACTGAAGTCTACTTAAAGCTTTAACGGCATAACTGCAATGCATTTAGAAGAATTACGTAATGTTATATTTATGTATAAAGTCGATTTTCTTGTATATACACATTTAGCAATCGATATCGAAATGCTTCAAATCATTAGTTTCACATATTTAAGTTAATAAACCTTCTTTAACGAACTGAAGTTTACATAAAATTATTACGGTAGAACGGCAGAGCATTTAGAAGAATTCCGTAATCTTATATTTAGGTATCAAATCGATTTTCTTGTATATAAACATTTAGCAATCGATACCGAAATGCTTCAAATCATTAGTTTAATCTATTTAAGTAAATTAACCTTCTTAATCTTACTAAAGCCATTACGGCAGAACGGCAGTGCATTTAGAATTCCGTTATCTTATATTTAGGTATAAATTCGCTTTTTTCGTATATATACATTTAGCAATCAATATAGAAATGCTTCAAATAACTGGTTTAACACATGTATTTAAGTTATTTGGCCTACTTTGTCTTACTGGCGTTTACGTAAAGCCTTATCGGCATGACGGCTGTGCATTTAGAAGAATTCCGTATTCTTATATTTAGGTATAAAGTCGATTTTGTTGTATACACACATTTAACAATTAATATCGAAATGCTTCAAATAAGTAGTTTAACATATTTAAGTCAATAAACCTTTTTTAACGAACTGAAGTTTACATAAAGCCTTGGTGGCATAACGGCAGTGCATTTAGAAGAATTCTGTTATCTTATGTTTAGGTATAAAGTCGATTTTCTTGTATATACACATTTAGAATCGATATCGAAATGCTTCAAATCATTAGTTTAACATATTTAAGTTAATTCACCCTTTTATCTTACTGAAATCTACATAAAGCCTTAACGGCATAACGGCAGTGCATTTAGAAGAATTACCTAATCTTATATTTAGGTATAAATTCATTTGTTAATTATACCTTTCATCATATCGAAATCTTAATATTAGTTTAAGCATATTTAAAAATTCTCTAATTTATAAGCTCAAAATCTTAAGCTATAACGGTTTAGAAGAATATAATGTTAATTGGGTAAAGTGATTCTTATAAACCTTTTAAAGTATAAATGCTTCAATTTGTATAACATTTTAAATTAAAACTCTTTAACATGTTGAGTATAAAGCATGGCTAATGCAGCTTAGAAGAATTCATAATCTTAGATAGGTTAAGTCATTATTATAACCTTTACAACGAAGTCGATTTCAAGATTAATTAGATTATTAAAAAATCTTTAACAATAAGTTGAAAGTCATGCTTTACACTGAAGTGATAGAACTATCTATATTATTTAAAGATTTTAATTATTTATTTAGAATCGATTTCGATATTTCATAATTCTTAAATTTTAAGTTAAAATCTTTTTTAAGTATAAGTTAATTAATCCATTTACATTTTGAATGATATCCGAATCTAATTTGTATAAATGTTTTTTATTTAACATTTTAGATGAATGAATTTCAATTGTATTTACAATATTTGAATTCCAATCTTTATTTAAGGTATAAAACCTGGCATTATACATATTGGTATTTCCGTAATCTTATTTGGTATAAATCATATTGTAATATACTTTAACAATGATTTGAATTTCAAATGATTCCATTAAGTTAAAAAACCTCTTTAAAATTAGGTTATAACCATGGATAACCATGAATGAAAACCATCTATATTATTTAAATATTTTTGTAATTTACATTTAGATGAATCGAATGTTCAAAATTATTAACATATTAATTCAAACTTTTTAATATAAGTTTATTAAACCATCGATTATTCGATATTAAATCTTAATAGTTTAAGTATTTTTTAATTACATTTACACGATATCTTAAACTTAACATAATAATATTTATTACTAAGTTATTATGTATAAAGTCGATTTTCTTGTATATACACATTTAGCAATCGATATCGAAATGCTTCAAATCATTAGTTTCACATATTTAAGTTAATAAACCTTCTTTAACGAACTGAAGTTTACATAAAATTATTACGGTAGAACGGCAGAGCATTTAGAAGAATTCCGTAATCTTATATTTAGGTATCAAATCGATTTTCTTGTATATAAACATTTAGCAATCGATACCGAAATGCTTCAAATCATTAGTTTAATCTATTTAAGTAAATTAACCTTCTTAATCTTACTAAAGCCATTACGGCAGAACGGCAGTGCATTTAGAATTCCGTTATCTTATATTTAGGTATAAATTCGCTTTTTTCGTATATATACATTTAGCAATCAATATAGAAAAGCTTCAAATAACTGGTTTAACACATGTATTTAAGTTATTTAGCCTACTTTGTCTTACTGGCGTTTACGTAAAGCCTTATCGGCATGACGGCTGTGCATTTAGAAGAATTCCGTATTCTTATATTTAGGTATAAAGTCGATTTTGTTGTATACACACATTTAGCAATTAATATCGAAATGCTTCAAATAAGTAGTTTAACATATTTAAGTCAATAAACCTTTTTTAACGAACTGAAGTTTACATAAAGCCTTGGTGGCATAACGGCAGTGCATTTAGAAGAATTCTGTTATCTTATGTTTAGGTATAAAGTCGATTTTCTTGTATATACACATTTAGAATCGATATCGAAATGCTTCAAATCATTAGTTTAACATATTTAAGTTAATTCACCCTTTTATCTTACTGAAATCTACATAAAGCCTTAACGGCATAACGGCAGTGCATTTAGAAGAATTACCTAATCTTATATTTAGGTATAAATTCGATTTTCTTGTATATACACATTTAGCAATCGAAATCGAAATGCTTCAAATTATTAGTTTAACATATTTAAGTTAATAAACCTTAAACGCACAGAAGTCTACATAAAGCCTTAACGGTATAACTGCAGTGCACTTAAAAGAATTCCGTAATCTTATATTTAGGTATAAAGTCGATTTTCTTGTATTTACATATTTAGCAATCGTTATCGAAATGCTTCGAATCATTAGTTTAACATATTTATGTTAATTAACCCTCTTTATCTTACTGAAGTCTACATAAAGCCTCAACGGCATAACGGCAGTGCATTTAGAAGAACTACGTAATCTTATATTTAGGTATAAAGTTGATTTTCTTGTATTTACTCATTTAGCAATCGATATCGAAATGCTTCAACTTATTAGTTTAACATATTTAAGTTAATAAACCTTCTTCAACGAACTGAAGTTGGCATAAAGCCATGGCGGCATAACGGCAGTGCATGTAGAAAAATTCCGTTATCTTATATTTAGGTATAAAGTCGATTTTGTTGTATATACACATTTAGCAATCGATATCGAAATGCTTCAAACTATTAGGTTAACATATTTAAGTTAATAAACCATCTTTAACGTATTGAAAGTGATATAAAGCCATGGCGGCATAACGACAGTACATTTGGAAGAATTCCGTTAACCTGTGTTTAGGTATAAAGTCAGGTTTCTTGTACTATCACATTTAGCAATCGATATCGAAATGCTTCAAATCATTAGTTTAACATATTTAAGTTAAATTACCTTTTTTAACCTACCGAAGGTGACATAAAGCCTTAGCGGCATAACGGCAGAGCATTTAGAAGAATTACGTAACCTTATAATTAGGTATAAAGTCGATTTTCTTGTATATACACATTTAGCAATTGATATCGAAATGCTTCAAATCATTAGTTTAACATATTTAAGTTAATAAGCCTTTAACGCACAGAAGTCTACATTAAGCCTTAACGGTATAACTGCAGTGCATTTAAAAGAATTCCGTAATCTTATATTTAGGTACAAAGTCGATTTTCTTGTATTTACATATTTAGCAATCGATATCGAAATGCTTCAAATCATAAGTTTAACATATGTAAGTTAATTATTCCCCTCTATCTTACTGAAGTCTACATAAAGCCTTAACGGCATAACGGCAGTGCATTTAGAAGAATTCCGTTATCTTATATTTAGGTATAAATTCGATTTTCTTGTATATACACATTTAGCAAGCGAAATCGAAATGTTTTAAATCATTAGTTTAACATATTTAAGTTAGTTAACCTTCTTTAACTTATTGAAGTTGATATAAAGCCATGGCGGCATAACGGCAGTGCATTTAGAAGAAATTCGTAATCTTATATTTAGGTATAAATTCGATTTTCTTGTATATACACATTAAGCAATCGATAACGAAATGCTTCAAATCGATAGTTTAACATATTTAAGGTTATTAACCTTCTTTATCTTACTGAAGTTTACATAAAGCCATAACGGTATAACGGCAGTGCATTTAGAAGAATTCCGTAATCTTATATTTAGGTATAAAGTCGATTTTGTTGTATAAATACATTTAGCAATCGATATCGAGATGCTTCAACTCATTAGTTTAACATATTTAAGTTAATAAACCTTCTTTAACGATCTGAAGTTGGCATATAGCCATGGCGGCATAGCGGCAGTGCATGAAAATAATTCCGTAACCTTATATATAGGTATAAAATTGATTTTCTTGTATATACTCATTTTGCTATCGATATCGAAATGCTTCAAATCAATAGTTTAATATATTAAGTTAATAAATATTTTTTAGCTTTCTGAAGTCTACATTAAGCCTTAACGGTATAATGGCAGTGCATTTAGAAGAATTCCGTAATGTTATAATTTTATATTTAGGTATAAAGTCGATTTTCTTGTATTTACACATTTAGCAATCGATATCGAAATGCTTCAAACCACTAGTTTAAAATATTTAAAATAATTAACCTTCTTTAACGTATTGAAGGTGATAAAAAGCCATGGCGGCATAACGACAGTACATGTGGAAGAATTCCGTAATCTTATATTTAGGTATAAATTCGATTTTCTTGTATGTATACATTTCGCAATCGATATCGAAATGCTTCAGATAACTGGTTTAACATATTTGAGTTAATTAACCTTCTTTATCTTACTGAAGTTTACATAAAGCCATAACGGCATAACGGCAGTATATTTATATGAATTCCGTTATCTTATATTTAGGTATAAAGTCGATTTTTTTGTACATACACATTTAGCAATCGATATCGAAATGCTTCAAATCATTAGTTTAACATATTTAAGTTAATAAACCTTCTTCAACGCACTGAAGTTGTTATAAAGCCATGGCGGAATAGCGGCAGTGCATTTGGAAGAATTCCGTAATCTTATATTTAGGTATAAAGTCGATTTTCTTCTATGTACACATTTAGCAATCGATATCGAGAAGCTTCAATTCATTAGTTTAACATATTTAAGTTAATAAACCTTCTTCAACGCACTGAAGTTGTCATAAAGCCATGGCGGCATAACGGCAGTGCATGTAGAAGAATTCCGTTATCTTATATTTAGGTATAAAGTCGATTTTTTTGTACATACACATTTAGCAATCGATATCGAAATGCTTCAAATCATTAGTTTAACATATTTAAGTTAATTAACCCTCTCTTTCATACTGAAGTCTACAAAAGCCTTAACGGCATAACGGCAGTGCATTTTGAAAAATTTTACAATCTTATATTTAGGTATAAAGTCGATTTTCTTGTATATACTCATTTAGCAATCGATATCGAAATGCTTCAAATCATTAGTTTTACATTTTCAAGTTATTTATAATAAACCTGCTTTAATGCACTGAAGTCTACATAAAGCCTTAACGGTATAACTGCAGTGCATTTAAAGAATTCCGTAATCTTATATTTAGGTACAAAGTCGACTTTTTTGTATTTACATATTTAGCAATCGATATCGAAATGCTTCAAATCATAAGTTTAACATATTTAAGTTAATTATTCCCCTCTTACTTACTGAAGTCTACATAAAGCTTTAACGGCATAACGGCAGTGCGTTTAGAAGAATTCCGTTATCTTATATTTAGGTATAAATTCGATTTTCTTGTATATACACATTTAGCAAGCGATATCGAAGTGTTTCAAATCATTAGTTTAACATATTTAAGTTATTTAACCTTCTTTAACATATTGAAGTTGATATAAAGCCATGGCGGCATAACAGAAGTGCATGTAGAAGAATTCCGTAATCTTATATTCAGGTATAAAGTCGATTTTCTTGTATTTACATATTTAGCAATCGATATCGAAATGCTTTAAATCATTAGTTTAACATATTTAAGTTAATAAACCTTCTTCAACGCACTGAAGTTGTTATAAAGCAATGGCGGCATAACTGCAGTGCATGTAGAAGAATTCCGTAATCTTATATTTAGGTATAAAGTCGATTTTGTTGTATTTACACTTTTAACAATCGATATCGAAATGCTTCAATTCAATAGTTTAACATATTTAACATAACGCACTGAAGTTGTCATAAAGCCATGGCGGCATAACGGCAGTGCATGTAGAAGAATTCCGTAATCTGATATTTAGGTATAAAGTCGATTTTCTTGTATATACACATTTAGCTATCGATATCGAAATGCTTCAAATCATTAGTTTAACATATTAATTTAATAAACATTTTTTAGCTTAATGAGGTCTACTTAAAGCCGTAACGGTATAACAGCAGTGCATTTAGAAGAAATCCGTAATGTTATAATTTTATATTTAGGTATAAAGTCGATTTTGTGGTATTTACACATTTAACAATCGATATCGAAATGCTTAAAATCATTAGTTTAACATATTTAAGTTAATAAACATTTACCGCACAGAGGTCTACATAAAGCCTTAACGGCATAACTGCAGTGCATTTAAAAGAATTCCGTAATCTTATATTTAGGTATAAAGTCGATTTTCTTGTGTATATACATTTAGAAATCGATATCGAAATGCTTCAAATCATTAGTTTAACATATTTAAGTTAACAAACCTAATTTAACGAACTGAAGTTGACATAAAGCCATGGCGGAATAGCGGCAGTGCATTTGGAAGAATTCCGTTATCCTATGTTTAGGTATAAAGTTAGGTTTCTTGTACTAGCACATTTAGCAATCGATATCGAAATGCTTCAAATCACTAGTTTAACATACTTAAGTTAAATTACCTTTTTTAACCTACCGAAGGTGACATAAAGCCATGGCGGCATAACGGCAGTGCATGTAGAAGAATTCCGTAATCTTATATCTAGGTATAAAATCGATTTTCTTTTATATACACATTTATCAATCGATATCGAAATGCTTCAAATCATTAGTTTAACATATTTAAGTTAATTAACCCTCTTTATCTTACTGAAGTCTACATAAAGCCTTAACGGCATAACGGCAGTGCATTTAGAAGAATTACGTAAACTTATAATTAGGTATAAAGTCGATTTTCTTGCATATACTCATTTAGCACTCGATATCGAAATACTTCAAATCATTATTTTAACATATTTAAGTTAATAAAGCTTCTTGAACGCACTGAAGTTAACATAAAGCCATGGCGGCATAACGATAGTGCATGTAGAAGAATTCCGTAATCTTATGTTTAGGTATAAATTCGATTTTGTTGTATATACACATTTAGCAATCGATATCGAGATGCTTCAACTCATTAGTTTAACATATTTAAGTTAATAAACCTTCTTCAACGATCTGAAGTTGGCTTAAAGCCATGGCGGCATATCGGCAGTGCATTTAGAAGAATTCCGTAATCTTATATTTAGGTACAAAGTCGATTTTCTTGTATTTACATATTTAGCAATCGATATCGAAATGCTTCAAATCATAAGTTTAACATATTTAAGTTAATTATTCCCCTCTATCTTACTGAAGTCTACATAAAGCCTTAACGGCATAACGGCAGTGCATTTAGAAGAATTCCGTTATCTTATATTTAGGTATAAATTCGATTTTCTTGTATATACACATTTAGCAAGCGATATCGAAATGTTTTAAATCATTAGTTTAACATATTTAAGTTAGTTAACCTTCTTTAACTTATTGAAGTTGATATAAAGCCATGGCGGCATAACGGCAGTGCATTTAGAAGAAATTCATAAGCTTGTATTTAGGTATAAATTCGATTTTCTTGTATATACACATTAAGCAATCGATAACGAAATGCTTCGAATCGATAGTTTAACATATTTAAGTTAATAAACCTTCTTCAACGATCTGAAGTTGGCTTAAAGCCATGGCGGCATATCGGCAGTGCATTTAGAAGAATTCCGTTATCTTATATTTAGGTATAAATTCGATTTTCTTGTATATATACATTTAGCAAGCGATATCGAAATGTTTTAAATCATTAGTTTAACATATTTAAGTTAATAAACCTTCTTTATCTTACTTAAGTTTACATAAAGCCATAACGGTATAACGGCAGTGCATGTAGAATAATTCCGTAATCTTATATTTAGGTATAAAGTCGATTTTGTTGTATATATGCATTAAGCAATCGATATCGAAATGCTTCAAATCATTAGCTG
Source organism: Bactrocera correcta (assembly GCA_027475135.1). NCBI lineage: Eukaryota > Metazoa > Arthropoda > Insecta > Diptera > Tephritidae > Bactrocera > Bactrocera correcta. The sequence continues at coordinate 7,454,269 of CM050324.1, read as the reverse complement.
AACATACTTAAGTTAATAAAGCTTCTTTAACGCACTGAAGTTAACATAAAGCCATGGCGGCATAACGGCAGTGCATGTAGAAAAATTCCGTAATCTTATATTTAGGTATAAAGTCGATTTTGTTGTATTTACACATTTAGCAATCGATATCGCGATGCTTCAATTCATTAGTTTAACATATTTAAGTTAATAAACCTTCTTCAACGAACTGAAGTTGTCATAAAGCCATGGCGGCATAACGGCAGTGCATGTAGAAGAATTCCGTAATCTTATATTTAGGTATAAAGTCGATTTTCTTGTATTTACATATTTAGCAATCGATATCGAAATGCTTCAATTCAATAGTTTAACATATTTAACATAACGCACTGAAGTTGTCATAAAACCATGGCGGCATTACGGCAGTGCATGTAGAAGAATTGCGTAATCTGATATTTAGGTATAAATCGATTTTCTTGTATATACACATTTAGCAATCGATATCGAAATGCTTCAAATCATTAGTTTAACATATTTAAGTTAATAACCTTCTTCAACGATCTGAAGTTGGCTTAAAGCCATGGCGGCATATCGGCAGTGCATTTAGAAGAATTCCAGTATATCTTATATTTAGGTATAAATTCGATTTTCTTGTATATACACATTTAGCAATCGATATCGAAATGCTTCAAATCATTAGTTTAACATATTTAAGTTAATTAACCTTCTTTAACTTATCTGAAGTTACATAAAGCCATGGCGGCATAACGGCAGTGCATGTAGAAGAATTCCGTAATCTTATATTTAGGTATAAATTCGATTTTTTGTATATATACATTTAGCAATCGATATCGAAATGCTTCAAATCATTAGTTTAACATATTTAAGTTAATTAACCTTCTTTATCTTACTGAAGTTTACATAAAGCCATAACGGCATAACGGCAGTGCATGTAGAAAATTCCGTAATCTTATATTTAGGTATAAAGTCGATTTTGTTGTATATACCATTTAGCAATCGATATCGAAATGCTTCAAATCATTAGTTTAACATATTTAAGTTAATAAACCTTCTTTAACGCACTGAAGTTAACATAAAGCCATGGCGGCATAACGGCAGTGCATGTTTGAAAAATTCCGTAATCTTATATTTAGGTACAAAGTCGATTTTCTTGTATTTACACATTTAGCAATCGATATCGAAATGCTTCAAATTTATAAGTTTAACATATTTAAGTTAATTTTTCCCCTTTTTAACTTACTGAAGTTGTCATAAAGCCATGACGGCATAACGGCAGTGCATGTTTGAAGAATTCCGTTACCTTATATTTAGGTATAAAGTCGATTTTCTTGTATTTACACATTTAGCAATCGATATCGAAATGCTTCAAACCACTAGTTTAACATATTTAAAATAATTAATCTTCTTTAACGATTGAAGGTTTATAAAAAGCCATGGCGGCATAACGACAGTACATGTAGGGAAAAATTCCGTAATCTTATATGTTTGGTATAAATTCGATTTCCTTTTATGTACACATTTAGCAATCGATATCGAAATGCTTCAGATAACTAGGGTTTTAAAATATTTAAGTTAATTAACCTTCTTTAACTTACTGAAGTTTAATAAAGCCATGACGGCATAACGGCAGTGCATTTAGAAGAATTTTATAATCTTATATTTAGGTATAAAGTCGATTTTCTTGTATATACTCATTTAGCAATCGATATCGAAATGCTTCAAATCATTAGTTTAACATTTTAAGTTAATTAAAACCCTTTTTTAACGCACTGAAGTCTACATAAAGCCTTAACGGTATAACTGCAGTGCATTTAAAAGAATTCCATAATCTTATATTTAGGTATAAAGTCGATTTTCTTGTATTACTATTTAGCAATCGATATCGAAATGCTTCAAATCATTAGCTGTTTAACATATTTAAGTTAATAATATCCTTCTTTAACGCACTGAAGTCTACATAAAGCCTTACGGCATAACGGCAGTGCATTTAGAAGAATTCCATAATCTTATATTTAGGTATAAAGTCGATTTTCTTGTATATACACATTTAGCAATCGATATCGAAATGCTTCAAATCATTAGTTTAACATATTTAAGTTAATAAACCTTCTTTAACACACTGAAGTTGGCATAAAGCCATGGCGGCATAACGATAGTGCATGTAGAAGAATTCCGTAATCTTATGTTTAGGTATAAATTCGATTTTGTTGTATATACACATTTAGCAATCGATATCGAGATGCTTCAACTCATTAGTTTAACATATTTAAGTTAATAAACCTTTAACGCACAGAAGTCTACATAAAGCCTTAACGGTATAACTGCAGTGCGTTTAGAAGAATTCCGTTATCTTATATTTAGGTATAAATTCGATTTTCTTGTATATACACATTTAGCAAGCGATATCGAAATGCTTCAAATCGATATTTTAACATATTTAAAGTTATTAGCCTTCTTTATCTTACTGAAGTTTACATAAAGCCTTAACGGTATAACGGCAGTGCATTTAGAAGAATTCCGTAATCTTGTATTTAGGTATAAAGTCGATTTTGTTGTATATATACATTAAGCAATCGATATCAAGATGCTTCAACTCATTAGTTTAACATATTTAAGTTAATCAACCTTCTTTAACGATCTGAAGTTGGCATATAGCCATGGCGGAGTGCATGAAAAGAATTCCGTAATCTTATATATAGGTATAAAATTGATTTTCTTGTATATACTCATTTTGCTATCGATATCGAAATGCTTCAAATCATTAGTTTAATATATTAAGTTAATAAACATTTTTTAGCTTACTGAAGTCTACATAAAGCCTTAACGGTATAATGGCAGTGCATTTAGAAGAATTCCGTAATGTTATAATTTTATATTTAGGTATAAGGTTGATTTTCTTGTATTTACACATTTAACAATCGATATCGAAATGCTTCAAACCACTAGTTTAACATATTTAAAATAATTAACCTTCTTTAACGTATTGAAGATGATAAGAAGCTTCAACTCATTAGTTTAACATATTTAAGTTAATAAACCTTCTTTAACGATCTGAAGTTGGCATATAGCCATGGCGGCATAGCTGCAGTGCACGTAGAAGAATTCCATAATCTTATATTTAGGTATAAAGTCGATTTTCTTGTATTTACACATTAAGCAATCGATATCGAAATGCTTCAAATCATAAGTTTAATATATTAAGTTAATAAACATTTTTTAGCTTACTGAAGTCTACATAAAGCCTTAACGGTATAAGGGCAGCGCATTTAGAAGAATTCCGTAATGTTATAATTTTATATTTAGGTATAATGTCGATTTTCTTGTATTTACACATTTAGCAATCGATATCGAAATGCTTCAAACCACTAGTTTAACATATTTAAAATAATTAACCTTCTTTAACGTATTGAAGGTGATAAAAAGCCGTGGCGGCATAACGACAGTACATGTGGAAGAATTCCGTAATCTTATATGTAGGTATAAATTCGATTTCCTTGTATGTATACATTTCGCAATCGATATCGAAATGCTTCAGATAACTGGTTTAACATATTTGAGTTAATTAACCTTCTTTATCTTACTGAAGTTTACATAAAGCCATAACGGCATAACGGCAGTGCATTTAGAAGAATTTTATAATCTTATATTTAGGTATAAAGTCGATTTTCTTGTATATACTCATTTAGCAATCGATATCGAAATGCTTTAAATCATTAGTTTTACATTTTCAAGTTATTTATAATAAACCTTCTTTAACGCACTGAAGTCTACATAAAGCCTTAACGGTATAACTGCAATGCATTTAAAAGAATTCCGTAATCTTATATTTAGGTACAAAGTCGATTTTCTTGTATTTACATATTTAGTAATCGATATCGAAATGCTTCAAATCATAAGTTTAACATATTTAAGTTAATTATTCCCCTCTATCTTACTGAAGTCTACATAAAGCCTTAACGGCATAACGGCAGTGCGTTTAGAAGAATTCCGTTATCTTATATTTAGGTATAAATTCGATTTTCTTGTATATACACATTTAGCAAGCGATATCGAAATGTTTCAAATCATTAGTTTAACATATTTAAGTTATTTAACCTTCTTTAACATATTGAAGTTGATATAAAGCCATGGCGGACTAACGGCAGTGCATGTAGAAGAATTCCGTAATCTTATATTCAGGTATATAGTCGATTTGCTTGTATATACACATTTAGCTATCGATATCGAAATGCTTCAAATCATTAGTTTAACATATTAAGTTAATAAACATTTTTTAGTTTAATGAGGTCTACATAAAGCCTTAACGGTATAACGGCAGAGCATTTAGAAGAAACCCGTAATGTTATAATTTTATATTTAGGTGTAAAGTCGATTTTGTTGTACTTACACATTTAGCATTCGATATCGAAATGCTTCAAATCATTAGTTTTACATTTTCAAGTTATTTATAATAAACCTTCGTTAACACACGGAAGTCTACATAAAGCCTTAACGGTATATATGCAGTGCATTTAGAAGAATTCCGTAATCTTATATTAAGGTATAAAGTCGATTTTCTTGTATTTGCATATTTAGCAATCGATATCGAAATGCTTCAAATCATTAGTTTAACATATTTGTGTTAATTAACCAACTTTAACGTACTGAAGGTGAAACAAAGCCATGGCGGCATAACGACAGTAATTTGGAAGAATTCCGTAATCTTATATTTAGGTATAAAGTCGATTTTCTTGTATATATGCATTTAGAAATCGATATCGAAATGCTTCAAATCATTAGTTTAAGATATTTAAGTTAACAAACCTACTTTAACGAACTAAAGTTGACATAAAGCCTTGGCGGATTAACGGCAGTGCATTTGGAAGAATTCCGTTATCCTATGTTTAGGTATAAAGTCAAATTTCTTGTACTAGCACATTTAGCAATCGATATCTAAATGCTTCAAATCATTAGTTTAACATATTTAAGTTAAATTACCTTCTTTAACCTACCGAAAGTGACATGAAGCCATGGCGGCATAACGGCGGTGCATGTAGAAGAATTCCGTAATTTAATATTTAGGTATAATATCAAATTTCTTGTACTAGCACATTTAGCAATCGATATCGAAATACTTGAGATCATAAGTTTAACATATTTAAGTTAACTCACCCCATTTATCTTCCTGAAGTCTACATAAAGCCTTAACGGTATAAGGGCAGCGCATTTAGAAGAATTCCGTATTGTTATAATTTTATATTTAGGTATAAAGTCGATTTTCTTGTATTTACACATTTAGCAATCGATATCGAAATGCTTCAAACCACTAGTTTAACATATTTAAAATAATTAACCTTCTTTAACGTATTGAAGGTGATAAAAAGCCGTGGCGGCATAACGACAGTACTTGTGGAAGAATTCCGTAATCTTATATGTAGGTATAAATTCGATTTCCTTGTATGTATACATTTCGCAATCGATATCGAAATGCTTCAGATAACTGGTTTAACATATTTGAGTTAATTAACCTTTTTTATCTTACTGAAGTTTACATAAAGCCATAACGGCATAACGGCAGTGCATTTAGAAGAATTTTATAATCTTATATTTAGGTATAAAGTCGATTTTCTTGTATATACTCATTTAGCAATCGATATCGAAATGCTTTAAATCATTAATTTTACATTTTCAAGTTATTTATAATAAACCTTCTTTAACGCACTGAAGTCTACATAAAGCCTTAACGGTATAACTGCAGTGCATTTAAAAGAATTCCGTAATCTTATATTTAGGTACAAAGTCGATTTTCTTGTATTTACATATTTAGTAATCGATATCGAAATGCTTCAAATCATAAGTTTAACATATTTAAGTTAATTATTCCCCTCTATCTTACTGAAGTCTACATAAAGCCTTAACGGCATAACGGCAGTGCGTTTAGAAGAATTCCGTTATCTTATATTTAGGTATAAATTCGATTTTCTTGTATATACACATTTAGCAAGCGATATCGAAATGTTTCAAATCATTAGTTTAACATATTTAAGTTATTTAACCTTCTTTAACATATTGAAGTTGATATAAAGCCATGGCGGCAGTGCATTTAGAAGAAATTCGTAATCTTATATTTAGGTATAAATTCGATTTTCTTGTACATACACATTAAGCAATCGATAACGAAATGCTTCAAATCGATATTTTAACATATTTAAGGTTATTAACCTTCTTTATCTTACTGAAGTTTACATAAAGCCATAACGGTATAACGGCAGTGCATTTAGAAGAATTCCGTAATCTTGTATTTAGGTATAAAGTCGATTTTGTTGTATATATACATTAAGCAATCGATATCAAGATGCTTCAACTCATTAGTTTAACATATTTAAGTTAATAAACCTTCTTTAACGATCTGAAGTTGGCATATA
>CM050324.1:7427365-7445460 GCA_027475135.1 Bactrocera correcta | reverse complement strand
CACTGCCGTTATGCCGCCATGGCTTTATACAAACTTCAATACGTTAAAGAAGGTTAGTTGACTTAAACATGTTAAACTTATGATTTGAAGCATTTCGAAATCGATTGCTAAATGTGTATATACAACAAAATCGACTTTATACTTAATATAAGATTGCGGAGTTCTTCTAAATGCACTGCCGTTATGCCGCCATGACTCTATGCCAACTTCAGTTCGTTAAAGAAGGTTTATTAACTTAAATATGTTAAACTAATTATTTGAAGCATTTCGATATCGATTTCTTAATGCACATACATATACAAGAAAATCGAGTTTTTACCTAAATATAAGATAACGGAGTTCTTCAAATGCACTGCCGTTATGCCGCAATGGTTTTATGCCAACTTCAGTTAGTTAAAGAAGCTTTATGAACTTAAGTATGTTAAACTAATGATTTAAAGCATTTCGATATCGATTGCTAAATGTGTATATACAAGAAAATCGACTTTATACCTAAATATAAGATAACGGAGTTCTTCTAAATGCACTGCCGTTATGCCGTTATGGCTTTATGTTAACTTCAGTTCGTTAAAGAAGTTTTATTAACTTAAATATGTTAAACCAGTTGTTTGAAGCATTTCGAAATTGATTGCTAAATGCTTGTATACAGGAAAATCGACTTTATACCTAAATATGAGATTACGGAATTCTTCCAAATATACTGCCGTTATGCCGCCATGGCTTTATATCAACTTCAATACGTTTAAGAAAGTTAAATAACCTAAACATGTTAAACTAATGATTTGAAGCATATCGATATCGTATGCTAAATGTGTATATACAAGAAAATCGACTTTATACCTAAATATAAGATAACGGAATTCTTCTAAATGCACTGCCGTTATGCCGCCATGGCTTTATACAAACTTCAATACGTTAAAGAAGGTTAGTTAACTTAAACATGTTAAACTTATGATTTGAAGCATTTCGAAATCGATTGCTAAATGTGTATATACAACAAAATCGACTTTTTACCTAAATATAAGATTACGGAATTCTTCTAAATGCACTGCCGTTATGCCGCCATGACTTTATGCCAACTTCAGTTGGTTAGAGAAGGTTTATTAACTCAAATATTTTAAACTAATGATTTGAAGCATTTCGATATTGATTGCTAAATGAGTATATACAAGAAAATCGACTTTATACCTAAATATAATATTGCGTAATTCTTCGAAATGCATTGCGTTATGCCGTTATGGCTTAATGTTAACTTCAGTTCGTTAAAGAAGGTTTATTAACTCAAATATGTTAAACCAGTTATTTGAAGCATTTCGATATCGATTTCTTAATGCATATAAAAATGAAAATCGACTTTATACCTAAATATAAGATTACAGAATTCTTCCAAATGTACTGTCGTTATGTCGTTAAGTCTTCAATGAGATTAAGAAGGTTAATTAGCTTAAATATGTTAAACTAATGATTTGAAGCATTTCGACATCGATTGCACTGCCGTTATGCCGCCATGGCTTTATATCACCTTCAATACGTTAAAGAAGGGTAATTAATTTAAATATGTTAAACTAATGATTTGAAGCATTTCCATATCGCTTGCTAAATGTGTGTATGAAAGAAAATCGACTTTATACCTAAATATAATATTACGTAATTCTTCCAAATGCACTGCCGTTATGCCGTTAAGGCTTTTGCAGATAGTAAGATAAAGAGGGTTAATTAACTTAAATATGTTAAACTAATGATTTGAAGCATTTCGAAATTGATTGCTTAATGCATATATACAAGAAAATCGACCTTATGCCTAAATATAAGATTACGGAATTCTTCCAAATGTACTGCCGTTATACCGCCATGGCTTTATATCAACTTTACTACGTTAAAGAAGGTTAATTAACTTAAACATGGTAAGCTAATGAGTTGAAGCATTTCGATATCGATTGCTAAAGGTGTATATACAACAAAATCGACTTTTAACCTAAATATAGGATTACGGAATTCTTCTATCTGCTCTGCCGTTATACCGTTATGGCTTTATGTAAACTTCTGTAAGATAAAAAAGGTTTATTAACTTAAATATATTAAACTAATGATTTGAAGCATTTCGATGTCGATTGTTAAATGTGTATATACAAGAAAATCGACTTTATACTTAATATAAAATTACGGAATACTTCTAAATGCACTGCCGTTATGCCGCCTTGACTTTATGCCAACTTCAGTTCGTTAAAGAAGGTTTATTAACTTAAATATGTTAAAATAATGATTTGAAGCATTTCGATATCGATTGCTAAATGTGTATATACAACAAAATCGGCTTTATACCTAAATATAAGATAACGGAATTCTTCGAAATGTAATGTCGTTATGCCACCATGGCTTTATATCACCTTCAATACGTTAAAGAAGGTTTATTAACTTAAATATGTTAAAATAATGATTTGAAGCATTTCGATATCGATTGCTAAATGTGTATATACAACAAAATCGGCTTTATACCTAAATATAAGATAACGGAATTCTTCGAAATGCATTGCCGTTATGCCGTTATGGCTTTATGTTAACTTCATTTCGTTAAAGAAGGTTTATTAACTCAAATATGTTAAACCAGTTATTTGAAGAATTTCGATATCGATTTCTTAATGCATATAAAAAAGAAATTCGACTTTATACCTAAATATATGATTACGGAATTCTTCCAAATGTACTGTCGTTATGCCGTTAAGTCTTTTGTAGACTTCAATGAGATTAAGAAGGTTAATAAGCTTAAATATGTTAAACTAATGATTTGAAGCATTTCGACATCGATTGCTAAATGCGTATATACAAGAAAATCGACTTTATACCTAAATATAATATTACGTAATTCTTCCAAATGTAATGTCGTTATGCCACCATGGCTTTATATCACCTTCAATACGTTAAAAAAGGTTAATTAACTTAAATATTTTAAACTTATGATTTGAAGCATTTCGATATCGATTGCTTAATTTGTACATACAACAAAATCGATTTTATACCTAAATATGAGACTACGGAATTCTTCCAAATGCACTGCCGATATGCCGCTATGGCTTTATGTTAACTTCAGTTCGTTAAAGAAGGTTTATTAACTTAAATATGTTAAACCAGTTATTTGAAGCATTTCGATATCGATTTCTTAATGCATATAAAAAACAAAATCGACTTTATACCTAAATATAAGATTACGGAATTCTTCCAAATATACTGTCGTTATGCCGTTAAGTCTTTTGTAGACTTCAATGAGATAAAGAAGGTTAATTAGCTTAAATATGTTAAACTAATGATTTGAAGCATTTCGACAACGATAGCTAAATGTGTATATACAAGAAAATGGACTTTATACCTACATATAGGATTACGGAATTCTTCTAAATGCACTGCCGTTATGCCGTTATGGCTTTATGTTAACTTCTGTTCGTTAAAAAAGGTTTATTAACATAAATATGTTAAGCCAGTTATTTGAAGCATTTCGATATCGATTGCTTAGTGCATATATACAAGAAAATCGACTTTATACCTAAATATAAGATTACGGAATTCTTCCAAATGTAATGTCGTTATGCCGCCATGGCCTTATATTACCTTCTATACCTTAAAGAAGGTTAATTAGCTTAAATATGTTAAACTAATGATTTCAAGCATTTCGACATCGATTGCTGAATGTGTCTATACAAGAAAATCGACTTTATACCTAAATATAAGATTACGGAATTCTTCTAAATGCACTGCCGTTATGCCGTTATGGCTTTATGTTAACTTCAGTTCGTTAAAGAAGGTTTATTAACTTAAATATGTTAAACCAGTTATTTGAAGCATTTCGATATCGATTTCTTAATGCATATAAAAAAGAAAATCGACTTTATACCTAAATATATGATTACGGAATTCTTCCAAATGCACCTTTAACTTAAATATGTTAAACTAATTATTTGAAGCATTTCGATATCGATTGCTAAATGTGTATATACAAGAAAAACCGACTTTTTACCTAAATATAAGATAACGGAATTCCTCTAAATGCACTGCCGTTATGGCCTTATGTTAACTTCAGTTCGTTAGAGAAAGTTTTTTAACTTAAATGTGTTAAACTAATGATTTGAAGCATTTCGATATCGATTTCTTAATGCACATACATATACAAGAAAATCGACTTTATACCTAAATATAAGATAACGGAGTTCTTCTAGATGCACTGCCGTTATGCCGCAATGGCTTTATGCCAACTTCAGTTCGTTAAAGAAACTTTATTAACTTAAATATGTTAAACTTATGATTTGAAGCATTTCGATATCGATTGCTAAATGTGTATATACAAGAAAATCGATTTTATACCTAAATAAAGGATAACGGAGTTCTTCTAAATGCACTGCCGTTATGCCGTTATGGCTTTACGTTATTTTCAGTTCGTTAAAGAAGGTTTATTAACTTAAATATGTTTAACCAGTTATTTGAAGCATTTCGAAATCGATTGCTTAATGCATGTATACAAGAAATTCGACTTTATACCTAAATATAAGATTACGGAATTCTTCCAACTGTACTGTGGTTATGCCGCCATGGCTTTATGTAAACTTCAATAAGTTAAAGAAAGTCAGTTAACTTTAACATGTTAAACTAATGATTTGAAGCATTTCGATATCGATTGCTAAATGTGTATATACAACAAAATCGACTTTTTACTTAAATATAAGATTACGGAATTCTTCCAAATGCACTGTCGTTATACCATTAAGGCTTTATTTAAACTTCAGTAAGATAAAGAAGGTTTATTAACTTAAATATGTTAAACCAGTTATTTGAAGCAATTCGAAATTGATTGCTTAATGCATATATACAAGAAAATCGACCTTATACCTAAATACAAGATTACGGAATTCTTCCAAATGTGCTGTCGTTATGCCGCAATGGCGTTATATCAACTTCAATACGTTAAAGAAAGTTAATTAACTTAAACGTGTTAAACTAATGATTTGAAGCATTTCGATATCGAATGCTAAAAGTGCATATACAAACAATCGACTTTATACCTAAATATAAGATTACGGAATTCTTCCAAATGCACTGCCGTTATGCCGCCATGGCTTTATGCGAACTTCAGTTCGTTAAAGAAGGTTTATTAACTTAAATATGTTAAACTAATGATTTGAAGCATTTCGATATCGATTGCTAAATGTGTATATACAACAAAATCGACTTTATACCTAAATATAAGATAACGGAATTCTTCGAAATGCATTGCCGTTATGCCGTTATGGCTTTATGTTAACTTCAGTTCGTTAAAGAAGGTTTATTAACTCAAATATGTTAAACCAGTTATTTGAAGAATTTCGATATCGATTTCTTAATGCATATAAAAAAGAAAATCGACTTTATACCTAAATATATGATTACGAATTCTTCCAAATGTACTGTCGTTATGCCGTTAAGTCTTTTGTAGACTTCAATGAGATTAAGAAGGTTAATAAGCTTAAATATGTTAAACTAATGATTTGAAGCATTTCGACATCGATTGCTAAATGCGTATATACAAGAAAATCGACTTTATACCTAAATATAATATTACGTAATTCTTCCAAATGTAATGTCGTTATGCCACCATGGCTTTATATCACCTTCAATACGTTAAAAAAGGTTAATTAACTTAAATATTTTAAACTTATGATTTGAAGCATTTCGATATCGATTGCTTAATTTGTAATACAACAAAATCGACTTTTATACCTAAATATAGAGATTACGGAATTCTTCTAAATGCTCTGCCGTATGCCGCTATGGCTTTATGTAACTTCAGTACGTTAAAGAAGGTTTATTAACTTAAATATGTTAAACTAATGATTTGAAGCATTTCGATATCGATTGCTAAATGTGATATACAAGAAAATCGACTTTATACCTAAATATAAGATTACGGAATTCTTCCAAATGCCTGCCGTTATGCCGCCTTGAGCTTTATGCAGACTTCAATACGTTAAAGAAGGTTTATTAACTTAAATATGTTAAACTAATGATTTGAAGCATTTCGATATCGATTGCTAAATGTGTATATACAAGAAAATCGACTTTATACCTAAATATAAGATAACGGAGTTCTTCTAAATGCACTGCCGTTATGCCGTTATGGCTTTATGTTAACTTCAGTTCGTTAAAGAAGGTTTATTAACTTAAATATGTTAAACCAGTTATTTGAAGCATTTCGAAATCGATTGCTTAATGCATATATACAAGAAAATCGACTTTATACCTAAATATAAGATTACGGAATTCGTCCAAATGTACTGCCGTTATGCCGCCATGGCTTTATATCAACTTCAATACGTTAAAGAAGGTTAATTAACTTAAGCATGGTAAACTATTGATTTGGAGCATTTCGGTATCGATTGCTAAATGTGTATATACAACAAAATCGACTTTTTACCTAAATATAAGATTACTGAATTATTCTAACTGCTCTGCCGTTATACCGTTATGGCTTTATGCCAACTTCAGTAACATAAAGAAAGTTTATTAACTTAAATATATTAAACTAATGATTTGAAGCATTTCAATATCGATTGCTAAATGTGTATATACAAGAAAATCGACTTTATACTTAATATAAGATTGCGGAGTTCTTCTAAATGCACTGCCGTTATGCCGCCATGACTCTATGCCAACTGCAGTTCGTTAAAGAAGGTTTATTAACTTAAATATGTTAAACTAATTATTTGAAGCATTTCGATATCGATTTCTTAATGCACATACATATACAAGAAAATCGAGTTTATACCTAAATATAAGATAACGGAGTTCTTCAAATGCACTGCCGTTATGCCGCAATGGCTTTATGCCAACTTCAGTTCGTTAAAGAAGCTTTATGAACTTAAGTATGTTAAACTAATGATTTAAAGCATTTCGATATCGATTGCTAAATGTGTATATACAAGAAAATCGACTTTATACCTAAATATAAGATAACGGAGTTCTTCTAAATGCACTGCCGTTATGCCGTTATGGCTTTATGTTAACTTCAGTTCGTTAAAGAAGGTTTATTAACTTAAATATGTTAAACCAGTTATTTGAAGCATTTCGAAATTGATTGCTAAATGCTTGTATACAGGAAAATCGACTTTATACCTAAATATGAGATTACGGAATTCTTCCAAATATACTGCCGTTATGCCGCCATGGCTTTATATCAACTTCAATACGTTTAAGAAAGTTAAATAACCTAAACATGTTAAACTAATGATTTGAAGCATATCGATATCGAATGCTAAATGTGTATATACAACAAAATCGACTTTTTACCTAAATATAAGATTACTGAATTATTCTAACTGCTCTGCCGTTATACCGTTATGGCTTTATGCCAACTTCAGTAACATAAAGAAAGTTTATTAACTTAAATATATTAAACTAATGATTTGAAGCATTTCAATATCGATTGCTAAATGTGTATATACAAGAAAATCGACTTTATACTTAATATAAGATTGCGGAGTTCTTCTAAATGCACTGCCGTTATGCCGCCATGACTCTATGCCAACTGCAGTTCGTTAAAGAAGGTTTATTAACTTAAATATGTTAAACTAATTATTTGAAGCATTTCGATATCGATTTCTTAATGCACATACATATACAAGAAAATCGAGTTTATACCTAAATATAAGATAACGGAGTTCTTCAAATGCACTGCCGTTATGCCGCAATGGCTTTATGCCAACTTCAGTTCGTTAAAGAAGCTTTATGAACTTAAGTAAGTTAAACTAATGATTTAAAGCATTTCGATATCGATTGCTAAATGTGTATATACAAGAAAATCGACTTTATACCTAAATATAAGATAACGGAGTTCTTCTAAATGCACTGCCGTTATGCCGTTATGGCTTTATGTTAACTTCAGTTCGTTAAAGAAGGTTTATTAACTTAAATATGTTAAACCAGTTATTTGAAGCATTTCGAAATTGATTGCTAAATGCTTGTATACAGGAAAATCGACTTTATACCTAAATATGAGATTACGGAATTCTTCCAAATATACTGCCGTTATGCCGCCATGGCTTTATATCAACTTCAATACGTTAAAGAAGGGTAACTAACTTAAATATGTTAAACTAATGATTTGAAGCATATCGATATCGAATGCTAAATGTGTATATACAAGAAAATCGACTTTATACCTAAATATAAGATAACGGAATTCTTCTAAATGCACTGCCGTTATGCCGCCATGGCTTTATACAAACTTCAATACGTTAAAGAAGGTTAGTTGACTTAAACATGTTAAACTTATGATTTAAAGCATTTCGAGATCGATTGCTAAATGTGTATATACAACAAAATCGACTTTTTACCTAAATATAAGTTTACGGAATTCTTCTAAATGCATTGCCGTTATGCCGCCATGACTTTATGCCTACTTCAGTTGGTTAGAGAAGGTTTATTAACTCAAATATTTTAAACTAATGATTTGAAGCATTTCGATATCGATTGCTAAATGAGTATATACAAGAAAATCGACTTTATACCTAAATATAATATTACGTAATTCTTCGAAATGCATTGCCGTTATGCCGTTATGGCTTAATGTTCACTTCAGTTCGTTAAAGAAGGTTTATTAACTCAAATATGTTAAACCAGTTATTTGAAGCATTTCGATATCGATTTCTTAATGCATATAAAAAAGAAATCGACTTTAAACCTCAATATAAGATTACAGAATTCTTCCAAATGTACTGTCGTTATGTCGTTAAGTCTTTTGTAGACTTCAATGAGATTAAGAAGGTTAATTAGCTTAAATATGTTAAACTAATGATTTGAAGCATTTCGACATCGATTGCACTGCCGTTATGCCGCCATGGCTTTATATCACCTTCAATACGTTAAAGAAGGGTAACTAACTTAAATATGTTAAACTAATGATTTGAAGCATTTCCATATCGCTTGCTAAATGTGTGTATGAAAGAAAATCGACTTAATACCTAAATATAATATTACGTAATTCTTCCAAATGCACTGCCGTTATGCCGTTAAGGCTTTTGCAGATAGTAAGATAAAGAGGGTTAATTAACTTAAATATGTTAAACTAATGATTTGAAGCATTTCGAAATTGATTGCTTAATGCAAATAAATATAAGATTGCGGAATTCTTCCAAATGTACTGCCGTTATACCACCATGGCTTTATATCAACTTTACTACGTTAAAGAAGGTTAATTAACTTAAACATGGTAAGCTAATGAGTTGAAGCATTTCGATATCGATTGCTAAATGTGTATATAAAACAAAATCGACTTTTAACCTAAATATAGGATTACGGAATTCTTCTATCTGCTCTGCCGCTATACCGTTATGGCTTTATGTAAACTTCTGTAAGATAAAAAAGGTTTATTAACTTAAATATATTAAACTAATGATTTGAAGCATTTCGAAGTCGATTGCTAAATGTGTATATACAAGAAAATCGACTTTATACTTAATATAAAATAACGGAGTACTTCTAAATGCGCTGCCGTTATGCCGCCTTGACTTTATGCCAGCTTCAGTTCGTTAAAAAAGGTTTATTAACTTAAATATGTTAAAATAATGATTTGAAGCATTTCGATATCGATTGCTAAATGTGTATATACAACAAAATCGACTTTATACCTAAATATAAGATAACGGAATTCTTCGAAATGCATTGCCGTTATGCCGTTATGGCTTTATGTTAACTTCAGTTCGTTAAAGAAGGTTTATTAACTCAAATATGTTAAACCAGTTATTTGAAGAATTTCGATATCGATTTCTTAATGCATATAAAAAAGAAAATCGACTTTATACCTAAATATATGATTACGGAATTCTTCCAAATGTACTGTCGTTATGCCGTTAAGTCTTTTGTAGACTTCAATGAGATTAAGAAGGTTAATAAGCTTAAATATGTTAAACTAATGATTTGAAGCATTTCGACATCGATTGCTAAATGCGTATATACAAGAAAATCGACTTTATACCTAAATATAATATTACGTAATTCTTCCAAATGTAATGTCGTTATGCCACCATGGCTTTATATCACCTTCAATACGTTAAAAAAGGTTAATTAACTTAAATATTTTAAACTTATGATTTGAAGCATTTCGATATCGATTGCTTAATTTGTACATAAAACAAAATCGATTTTATACCTAAATATGAGACTACGGAATTCTTCCAAATGCACTGCCGATATGCCGCTATGGCTTTATGTTAACTTCAGTTCGTTAAAGAAGGTTTATTAACTTAAATATGTTAAACCAGTTATTTGAAGCATTTCGATATCGATTTCTTAATGCATATAAAAAAGAAAATCGACTTTATACCTAAATATAAGATTACGGAATTCTTCCAAATATACTGTCGTTATGCCGTTAAGTCTTTTGTAGACTTCAATGAGATAAAGAAGGTTAATTAGCTTAAATATGTTAAACTAATGATTTGAAGCAATTCGACATCGATAGCTAAATGTGTATATACAAGAAAATGGACTTTATACCTAAATATAGGATTACGGAATTCTTCTAAATGCACTGCCGTTATGCCGTTATGGCTTTATGTTAACTTCTGTTCGTTAAAAAAGGTTTATTAACATAAATATGTTAAACCAGTTATTTGAAGCATTTCGAAATCCATTGCTTAATGCATATATACAAGAAAATCGACTTTATACCTAAATATAAGATTACGGAATTCGTCCAAATGTACTGCCGTTATGCCGCCATGGCTTTATATCAACTTCAATACGTTAAAGAAGGTTAATTAACTTAAGCATGGTAAACTATTGATTTGGAGCATTTCGGTATCGATTGCTAAATGTGTATATACAACAAAATCGACTTTTTACCTAAATATAAAATTACTGAATTATTCTAACTGCTCTGCCGTTATACCGTTATGGCTTTATGCCAACTTCAGTAACATAAAGAATGTTTATTAACTTAAATATATTAAACTAATGATTTGAAGCATTTCAATATCGATTGCTAAATGTGTATATACAAGAAAATCGACTTTATACTTAATATAAGATTGCGGAGTTCTTCTAAATGCACTGCCGTTATGCCGCCATGACTCTATGCCAACTTCAGTTCGTTAAAGAAGGTTTATTAACTTAAATATGTTAAACTAATTATTTGAAGCATTTCGATATCGATTTCTTAATGCACATACATATACAAGAAAATCGAGTTTATACCTAAATATAAGATAACGGAGTTCTTCAAATGCACTGCCGTTATGCCGCAATGGTTTTATGCCAACTTCAGTTCGTTAAAGAAGCTTTATGAACTTAAGTATGTTAAACTAATGATTTAAAGCATTTCGATATCGATTGCTAAATGTGTATATACAAGAAAATCGACTTTATACCTAAATATAAGATAACGGAGTTCTTCTAAATGCACTGCCGTTATGCCGTTATGGCTTTATGTTAACTTCAGTTCGTTAAAGAAGGTTTATTAACTTAAATATGTTAAACCAGTTGTTTGAAGCATTTCGAAATTGATTGCTAAATGCTTGTATACAGGAAAATCGACTTTATACCTAAATATGAGATTACGGAATTCTTCCAAATATACTGCCGTTATGCCGCCATGGCTTTATATCAACTTCAATACGTTTAAGAAAGTTAAATAACCTAAACATGTTAAACATGATTTGAAGCATTTCGATATCAAATTGCTTAATGCATATATACAAGAAAATCGCCCTTTATACCTAAATATAAGATAACGGAATTTTTCCCTAAATGTACTGCCGTTATGCCGCCATGGCTTTATACAAACTTCAATACGTTAAAAAAGGGTTTAAAGTTAACTTAAATATGTTAAACTTATGATTTGAAGCATTTCGAAATCGATTGCTAAATGTGTATATACAAGAAAATCGACTTTTTACCTAAATATAATATTAGGGTAATTTTTCCCTAAATGCACTGCCGTTATGCCGCCATGGCTTTATGCCAACTTCAGTTGGTTAGAGAAGGTTTATTAACTTAAATATTTTAAACTAATGATTTGAAGCATTTCGATATTGATTGCTTAATGAGTATATACAAGAAAATCGACTTTATACCTAAATATAATATTGCGTAATTTTTCCCGAAATGCATTCCCGTTATGCCGCTATGGCTTTATGTTAACTTCAGTTCGTTAAAGAAGGTTTATTAACTTAAATATGTTAAACCAGTTATTTGAAGCATTTCGATATCGATTTCTTAATGCATATAAAAATGAAAATCGACTTTATACCTAAATATAAGATTACGGAATTCTTCCAAATGTACTGTCGTTATGTCGTTAAGTTTTTTCCAATGAGATTAAGAAGGTTAATTAGCTTAAATATGTTAAACTAATGATTTGAAGCATTTCGACATCGATTGCAAATGCCGTTATACAGAAAAATGGCTTTATATCACCTTCAAATACGGTTAAAGAAGGGTTTTTAATTTATTTAAATATGTTCAACTAATGATTTGAAGCTTTTCCCGATATCGCTTGCTAAATGTGTGTATAAAGAAAATCGACTTTATACCTAAATATAAGATTACGTAATTCTTCCAAATGCACTGCCGTTATGCCGTAAATGGCTTTTGCAATAGTACGTTAAAGAAGGTTAATTAACTTAAATATGTTAAACTAATGATTTGAAGCATTTCGAAATTGATTGCTTAATGAAAAAATAAATATAAGATTGCGGAATTCTTCCAAATGTACTGCCGTTATACCGCCATGGCTTTATATCAACTTTACTACGTTAAAGAAGGTTAATTAACTTAAACATGGTAAGCTAATGATTTGAAGCATTTCGATATCGATTGCTAAATGTGTATAAAACAACAAAATCGACTTTTAACCTAAATGAAAGGATTACGGAATTCTTCAAATCTGCTCTGCCGTTATACCGTTATGGCTTTATGTCAACTTCTGTAAGAAAAAAGAAGTTTATTAACTTAAATATATTAAACTAATGATTTGAAGCATTTCGATGTCGATTTTAAATGTGTATATACAAGAAAATCGACTTTATACTTAATAAAAAGATTACGGAATACTTCTAAATGCACTGCCGTTATGCCGCCTTGACTTTATGCCAACTTCAGTTCGTTAAAGAAGCTTTATGAACTTAAGTATGTTAAACTAATGATTTAAAGCATTTCGATATCGATTGCTAAATGTGTATATACAAGAAAATCGACTTTATACCTAAATATAAGATAACGGAGTTCTTCTAAATGCACTGCCGTTATGCCGTTATGGCTTTATGTTAACTTCAGTTCGTTAAAGAAGGTTTATTAACTTAAATATGTTAAACCAGTTGTTTGAAGCATTTCGAAATTGATTGCTAAATGCTTGTATACAGGAAAATCGACTTTATACCTAAATATGAGATTACGGAATTCTTCCAAATATACTGCCGTTATGCCGCCATGGCTTTATATCAACTTCAATACGTTTAAGAAAGTTAAATAACCTAAACATGTTAAACTAATGATTTGAAGCATATCGATATCGAATGCTAAATGTGTATATACAAGAAAATCGACCTTATACCTAAATATAAGATAACGGAATTCTTCTAAATGCACTGCCGTTATGCCGCCATGGCTTTATACAAACTTCAATACGTTAAAGAAGGTTAGTTAACTTAAACATGTTAAACTTATGATTTGAAGCATTTCGAAATCGATTGCTAAATGTGTATATACAACAAAATCGACTTTTTACCTAAATATAAGATTACGGAATTCTTCTAAATGCACTGCCGTTATGCCGCCATGACTTTATGCCAACTTCAGTTGGTTAGAGAAGGTTTATTAACTCAAATATTTTAAACTAATGATTTGAAGCATTTCGATATTGATTGCTAAATGAGTATATACAAGAAAATCGACTTTATACCTAAATATAATATTGCGTAATTCTTCGAAATGCATTGCGTTATGCCGCTATGGCTTAATGTTAACTTCAGTTCGTTAAAGAAGGTTTATTAACTCAAATATGTTAAACCAGTTATTTGAAGCATTTCGATATCGATTTCTTAATGCATATAAAAATGAAAATCGACTTTATACCTAAATATAAGATTACAGAATTCTTCCAAATGTACTGTCGTTATGTCGTTAAGTCTTCAATGAGATTAAGAAGGTTAATTAGCTTAAATATGTTAAACTAATGATTTGAAGCATTTCGACATCGATTGCACTGCCGTTATGCCGCCATGGCTTTATATCACCTTCAATACGTTAAAGAAGGGTAATTAATTTAAATATGTTCAACTAATGATTTGAAGCATTTCCATATCGCTTGCTAAATGTGTGTATGAAAGAAAATCGACTTTATACCTAAATATAATATTACGTAATTCTTCCAAATGCACTGCCGTTATGCCGTTAAGGCTTTTGCAGATAGTAAGGTAAAGAGGGATAATTAACTTAAATATGTTAAACTAATGATTTGAAGCATTTCGAAATTGATTGCTTAATGCAAATAAATATAAGATTGCGGAATTCTTCCAAATGTACTGCCGTTATACCACCATGGCTTTATATCAACTTTACTACGTTAAAGAAGGTTAATTAACTTAAACATGGTAAGCTAATGAGTTGAAGCATTTCGATATCGATTGCTAAATGTGTATATAAAACAAAATCGACTTTTAACCTAAATGTAGGATTACGGAATTCTTCTATCTGCTCTGCCGTTATACCGTTATGGCTTTATGTAAACTTCTGTAAGATAAAAAAGTTTATTAACTTAAATATATTAAACTAATGATTTGAAGCATTTCGATGTCGATTGTTAAATGTGTATATACAAGAAAATCGACTTTATACTTAATATAAAATTACGGAATACTTCTAAATGCACTGCCGTTATGCCGCCTTGACTTTATGCCAACTTCAGTTCGTTAAAGAAGGTTTATTAACTTAAATATGTTAAAATAATGATTTGAAGCATTTCGATATCGATTGCTAAATGTGTATATACAACAAAATCGGCTTTATACCTAAATATAAGATAACGGAATTCTTCGAAATGTAATGTCGTTATGCCACCATGGCTTTATATCACCTTCAATACGTTAAAGAAGGTTAATTAACTTAAACATGGTAAGCTAATGAGTTGAAGCATTTCGATATCGATTGCTAAATGTGTATATACAAACAAAATCGACTTTTAACCTAAATATAGGATTACGGAATTCTTCTATCTGCTCTGCCGTTATACCGTTATGGCTTTATGTAAACTTCTGTAAGATAAAAAAGGTTTATTAACTTAAATATATTAAACTAATGATTTGAAGCATTTCGATGTCGATTGTTAAATGTGTATATACAAGAAAATCGACTTTATACTTAATATAAAATTACGGAATACTTCTAAATTCACTGCCGTTATGCCGCCTTGACTTTATGCCAACTTCAGTTCGTTAAAGAAGGTTTATTAACTTAAATATGTTAAAATAATGATTTGAAGCATTTCGATATCGATTGCTAAATGTGTATATACAACAAAATCGGCTTTATACCTAAATATAAGATAACGGAATTCTTCGAAATGTAATGTCGTTATGCCACCATGGCTTTATATCACCTTCAATACGTTAAAGAAGGTTAATTAACTTAAACATGGTAAGCTAATGAGTTGAAGCATTTCGATATCGATTTCTTAATGCATATAAAAAAGAAAATCGACTTTATACCTAAATATATGATTACGGAATTCTTCCAAATGTACTGTCGTTATGCCGTTAAGTCTTTTGTAGACTTCAATGAGATTGAGAAGGTTAATAAGCTTAAATATGTTAAACTAATGATTTGAAGCATTTCGACATCGATTGCTAAATGCGTATATACAAGAAAATCGACTTTATACCTAAATATAATATTACGTAATTCTTCCAAATGTAATGTCGTTATGCCACCATGGCTTTATATCACCTTCAATACGTTAAAAAAGGTTAATTAACTTAAATATTTTAAACTTATGATTTGAAGCATTTCGATATCGATTGCTTAATTTGTACATACAACAAAATCGATTTTATACCTAAATATGAGACTACGGAATTCTTCCAAATGCACTGCCGATATGCCGCTATGGCTTTATGTTAACTTCAGTTCGTTAAAGAAGGTTTATTAACTTAAATATGTTAAACCAGTTATTTGAAGCATTTCGAAATCGATTGCTTAATGCATATAAAAAAGAAAATCGACTTTATACCTAGATATAAGATTACGGAATTCTTCCAAATATACTGTCGTTATGCCGTTAAGTCTTTTGTAGACTTCAATGAGATAAAGAAGGTTAATTAGCTTAAATATGTTAAACTAATGATTTGAAGCATTTCGACATCGATAGCTAAATGTGTATATACAAGAAAATGGACTTTATACCTAAATATAGGATTACGGAATTCTTCTAAATGCACTGCCGTTATGCCGTTATGGCTTTATGTTAACTTCTGTTCGTTAAAAAGGTTTATTAACATAAATATGTTAAACCAGTTATTTGAAGCATTTCGATATCGATTGCTTAGTGCATATATACAAGAAAATCGACTTTATACCTAAATATAAGATTACGGAATTCTTCCAAATGTAATGTCGTTATGCCGCCATGGCCTTATATTACCTTCTATACCTTAAAGAAGGTTAATTAGCTTAAATATGTTAAACTAATGATTTGAAGCATTTCGACATCGATTGATGAATGTGTATATACAAGAAAATCGACTTAATTCCTAAATATAAGATTACGGAATTCTTCTAAATGCACTGCCGTTATGCCGTTATGGCTTTATGTTAACTTCAGTTCGTTAAAGAAGGTTTATTAACTCAAATATGTTAAACCAGTTATTTGAAGCATTTCGATATCGATTTCTTAATGCATATAAAAAAGAAAATCGACTTTATACCTAAATATATGATTACGGAATTCTTCCAAATGTACCTTTAACTTAAATATGTTAAACTAATTATTTGAAGCATTTCGATATCGATTGCTAAATGTGTATATACAAGAAAAACCGACTTTTTACCTAAATATAAGATAACGGAATTCCTCTAAATGCACTGCCGTTATGGCCTTATGTTAACTTCAGTTCGTTAGAGAAAGTTTTTTAACTTAAATGTGTTAAACTAATGATTTGAAGCATTTCGATATCGATTTCTTAATGCACATACATATACAAGAAAATCGACTTTATACCTAAATATAAGATAACGGAGTTCTTCTAGATGCACTGCCGTTATGCCGCAATGGCTTTATGCCAACTTCAGTTCGTTAAAGAAACTTTATTAACTTAAATATGTTAAACTTATGATTTGAAGCATTTCGATATCGATTGCTAAATGTGTATATACAAGAAAATCGATATTATACCTAAATATAGGATAACGGAGTTCTTCTAAATGCACTGCCGTTATGCCGTTATGGCTTTATGTTATTTTCAGTTCGTTAAAGAAGGTTTATTAACTTAAATATGTTTAACCAGTTATTTGAAGCATTTCGAAATCGTTGCTTAATGCATGTATACAAGAAATTCGACTTTATACCTAAATATAAGATTACGGAATTCTTCCAAATGTACTGTGGTTATGCCGCCATGGCTTTATGTAAACTTCAATAAGTTAAAGAAAGTCAGTTAACTTAAACATGTTAAACTAATGATTTGAAGCATTTCGATATCGATTGCTAAATGTGTATATACAACAAAATCGACTTTTTACTTAAATATAAGATTACGGAATTCTTCCAAATGCACTGCCGTTATACCATTAAGGCTTTATTTAAACTTCAGTAAGATAAAGAAGGTTTATTAACTTAAATATGTTAAACCAGTTATTTAAAAGCAATTCGAAATTGATTGCTTAATGCATATATACAAGAAAATCGACCTTATACCTAAATACAAGATTACGGAATTCTTCCAAATGTGCTGTCGTTATGCCGCCATGGCGTTATATCACCTTCAATACGTTAAAGAAGGGTAATTAATTTAAATATGTTAAACTAATGATTTGAAGCATTTCGATATCGAATGCTAAGAGTGCATATACAAACAATCGACTTT
>CM050324.1:7390365-7426365 GCA_027475135.1 Bactrocera correcta | reverse complement strand
AAAGAAAATCGACTTTATACCTCAATATAAGATTACAGAATTCTACTACATGCACTGCCGTAATGCCGCCGTGGCTATATGCCAACTTCAGATCGTTAAAGAAGGTTCATTAACTTAAATATGTTAAGCTAATGAGTTGAAGCATCTCGGTATCGATTGCTAAATGTGTCTATACAACAAAATTGACTTTATACCGAAATATAAGATTACGCAATTCTTCCAAATGCACTGCCGTTATACCGTTAAGGCTTTATGTAGACTTCAGTAAGCTAAAAAATGTTTATTAACTTAGTATGTTTAACTAATGATTTGAAGCATTTCGATATCGATAGCTAAATGTGTATTTGCAAGAAAATCGACTCTATACCTAAATATAAGATTATGTTATTTTTCTACATGCAATGCCGTTATGCCGCCATGGCTATGTGCCCACTTCAGATCATTAAAGAAGGTTTATTAACTTACATATGTTAATATTATGAGCTGAAGCATTTCGATATCGATTGCTAAATGTGTATACACAAGAAAACCGATTTTATACCTAAATAAAAGATTACGGAATTCACCCAAATATAATGCCGTTATGGCTTTTGTAGACTTCAGTAAGATAAAGAGGATTAATTAACTTATATATGTTAAACTAATGACTTGAAGCATTTCGATATCGATTGCTAAATTTGTATATACAAGAAAATCGACTTTATTCCTAAATATAAAATTATAAGATTACGGAATTCTTCCAAATGTACTGTCGTTATGCCGCCATGGCTTTATATCAACTTCAATACGTTAAAGAAGGTTAATTAACTTAAATATGTTAAACTAATGATTTGAAGCATTTCGATATCGCTTGCTAAATGTGTATATAAAAGAAAATCGAATTTATACCTAACCATAAGATTAGGGAATTCTTCCAAATATACTGTCGTTATGCCGCCATGGCTTTATATCAACTTCAATACGTTAAAGAAGTTTAAATAACATAAATATGTTAAACTAATGATTTGAAGCATATCGATATCGATTGCTAAATGCGTATATACAACAAAATCGACTTTATACCTAAATATAAGATTACGGAATTCTTCTAAATGCACTGTCGTTATGCCGCTATGGCTTTATATAACCTTCATTACGTTTAAGAAGGTTAATTAACTTAAATATGTTAAACTAATGATTTGAAGATTTTCGATATCGACTGCTAAATTTGTAAATATAAGAAAATCGACTATACACCTAAATATAAGATTACGAAATTCTTCTACATGCACTGTCGTTATGCAGCCATGGCTTTATATCACCTTCATTACGTTAAAGAAGGTTAATTAACTTAAATATGTTGAACTAATGATTTGAAGCATTTCGATATCGATTGCTAAATGTGTATGTACAACAAAATCGAATATATACCTAAATAAAAGATTACCGAATTCTTCTAAATGCACTCCCGTTATGCCACCATGGCTTTAAGCCAACTTCAGATCGTTAAGGAAGGTTTATTAACTTAAATGTGTTAAACTAATGAGTTGAACCATCTCGATATCGATTGCTAAATGAGTATATACAAGAAAATCGACTTTATACATAAATATAAGACTACGGAATTCTTCCAAATGCACTGCCGTTATACCGTTATGGCTTTACGTAAACTTCAGTAAGAAAATAAGGTTAATTAATTTAAATATGTTAAACTAATGATTTGAAGCATCTCGATATCGATTGCTAAATGTGTATATACATCAAAATCGACATTTTACCTAAATATAAGTTAACGGCATTCTTCCAAATGCACTGGCGTTATACCGTTATGGCTTTATGTAAACTTCAGTCAGATAAAGAAGGTTAATTAACTTAAATATGGTTAACTAATGATTTGAAGCATTTCGTTATCGATTGCTTAATGTATATATACAAGAAAAATGACTTTATACCTAAATATAAGATTACGGAATTCTTCTAAATGCACTGCCGTTATGCCGCCATGTCTTTATGCCAACTTCCGTTCGTTAAAGAAGGATAATTAACTTAAATATGTTAAACTAATGATTTGAAGCATTTCGATATCGATTGCTAAATGTATATATACAAGAAAATCGACTTTATACCTAAATATAAAATTATAACATTACGGAATTCTTCTAAATGCACTGCCGTTATACCGTCATGGCTTTATGTAAGCTTCAGTATGCTAAAAAATGTTTATTAACTTAATATATTAAACTAATGATTTGAAGCATTTCCATATCGATAGCTAAATGTGTATAAACAAAAAATCGACTTTATACCTAAATATAAGATTACGGAATTCTTCTAAATGCACTGCCGTTATGCCGCCATGGCTTTAAGCCAACTTTTGTTCGTTAAAGAAGGTTTATTAACTTAAATATGTTAAACTAATTATTTGAAGCATTTCGATATCGATTGCTAAATGTGTATATACAAGAAAATCGACTTTATACATAAATATAAGACTACGGAATTCTTCCAAATGTACTGTCGTTATGCCGTCATGGCTTTATATCAACTTCAATACGTTAAAGAAGGTTAATTAACTTAAATATGTTAAACCAATGATTTGAAGATTTTCGATATCGATTGCCAAATGTGTAAATACAAGAAAATCGACTATATACATAAATATAAGATAGCGGAATTCTTCTACATGTACTGTCGTTATGCCGCCATGGCTTTATATCAACTTCAATACGTTAAAGAAGGTTAATTAACTTAAATATGTTAAACTTATGATTTGAAGCATTTCGATATCGATTGCTAGATGCGTATATAGAACAAAATCGACTTTATTCCTAAATATAAGATTACGGAATTCTTCTTAATGCACTGTCGTTATGCCGCCATGGCTTTATATCACCTTCATTACGTTAAAGAAGGTTAATTAACTTAAATATGTTAAACTAATGATTTGAAGCATTTCGAAATCGATTTCTAAATGTGTATGTACAACAAATCGACTGTATACCTAAATATAAGATAACGGAATTCATATAAATATACTGCCGTTATGCCGTTATGGCTTTATGTAAACTTCAGTAAGATAAAGAATAATAACCTTAATATGCTAAACCAGTTATTTGATGCATTTCGATATAGATTGCTAAATGTGTAAATACAAGAAAATCGACTATATACCTAAATATAAGATAACGGAATTCTTCTAAATGCACTGCCGTTATGCCGCCATGGCTTTAAGCCAACTTCAGATCGTTAAAGAAGGTTTATTAACTTAAATATGTTAAACTAATGAATTGAAGCATTTCGATATCGATTGCTAATGTGTATATACAACAAAATCGACTTTATGCCTAAACATAAGATTGCGGAATACTTCCAAATGCACTGCTGTTATACCGTTATGGCTTTACGTAAACTTCGGTAAGAAAAAGAAGGTTAATTAACTTAAATATGTTAAACTAATGATTTAAAGCATTTAGATATCGATTGCTAAATATGTATATACAACAAAATCGACTTTATACCTAAACATAAGATTACGGAATTCTTCCAAATGCACTGCCGTTATACCGTTATGGCTTTACGTAAACTTCAGTAAGAAAAAGAAGGTTAATTAACTTAAATATGTTAAACTAATGATTTGAAGCATCTCTATATCGATTGCTAAATGTGTATATACAACAAAACCGGCATTATACCTAAATATAAGTTTACGGAATTCTTCCAAATGCACTGCCGTTATACCGTTATGGCTTTATGTAAACTTCAGTAAGATAAAGAAGGTTAATTAACTTAAATATGTTAAACTAATGATTTGAAGCATTTCGTTATCGATTGCTAAATGTGAATATACAAGAAAATCGACATTATATAAAATACACGATAACGGAATTCTTCTAAATGCACTGCCGTTATGCCGTTATAGCTTTATGTTAACTTCAGTTCGTTAAAGAAGATTTATGAACTTAAATATGTAAACCAGTTATTTGAAGCATTTCGATATCGAGTGCTTAATGCATATATACAAAAAAACCGATTTTATACTTAAATATAAGATTACGGAATTCTTCCAAATGTACTGTCGTTATCCCGCCATGGCTTTATGTCACCTTCATTACGTTAAAGAAGGCTAATTAACTTAAATATGTTAAACTAATGATTTGAAGCATTTCGTTATCGATTGCAAAATGTGTATATACAAAAAAAAATCGAATTTATACGTAAATATAAGATTACGGAATTCTTCTAAATGCACTGCCGTTATGGCTTTATGTAAACTTCAGTAAGATAAAGAAGATTAATTAACTTAAATATGCTAAACCAGTTATTTGAAGCATTTCGATATCGATTGCAAAATGTGTATATACAAGAAGATCGACTTTATGCCTAAATATAAGGCTACGGAATTCTTTCAAATGCAGTGCCGTTATGGGTTTATGTCAACTTCAGTTCGCTAAAGGAGGTTTATTAACTTAAATATGTTAAACCAGTTATCTGAAGTATTTCGATATCGATTGCGAAATGTATATATACAAGAAAATCGACTTTATACCTAAATATAAATTATAACATTACGGAATTCTTCTAAATGCTCTGCCGTTGTACCGTTAAGGCTTTATGTAGGCTTCAGTATGCTAAAAAATGTTTATTAACTTAAATATGTTACACTAATGATTTGAAGCATTTCGATTTCGATAGCTAAATGTGTATATACAAGAAAATCGGCTTTATACCTAAATAAAAAATTATAACATTACGGAATTCTTCTAAATGCACTGCCGTTATACCGTTAAGGCTTTATGTAGACTTCAGTAAGCTAAAAATCGTTTATTAACTTAATATGTTAAACTAATGATTTAAAGCATTTCGATATCGATAGCTAAATGTGTATATACAAGAAAATCGACTTTACACCTAAATATAAGATTACGGAATTCTTCTAAATGCACTGCCGCTATGTCGCCATGGCTTTATGCCAACTTCCGTTCGTTAAAGAAGGTTTATTAACTTAAATATGTTAAACTAATGATTTGAAGCATTTCGATATCGATTGCTAAATGCGTATATTTATACAACAAAATCGACTTTATACCTAAATATAATATTAAGGAATTCTTCTAAATGCACTGCCGTTATGCCGCCATTGCTTTATGCCAACTTCAGTCCGTTAAAGAAGGTTTATGAACTTAAATATTTTAAACTAATGATTTGAAGCATTTCGATATCGATTGCTATCTGTGTATATACAAGAAAATCGACTTTATACCTAAATATAAGATCACGGATTTCTTCTACATGCACTGCCGTTATGCCGCCATGGCTTTATATCACCATCATTACTTTAAAGAAGGTTAATTAACTTAAATATGTTAAACTAATGATTTGAGGCATTTCGATGTCGATTGCTAAATGCGTATATACAACAAAATCGACTTAATACCTAAATATAAGATTACGGAACTCTTCCAAATGCACTGCCGTTATGCCGTTAAGGCTTTTGTAGACTTCAGTAAGATAAAGAGGGTTAATTATCTTAAATATGTTAAACTAATGATTTGACGCATTTCGATGTCGATTGCTAAATGTGTATATACAAGAAAATCGACTTTATACCTAAATATAAGATCGCGGAATTCTTCCAAATGTACTGTCGTTATGCCGCCATGGCTTTGTATCACCTTCAATACGTTTAAGAAGGCTTATTAACTTAAATTTGTTACACTATTGATTTGAAGCATTTCGATATCGATTGCTAAATGAGTATATACAAGAAAATCGAATTCATACCTAAATATAAGATTACGTAATTTTTCTAAATGCACTGCCGTTATGCCGTTAAGGCTTTTGTAGACTTCAGTAAGATAAAGAGCGCTAATTAACTCAAATATGTTAAACTAATGATTTGAAGCATTTTGATATCGATTGCTAAATGTGTATGTACGAACAAAATCGACTTTATACTTAAATATAAGATAACGGAATTCATATAAATATAATGCCGTTATGGCTTTATGTAAACTTCAGCAAGATAAAGAGGGTTAATTAACTTAAATCTGCTAAACCAGTTATTTGAAGCATTTCGATATCGCTTGCTAAATGAGTATATACAAGAAAATCGACTTTATGCCTAAACATAAGACTACGGTTTTCTTCCAAATGCCCTGCCGTTATGGCTTTATGTCAACTTCAGTTCGCTAAAGGAGGTTTATTAACTTAAATATGGTAAACCTGTTATCTGAAGCATTTCGATATCGATTGCGAAATGTATATATACAAGAAAATCGACTTTATACCTAAATATAAGATTACGGAATTCTTCCAAATGTACTGTCGGTATGCCGCCATGGCTTTGTATCCCCTTCAATACGTTAAAGAAGGTTAATTAACTTAAATATGTTAAACTAATGATTTGAAGCATTTCGATATTGATTGCAAAATGTGTATATACAAGAAAATCGACTTTATGCCTAAATATAAGACTACGGTTTTCTTCCAAATTCCCTGCCGTTAAGGCTTTATGTCAACTTCAGTTCGCTAAAGGAGGTTTATTAACTTAAATATGTTAAACCAGTTATCTGAAGCATTTCGATATCGATTGCGAAATGTATATATACAAGAAAATCGACTTTATACCTAAATATAAGATTAGGGAATTCTTCCACATGTACTGTCGTTATGCCGCCATGACTTTATATCACCTTCAATACGCTAAAGAAGGTTAATTATTTTAAATATGTTAAACTAATGGTTTGAAGCATTTCAATATCGATTGCTAAATGTGTAAATACAAGAAAATCGACTTTATACCTAAATATAAAATTATAACATTACGGAATTCTTTTAAATGCACTGCCGTTATACCGTTAACGCTTTATGTAGACTTCAGTAAGCTAAAAAATGTTTATTAACTTAATATGTTAAGCTAATGAGTTAAAGCATCTCGATATCGATTGCTAAATGTGTCTATACAACAAAATCGACTTTATACCGAAATATAAGATTACAGAATTCTTCCAAATGCACTGCCGTTATACCGTTATGGCTTTATGTAAACTTCAGTAAGATAAAGAAAGTTAATTAACTTAAATATGTTAATCTAATGACTTGAAGAATTTCGTTATCGATTGCTTAAAGTGTATACACAAGTAAATCGAATTCATACCTAAATATAAGATTACGTAATTCTTCTAAATGCACTGCCGTCATACCGTTAAGGCTTTATGAAGACTTCAGTAAGCTAAAATATGTTAATTAACTTCAATATGTTAAACTAATGATTTGAAGCATTTCGATATCGATAGCTAAATGTGTATTTACAAGAAAATCGACTCTATACCTAAATACAAGATTATGTAATTTTTCTACATGCAATGCCGTTATGCCGCCATGGCTATGTGCCCACTTCAGATCGTTAAAGAAGGTTTATTAACTTACATATGTTAAAATTACGAGCTGAAGCATTTCGATATCGATTGCTAAATGTGTACACACAAGAAAATCGATTTTATACTTAAATAAAAGATTACGGAATTCACCCAAATATACTGCCGTTATGGCTTTTGTAGACTTCAGTAAGATAAAGAGGATTAATTAACTTAAATATGTTAAACTAATGACTTGAAGCATTTCGATATCGATTGCTAAATTTGTATATACAAGAAAATCGACCTTATTCCTAAATATAAGACTACGGAATTCTTCCAAATGTACTGTCGTTAAGCCGCCATGGCTTTATATCAACTTCAATACGTTAAAGAAGCTTAATTAACTTAAATATGTTAAACTAATGATTTGAAGCATTTCGATATCGCTTGCTAAATGTGTATATAAAAGAAAATCGAATTTATACCTAAACATAAGATTACGGAATTCTTTCAAATATACTGTCGTTATGCCGCCATGGCTTTATATCAACTTCAATACGTTAAAGAAGGTTAATTAACTTAATAATGTTAAACTAATGATTTGAAGCATATCGATATCGATTGCTAAATGCGTATATACAACAAAATCGACTTTATACCTAAATATAAGATTACGGAATTCTTCTAAATGCACTGTCGTTATGCCGCCATGGCTTTATATAACCTTCATTACGGTTAAGAAGGTTAATTAACTTAAATATGTTAAACTAATGATTTGAAGATTTTCGATATCGACTGCTAAATTTTTAAATATAAGAAAATCGACTATATACCTAAATATAAGATTACGAAATTCTTCTACATGCAGTGGCGTTATGCAGCCAGGGGTTTATATCACCTTCATTACGTTAAAGAAGGTTAATTAATTTAAATATGTTAAACTAATGATTTGAAGCATTTCGATATCGATTGCTAAATGTGTATGTACAACAAAATCGACTTTATACCTAAATATGTCAACTTCAGTTCGCTAAAGGAGGTTTATTAACTTTAATATGTTAAACCAGTTATCTGAAGCATTTCGATATCGATTGCGAAATATATATATACAAGAAAATCGACTTCATACCTAAATATAAGATTATGAAATTCTTCCACATGTACTGTCGTTCTGCCGCCATGGCTTTGTATCACCTTCAATACGTTAAAGAAGATTAATTATTTTAAATATGTTAAACTAATGATTTGAAGCATTTCGATATCGATAGCTAAATGTGTATATACAAGAAAATCGACTTTATACCTAAATATGAGATTACGGAATTCTTCTAAATGCACTGCCGTTATGCCGTCATGGCTTATAGCAACTTCAATGCGATAAAGAAGGTTTATTAAGTTAAGTATGTTAAACTAATGATTTGAAACATTTCGATATCAATTGCTAAATATGTATATACAAGAAAATCGACTTTATACCTAAATATGTCAACTTCAGTTCGCTAAAGGAGGTTTATTAACTTTAATATGTTAAACCAGTTATCTGAAGCATTTCGATATCGATTGCGAAATATATATATACAAGAAAATCGACTTCATACCTAAATATAAGATTATGAAATTCTTCCACATGTACTGTCGTTCTGCCGCCATGGCTTTGTATCACCTTCAATACGTTAAAGAAGATTAATTATTTTAAATATGTTAAACTAATGATTTGAAGCATTTCGATATCGATTGCTAAATGTGTATATACAAGAAATTCGACTTTATACCTAATTATAAGATTAGGGAATTCTTCCAAATGTACTGTCGTTATGCCGCCATGGCTTTGTGTCAACTTCAATACGTTAAAGAAGGTTAATTACTTTAAATATGTTAAACTTATGGGCTGAAGCATTTCGATATCGACTACTAAATGTGTAAATACAAGAAAACCGACTTTATGCCTAAATATAAGATTACGGAATTCTTCTAAATGCAGTGCAGTTATACCGTTAAGGCTTTATGCAGACTTCAGTGCGTTAAAGAAGGTTTATTAACTTAAATATGTTAAACTAATGATTTGAAGCATTTCGATATCGATAGCTAAATGTGTATATACAAGAAAATCGACTTCATACCTAAATATAAGATTACGGAATTCTTCTACACGCACTGCCGTTATGCCGCCATGGCTATATGCCAACTTCAGATCGTTAAAGAAGGTTGATTAACATAAATATGTTAAACTATTGAGTTGAAGCATATCGATATCGATAGCTAAATGTATATATACAACAAAATCGACATTATACCTAAATATAAGATTACGGAATTCTTCCCAATGCACTGCCGTTATACCGTTATCGCTTCATGTAAACTTCAGTAAGATAAAGAAGTTTAATTATTTCAAATATGTTAAACTAATGATTTGACGCATTTCGATATCGATTGCTAAAAAGGTAAATACAAGAAAATCGACTTTATACTTAAATATAAGATTACGGAATTCTTCTGCTTGCACTGCAGTTATACCGTTAAGGCTTTATGTAGACTCCAGTGCGTTAAAGAAGATTAATTAACTTAAATATGTTAAACTAATGATTTGAAGCATTTCGATATCGATTGCTAA
Organism: Bactrocera correcta; assembly: GCA_027475135.1. Classification (NCBI taxonomy): domain Eukaryota; kingdom Metazoa; phylum Arthropoda; class Insecta; order Diptera; family Tephritidae; genus Bactrocera; species Bactrocera correcta. The sequence continues at coordinate 7,416,417 of CM050324.1, read as the reverse complement.
ATGCGTATGAACAATAAAATCGACTTTATACCTAAATATAAAATAACGGAATTCTTATAAATATATCAACTTTAGTAAGAAAAAGAAGGTTATTATGGCTTTATGTCAACTTCAGTAAGAAAAAGAAGGTTAATTCTTTAACAAGTTATTTGAAGCATTTCGATATATATTGCTAAATGTGTTAATACAAGAAAATCGACTTTGTACCTAGATATAAAATTATAACATTACGGAATTCTTCTAAATGCACTGCCGTTATACTGTTAAGGCTTTATGTAGACTTCAGTAAGCTAAAAAGCGTTTATTAACTTAATATGTTAAACTAATGATTTGAAGCATTCCGATATCGATAGCTAAATGTGTATATACAAGAAAATCGACTTTATACCTAAATATAAGATAACTGAATTCTTCTAAATGCACTGCCGTTATACTGTTAAGCCTTTATGTAGACTTCAGTAAGCTAAAAAACGTTTATTAACTTAATATGTTAAACTAATGATTTGAAGCATTTCGATATCGTTAGCTAAATGTGTATATACTAGAAAATCGACTTTATACCTAAATATGAGATTACGGAATTCTTCTAAATGCACTGCCGTTATGCCGCCGTGGCTTTATATCGACTTCAATACGTTAAAGAAGGTAAATTAACTTAAGTATGTTAAACTAATGATTTGAAGCATTTCGATATCAATTCTAAATATGTATATGCAAGAAAATCGACTTTATACCTAATTATAAGATTACGGAATTTTTCCAACTGTACTGTCGTTATGCCGCCTTGGCTTTATATCAACTTCAATACGTTAAAGAAGGTTAATTAACTTAATTATGTTAAACTAATGATTTGAAGCATTTCGATATCAATTCTAAATATGTATATGCAAGAAAATCGACTTTATGCCTAATTATAAGATTACGGAATTCTTCCAACTGTACTGTCGTTATGCCGACTTGGCTTTATATCAACTTCAATACGTTAAAGAAGGTTAATTAACTTAATTATGTTAAACTTATGATTTGAAGCATTTCGATATCGATTGCTAAATGAGTATATACAAAAAAATCGAATTAATACCTAAATATAAGATAACGGAATTCTTCTAAATGCAGTGCAGTTATACCGTTGAGGCTTTACGTAGACTTCAGTGCGTTAAAGAAGGTTTATTAACTTAAATATGTTAAACTAATGATTTGAAGCATCTCGATATCGATTGCTAAATGTGTATGCTCAAGAAAATCGACTTTATACCTAAATATAAGATTAGGGAATTCTTCCAAATGTACTGTCGTTATGCCGCCATGGCTTTGTATCAACTTCAATACGTTAAAGAAGGTTTATTATTTTAATTTTGTTAAACTAATGGTTTGAAGCATTTCGATATCGACTGCTATATGTGTAAATACAAGAAAATCGACTTTATACCTAAATATAAAATTATAACATTACGGAATTCTTTTAAATGCACTACCGTTATACCGTTAAGGCTTTACGTAGACTTCATTAAGCTAAAAAATGTTTATATACTTAGTATGTTTAACTAATGATTTGAAGCATTTCGATATCGATAGCTAAATGTGTATTTACAAGAAAATCGACTCTATACCTAAATATAAGATTATGTAATTCTTCTACATGCACTGTTGTTATGCCGCCATGGCTATGTGCCCACTTCAGATCGTCAAAGAAGATTTATTAACTTAAATATGTTAAATTTATGAGCTGAAGCATTTCGATATCGATTGCTAAATGTGTATACACAAGAAAATCGACATTATACCTAAATATAAGATTACGGAATTCTTCTAAATGCACTACCGTTATACCGTTAAGGCTTTACGGAGACTTCAGTAAGCTAAAAAATGTTTATTAACTTAGTATGTTTAACTAATAATTTGAATCATTTCGATATCGATAGCTAAATGTGTATTTACAAGAAAATCGACTCTACACCTAAATATAAGATTATGTATTTCTTCTACATGCACTGCCGTTATGCCGCCATGGCTGTGTGCCCACTTCAGATCGTCAAAGAAGGTTAATTAACTTAAATATGTTAAACTAATGATTTGAAGCATTTCGATGTCGATTGCTAAATGCGTATATACAACAAAATCGACTTTATACCTAAATACTGTCGTTATGCCGCCAAGGCTTTGTATCACCTTCATTACGTTAAAGAAGGTTAATTTACTTAAATATGTTAAACTCATGATATGAAGTATTTCGATATCGCTTGCTAAATGAGTATATACAAGAAAGTCGAATTAATACCTAAATATAAGATAACGGAATTCTTCTAAATGCAGTGCAGTTATACCGTTGAGGCTTTATGTAGACTTCAGTGCGTTAAAGAAGGTTTATTAACTTAAATATGTTAAATTAATGATTTGAAGCATTTCGATATCGATTGCTAAATGTGTATATACAAGAAATTCGACTTTATACCAAATTATAAGATTAGGGAATTCTTCCAAATGTACTGTCGTTATGCCGCCATGGCTTTGTATCAACTTCAAAACGTTAAAGAAGGTTAATTATTTTAAATATGTAAAACTTATGGTTTGAAGCATTTCGATATCGACTACTAAATGTGTAAATACAAGAAAACCGACTTTATACCTAAATATAAGATTACGGAATTCTTCTAAATGCAGTGCAGTTATACCGTTAAGGCTGTATGCAGACTTCAGTGCGTTAAAGAAGGTTTATTAACTTAAATATGTTAAACTAATTATTTGAAGCATTTCGATATCGATAGCTAAATGTGTATATACGAGAAAATCGTTTTATACCTAAATATAAGGTTACGGAATTCTTCTACACGCACTGCCGTTATGCCGCCATGGCTATATGCCAACTTCAGATCGTTAAAGAAGGTTTATTAACATAAATATGTTAAACTATTGAGTTGAAGCATCTCGATATCGATAGCTAAATGTATATATACAAGAAAATCGACTTTATACCTAAATATAAGACTGCGGAATTTTTCTAAATGCACTGCCGTTATGCCGCCATGGCTTTATATCAACTTCATTACGTTAAAGAAGGTTAATTAACTTAAATATGTTAAACTAATGTTTTCAAGCAATTCGATATCGCTTGCTAAATGTGTGCATACAAGAAAATCAAATTTATTCCTAAATATGAGATAACGCAATTCTTCTAAATGCACTGCCGTTATGCCGTTAAGGCTTTATATAGACTTCAGTAAGACAGAGAGGGCTAATTAAATTAAATATGTTAAACTAATGATTTAAAGCATTTCGATATCGATTGCTAAATATGTATATACAAGAAAATCGATTTTATACTTAAATATAAGATTACGGAATTCTTCTACATGCACTGCAGTTAAACCGTTAAGGCTTTATGTAGACTTCCGTGCGTTAAAGAAGGTTTATTAACTTAAATATGTTAAACTAATGATTTGAAGCATTTCGATATCGCTTGCTAAATGTGTATATACAAGAAAGTCGGCTTTATACCTAAATATAAGATAACGGAATTCTTCTACATGCACTGCCGTTACGCCGCCATGGCTTTATGCCAACTTCAGTTCGTTAAAGAAGGTTTATTAACTTTATTATTTTAACTAATGAATTGAAGCATCTCGATATCGATTGCTAAATATGTATATACAACAAAATCGACTTTATACCTAAATATAAGTTTACGGAATTCTTCCAAATGCACTGCCGTTATACCGTTATGGCTTTATGTAAACTTCAGTAAGATAAAGAAGGTTAATTAACTTAAATATGTTAAACTAATGATTTGAAGCATTTCGATATCGATAGCTATATGTGTATATACAAGAAAATCGACTTTATACCTAAATAAAAGATTACGGAACTCTTCTACCTGCACTGTCGTTATGCCGCCATGGCTTTATATCACCTTCAATACGTTAAAGAAGGTTAATTAACTTAAATATGTTAAACTAATGATTTGAAGCATTTCGATATCGTTTACTAAATGAGTATATACAAGAAAGTCGAATTTATACCTAAATATATGTAAACGGAATTCTTCCAAATGCATTGCAGTTATACCAATAAGGCTTTATGTAGACTTCAGTGCGTTAAAGAAGGTTTATTAACTTAAATATGTTAAGCTATTGATTTGAAGCATTCCGATATCGATTGCTAAATGTGTATACTCAAGCAAATCGACTTTATACCTAAATATAAGATTAGGGAATTCTTCCAAATGTACTGTCGTTATGCCGCCATGGCTTTGTATCAACTTCAATACGTTAAAGAAGGTTAATTATTTTAAATAAGTTAAGCTAATGATTTGAAGCATTTCGATATCGACTGCTATATGTGTAAATACAAGAAAATTGACTTTATACCTAAATATAAAATTATAACATTACGGAATTCTTCTAAATGCACTGCCGTTATACCGTTAAGGCTTTACGTAGACTTCAGTAAGCTAAAAAATGTTTATTAACTTAGTATGTTTAGCTAATGATTTGAAGCATTTCGATATCGATAGCTAAATGTGTATTTACAAGAAAATCGACTCTATACCTAAATAAAAGATTATGTAGTTCTTCTGCATGCACTGCCGTTATGCCGCCATGGCTATGTGCCCATTTCAGATCGATAAAGAAGAATTATTAACTCAAATATGTTAAACTTATGAGCTGAAGCATTTCGATATCGATTGCTAAATGTGTATACACAAGAAAATCGATTTTATACCTTAACATAAGATTACGGAATTCTTCCAAATGTACAGTCGTTATGCCGCCAAGGCTTTATATCAACTTCAATACGTTAAAGAAGGTTAATTAACTTAAATATGTTAAACTAATGATTTGAAGCATTTCGATGTCGATTGCTAAATGCGTATTTACAACAAAATCGACTTTATACCTAAATATAAGACTACGGAATTTTTCTAAATGCACTGCCGTTATGCCGCCATGGCTTTATATCAACTTCATTACGTTAAAGAAGGTTAATTAACTTAAATATGTTAAACTAATGATTTCAAGCATTTCGATATCGCTTGCTAAATGTGTACATACAAGAAAATCAAATTTATTCCTAAATATGAGATAACGGAATTCTTCTAAATGCACTGCCGTTATGCCGTTAAGGCTTTATATAGACTTCAGTAAGACAGAGAGGGCTAATTAAATTAAATATGTTAAAGTAATGATTTTAAGCATTTCGATAACGATTGCTATATGTATATATACAAGAAAATCGACTTTATACCTAAATATAAGATTACGGAATCCTCTAAATGTCGTTATGCCGTTAAGGCTTTTGTAGACTTCAGTAAGATAAAGCGGGTTAATTAACTTAAATATGTTAAACTAATGATTTGAAGCATTTCGATACGGATTGCTAAATGTGTATATACCATAAAATCGATTTTATACCTAAATATAAGATAACGGAATTCTTTTAAATGCACTGCCGTTATGCCGTTAAGGCTTTGTGTAGACTTCAGTAAGATAGAGAGTGTTAATTAACTTAAATATGTTAAACTAATGATTTGAAGCATTTCGATATCGATTGCTAAATGAGTAAATACAAGAAAATCGACTCTATATACCTAAATAGAAGATTACGGAATTCTTCTACATGCACTGCCGTTATGCCGCCATGGCTTTATGCCAACTTCAGTTCGTTAAAGAAGGTTTATTAACTTTATTATGTTAAACTAATGATTTGAAGCATTTCGTTATCGATTGCTAAATGCGTATGTACAATAAAATCGACTTTATACCTAAATATAAGATAACGGAATTCATATAAATATACTGCCGTTATGCCGTTATGGCTTTATGTAAACTTCAGTAAGAAAAAGAAGGTTAATTAACTTAAATATGCTAAACCAGTTATTTGAAGCATTTCGATATATATTGCTAAATGTGTAAATACAAGAAAATCGACTTTGTACCTAAATATAAAATTATAACATTACGGAATTCTTCTAAATGCACTGCCGTTATACTGTTAAGGCTTTATGTAGACTTCAGTAAGCTAAAAAGCGTTTATTAACTTAATATGTTAAACTAATGATTTGAAGCATTTCGGTATCGATAGCTAAATGTGTATATACAAGAAAATCGACTTTATACCTAAATATAAGATTACGTAATTCTTCTAAATGCACTGCCGTTATGCCGCCATGGCTTTATATCAACTTCAATACGTTAAAGAAGGTTAATTAACTTAAATATGTTAATCTAGTGACTTGAAGCATTTCGTTATCGATTGCTAAAATTGTAAATACAAGAAAATCGACTTTATACCTAAATATAAGATTACGTAATTCTTCTAAATGCACTGCCGTTATGCCGCCATGGCTTTATATCAACTTCAATACGTTAAAGAAGGTTAATTAACTTAAATATTTTAAACTAATGATTTGAAGCATTTCGATATCGAGTGCTATATGTATATATACAAGAAAATCGACTTTATACCTAAATATAAGATTACGGAATCCTCTAAATGCACTGTCGTTATGCCGTTAAGGCTTTTATGGACTTCAGTAAAATAAAGCGGGTTAATTAACTTAAATATGTTAAACTAATGATTTGAAGCATTTCGATACGGATTGCTAAATGTGTATATACCATAAAATCGATTTTATACCTAAATATAAGATAACGGAATTCTTTTAAATGCACCGCCGTTATGCCGTTAAGGCTTTGTGTAGACTTCAGTAAGATAGAGAGTGTTAATTAACTTAAATATGTTAAACTAATGATTTGAAGCATTTCGATATCGATTGCTAAATGAGTAAATACAAGAAATACAGTTATACCGTTAAGGCTTTATATAAATTTCAGTACGTTAAAGAAGGTTAATTTACTTAAATATGTTAAACTAATGATTTGAAGCATTTCGATATCGATTGCTAAATGTGTATACTCAAGCAAATCGACTTTATACCTAAATATAAGATTAGGGAATTCTTCCCAAAAGTACTGTCGTTATGCCGCCATGGCTTTGTATCAACTTCAATACGTTAAAGAAGGTTAATTATTTTAAATATGTTAAGCTAATGATTTGAAGCATTTCGATATCGACTGCTATATGTGTAAATACAAGAAAATTGACTTTATACCTAAATATAAAATTATAACATTACGGAATTCTTCTAAATGCACTGCCGTTATACCGTTAAAGCTTTATGTAGACTTCAGTAAGCTAAAAAATGTTTATTAACTTAGTATGTTTAGCTAATGATTTGAAGCATTTCGATATCGATAGCTAAATGTGTATTTACAAGAAAATCGACTCTATACCTAAATATAAGATTATATAATTCTTCTGCATGCACTGCCGTTATTCCGCCATGGCTATGTGCCCACTTCAGATCGATAAAGAAGAATTATTAACTCAAATATGTTAAACTTATGAGCTGAAGCATTTCGATATCGATTGCTAAATGTGTATACACAAGAAAATCGATTTTATACCTTAACATAAGATTACGGGAAATTTTTCCAAATGTACAGTCGTTATGCCGCCAAGGCTTTATATCAACTTCAATACGTTAAAGAAGGTTAATTAACTTAAATATGTTAAACTAATGATTTGAAGCATTTCGATGTCGATTGCTAAATGCGTATATACAACAAAATCGACTTTATACCTAAATATAAGACTACGGAATTTTTCTAAATGCACTGCCGTTACCGCCATGGCTTTATAACAGCTTCATTACGTTAAAGAAGGTTAATTAACTTAAATATGTTAAACTAATGATTTCAAGCATTTCGATATCGCTTGCTAAATGTGTACATACAAGAAAATCAAATTTATTTCCCAAATATAAGATAACGGAATTCTTCTAAATGCACTGCCGTTATGCCGTTAAGGCTTTATATAGACTTCAGTAAGACAGAGAGGGCTAATTAAATTAAATATGTTAAACTAATGATTTTAAGCATTTCGATAACGATTGCTAAATATGTAAATACAAGAAAATCGACTTTATACTTAAATATAAGATTACGGAATTCTTCTACATGCACTGCAGTTATACCGTTAAGGATTTATGTAGACTTAAGTGCGTTAAAGAAGGTTTATTAACTTAAATATGTTAAACTAATGATTTGAAGCATTTCGATATCGCTTGCTAAATGTGTATATACAAGAAAATCGGCTTTATACCTAAATATAAGATAACGGAATTCTTCTACATGCACTGCCGTTATGCCGCCATGGCTTTATGCCAACTTCAGTTCGTTAAAGAAGTTTTATTAACTTTATTATGTTAAACTAATGATTTGGTTAATTAACTTAAATATGCTAAACCAGTTATTTGAAGCATTTCGATATATATTGCTAAATGTGTAAATACAAGAAAATCGACTTTGTACCTAAATATAAAATTATAACATTACGGAATTCCTCTAAATGCACTGCCGTTATACTGTTAAGGCTTTATGTAGACTTCAGTAAGCTAAAAAGCGTTTATTAACTTAATATGTTAAACTAATGATTTGAAGCATTTCGGTATCGATAGCTAAATGTGTATATACAAGAAAATCGACTTTATACCTAAATATAAGATTACGTAATTCTTCTAAATGCACTGCCGTTATGCCGCCATGGCTTTATATCAACTTCAATACGTTAAAGAAGGTTAATTAACTTAAATGTGTTAATCTAATGACTTGAAGCATTTCGTTATCGATTGCTAAATATGTATATACAAGAAAATCGACTTTATACCTAAATATAAGATTACGTAATTCTTATAAATGCACCGCCGTTATGCCGCCATGGCTTTATATCAACTTCAATACGTTAAAGAAGGTTAATTAACTTAAATATTTTAAACTAATGAATTGAAGCATTTCGATATCGAGTGCTATATGTATATATACAAGAAAATCGACTTTATACCTAAATATAAGATTACGGAATCCTCTAAATGCACTGTCGTTATGCCGTTAAGGCTTTTGTAGACTTCAGTAAGATAAAGCGGGTTAATTAACTTAAATATGTTAAACTAATGATTTGAAGCATTTCGATACGGATTGCTAAATGTGTATACACCATAAAATCGATTTTATACCTAAATATAAGATAACGGAATTCTTTTAAATGCACTGCCGTTATGCCGTTAAGGCTTTGTGTAGACTTCAGTAAGATAGAGAGTGTTAATTAACTTAAATATGTTAAACTAATGATTTGAAGCATTTCGATATCGATTGCTAAATGAGTAAATACAAGAAAATCGACTTTATACCTAAATAGAAGATTACGGAATTCTTCCTAATGCACTGCAGTTATACCGTTAAGGCTTTATATAAATTTCAGTACGTTAAAGAAGGTTAATTTACTTAAATATGTTAAACTAATGATTTGAAGCATTTCGATATCGATTGCTAAATGTGTATACTCAAGCAAATCGACTTTATACCTAAATATAAGATTAGGGAATTCTTCCAAATGTACTGTCGTTATGCCGCCATGGCTTTGTATCAACTTCAATACGTTAAAGAAGGTTAATTATTTTAAATATGTTAAGCTAATGATTTGAAGCATTTCGATATCGACTGCTATATGTGTAAATACAAGAAAATTGACTTTATACTTAAATATAAAATTATAACATTACGGAATTCTTCTAAATGCACTGCTGTTATACCGTTAAGGCTTTACGTAGACTTCAGTAAGCTAAAAAATGTTTATTAACTTAGTATGTTTAGCTAATGATTTGAAGCATTTCGATATCGATAGCTAAATGTGTATTTACAAGAAAATCGACTCTATACCTAAATATAAGATTATATAATTCTTCTGCATGCACTGCCGTTATGCCGCCATGGCTATGTGCCCACTTCAGATCGGTAAAGAAGAATTATTAACTCAAATATGTTAAACTTATGAACTGAAGCATTTCGATATCGATTGCTAAATGTGTATACACAAGAAAATCGATTTTATACCTTAACATAAGATTACGGAATTCTTCCAAATGTACAGTCGTTATGCCGCCAAGGCTTTATATCAACTTCAATACGTTAAAGAAGGTTAATTAACTTAAATATGTTAAACTAATGATTTGAAGCATTTCGATGTCGATTGCTAAATGCGTATATACAACAAAATCGACTTTATACCTAAATATAAGACTACGGAATTTTTCTAAATGCACTGCCGTTACCGCCATGGCTTTATAACAACTTCATTACGTTAAAGAAGGTTAATTAACTTAAATATGTTAAACTAATGATTTCAAGCATTTCGATATCGCTTGCTAAATGTGTACATACAAGAAAATCAAATTTATTCCTAAATATGAGATAACGGAATTCTTCTAAATGCACTGCCGTTATGCCGTTAAGGCTTTATATAGACTTCAGTAAGACAGAGAGGGCTAATTAAATTAAATATGTTAAACTAATGATTTTAAGCATTTCGATAACGATTGCTAAATATGTAAATACAAGAAAATCGACTTTATACTTAAATATAAGATTACGGAATTCTTCTACATGCACTGCAGTTATACCGTTAAGGATTTATGTAGACTTAAGTGCGTTAAAGAAGGTTTATTAACTTAAATATGTTAAACTAATGATTTGAAGCATTTCGATATCGCTTGATAAATGTGTATATACAAGAAAATCGGCTTTATACCTAAATATAAGATAACGGAATTCTTCTACATGCACTGCCGTTATGCCGCCATGGCTTTATGCCAACTTCAGTTCGTTAAAGAAGGTTTATTAACTTTATTATGTTAAACTAATGATTTGAAGCATTTCGTTATCGATTGCTAAATGCGTATGTACAATAAAATCGACTTTATACCTATATATAAGATAACGGAATTCATATAAATATACTGCCGTTATGCCGTTATGGCTTTATGTAAACTTCAGTAAGAAAAAGAAGGTTAATTAACTTAAATATGCTAAACCAGTTATTTGAAGCATTTCGATATATATTGCTAAATGTGTAAATACAAGAAAATCGACTTTGTACCTAAATATAAAATTATAACATTACGGAATTCCTCTAAATGCACTGCCGTTATACTGTTAAGGCTTTATGTAGACTTCAGTAAGCTAAAAAGCGTTTATTAACTTAATATGTTAAACTAATGATTTGAAGCATTTCGGTATCGATAGCTAAATGTGTATATACAAGAAAATCGACTTTATACCTAAATATAAGATTACGTAATTCTTCTAAATGCACTGCCGTTATGCCGCCATGGCTTTATATCAACTTCAATACGTTAAAGAAGGTTAATTAACTTAAATATGTTAATCTAATGACTTGAAGCATTTCGTTATCGGTTGCTAAATATGTATATACAAGAAAATCGACTTTATACCTAAATATAAGATTACGTAATTCTTATAAATGCACCGCCGTTATGCCGCCATGGCTTTATATCAACTTCAATACGTTAAAGAAGGTTAATTAACTTAAATATTTTAAACTAATGAATTGAAGCATTTCGATATCGAGTGCTATATGTATATATACAAGAAAATCGACTTTATACCTAAATATAAGATTACGGAATCCTCTAAATGCACTGTCGTTATGCCGTTAAGGCTTTTGTAGACTTCAGTAAGATAAAGCGGGTTAATTAACTTAAATATGTTAAACTAATGATTTGAAGCATTTCGATACGGATTGCTAAATGTGTTTATACCATAAAATCGATTTTATACCTAAATATAAGATAACGGAATTCTTTTAAATGCACTGCCGTTATGCCGTTAAGGCTTTGTGTAGACTTCAGTAAGATAGAGAGTGTTAATTAACTTAAATATGTTAAACTAATGATTTGAAGCATTTCGATATCGATTGCTAAATGAGTAAATACAAGAAAATCGACTTTATACCTAAATAGAAGATTACGGAATTCTTCCTAATGCACTGCAGTTATACCGTTAAGGCTTTATATAAATTTCAGTACGTTAAAGAAGGTTAATTTACTTAAATATGTTAAACTAATGATTTGAAGCATTTCGATATCGATTGCTAAATGTGTATACTCAAGCAAATCGACTTTATACCTAAATATAAGATTAGGGAATTCTTCCAAATGTACTGTCGTTATGCCGCCATGGCTTTGTATCAACTTCAATACGTTAAAGAAGGTTAATTATTTTAAATATGTTAAGCTAATGATTTGAAGCATTTCGATATCGACTGCTATATGTGTAAATACAAGAAAATTGACTTTATACTTAAATATAAAATTATAACATTACGGAATTCTTTTAAATGCACTGCTGTTATACCGTTAAGGCTTTACGTAGACTTCAGTAAGCTAAAAAATGTTTATTAACTTAGTATGTTTAGCTAATGATTTGAAGCATTTCGATATCGATAGCTAAATGTGTATTTACAAGAAAATCGACTCTATACCTAAATATAAGATTATATAATTCTTCTGCATGCACTGCCGTTATGCCGCCATGGCTATGTGCCCACTTCAGATCGATAAAGAAGAATTATTAACTCAAATATGTTAAACTTATGAACTGAAGCATTTCGATATCGATTGCTAAATGTGTATACACAAGAAAATCGATTTTATACCTTAACATAAGATTACGGAATTCTTCCAAATGTACAGTCGTTATGCCGCCAAGGCTTTATATCAACTTCAATACGTTAAAGAAGGTTAATTAACTTAAATATGTTAAACTAATGATTTCAAGCATTTCGATATCGCTTGCTAAATGTGTACATACAAGAAAATCAAATTTATTCCTAAATATGAGATAACGGAATTCTTCTAAATGCACTGCCGTTATGCCGTTAAGGCTTTATATAGACTTCAGTAAGACAGAGAGGGCTAATTAAATTAAATATGTTAAACTAATGATTTTAAGAATTTCGATAACGATTGCTAAATATGTAAATACAAGAAAACCGAATTTATACTTAAATATAAGATTACGGAATTCTTCTACATGCACTGCATTTATACCGTTAAGGATTTATGTAGACTTAAGTGCGTTAAAGAAGGTTTATTAACTTATATATGTTAAACTAATGATTTGAAGCATTTCGATATCGCTTGCTAAATGTGTATATACAAGAAAATCGGCTTTATACCTAAATATAAGATAACGGAATTCTTCTACATGCACTGCCGTTATGCCGCCATGGCTTTATGCCAACTTCAGTTCGATAAAAAAGGTTTATTAACTTTATTATATTAAACTAATGATTTGAAGCATTTCGTTATCGATTGCTAAATGCGTATGTACAATAAAATCGACTTTATACCTAAATATAAGATAACGGAATTCATATAAATATACTGCCGTTATGCCGTTATGGCTTTATGTAAACTTCAGTAAGAAAAAGAAGGTTAATTAACTTAAATATGCTAAACCAGTTATTTGAAGCATTTCGATATATATTGCTAAATGTGTAAATACAAGAAAATCGACTTTGTACCTAAATATAAAATTATAACATTACGGAATTCTTCTAAATGCACTGCCGTTATACTGTTAAGGCTTTATGTAGACTTCAGTAAGCTAAAAAGCGTTTATTAACTTAATATGTTAAACTAATGATTTGAAGCATTTCGGTATCGATAGCTAAATGTGTATATACAAGAAAATCGACTTTATACCTAAATATAAGATTACGTAATTCTTCTAAATGCACTGCCGTTATGCCGCCATGGCTTTATAGCAACTTCAATACGTTAAAGAAGGTTAATTAACTTAAATATTTTAATCTAATGACTTGAAGCATTTCGTTATCGATTGCTAAAAGTGTATATACAAGAAAATCGACTTTATACCTAAATATAAGATTACGTAATTCTTATAAATGCACCGCCGTTATGCCGCCATGGCTTTATATCAACTTCAATACGTTAAAGAAGGTTAATTAACTTAAATATGTTAAACTAATGATTTGAAGCATTTCGATACGGATTGCTAAATGTGTATATACCATAAAATCGATTTTATACCTAATTATAAGATAACGGAATTCTTTTAAATGCACTGCCGTTATGCCGTTAAGGCTTTGTGTAGACTTCAGTAAGATAGAGAGTGTTAATTAACTTAAATATGTTAAACTAATGATTTGAAGCATTTCGATATCGACTGCTAAATGCGTATGTACAACAAAATCGACTTTATACCTAAATATAAGATAACGGAATTCATATAAATATAATGCCGTTATGGCTTTATGTAAACTTCAGTAAGATAAAGAGGGTTAATTAACTTAAATCTGCTAAACCAGTTATTTGAAGCATTTCGATATTGATTGCAAAATGTGTATATACAAGAAAGTCGACTTTATGCCTAAATATAAGTCTACGGTATTCTTCCAAATGCCCTGCCGTTATGGCTTTATGTCAACTTCAGTTCGCTAAAGGAGGTTTATTAACTTAAATGTGTTAAACCAGTTATCTGAAACATTTCGATATCGATTGCGAAATGTATATATACTAGAAAATCGACTTTATACCTAAATATAAGATTAGGGAATTCTTCCACATGTACTGTCGTTATGCCGCCATGACTTTATATCACCTTCAATACGCTAAAGAAAGTTAATTATTTTAAATGTGTTAAACTAATGGTTTGAAGCATTTCAGTATCGATTGCTAAATGTGTAAATACAAGAAAATCGACTTTATACCTAAATATAAAATTATAACATTACGGAATTTTTCTAAATGCACTGCCGTTATACCGTTAACTCTTTATGTAGACTTCAGTAAGCTAGAAAATGTTTATTAACTTAATATGTTAAACTAATGATTTGTAGCATTCCGATATCGATATCTAAATGTGTATATAAAAGAAAATCGATTTTATACCTAAATATAAGATTACAGAATTCTACTACATGCACTGCCGTAATGTCGCCGTGGCTATATGCCAACTTCAGATCGTTAAAGAAGGTTTATTAACTTAAATATGTTAAGCTAATGAGTTGAAGCATCTCGATATCGATTGCTAAATGCGTCTATACAACAAAATCGACTTTATACCGAAATATAAGATTACGGAATTCTTCCAAATGCACTGCCGTTATACCGTTATGGCTTTATGTAAACTTCAGTAAGATAAAGAAGGTTAATTAACTTAAATATGTTAATCTAATGACTTGAAGCATTTCGTTATCGATTGCTAAAAGTGTATATACACGAAAATCGACTTTATACCTAAATATAAGATTAAGTAATTCTTCTAAATGCACTGCCGTTATGCCGCCATGGCTTTATATCAACTTCAATACGGTAAAGAAGGTTAATTAACTTAAATATTTTAAACTAATGATTTGAAGCATTTCGATATCGAGTGCTATATGTATATATACAAGAAAATCGACTTTATACCTAAATATAATATTACGGAATCCTCTAAATGCACTGTCGTTATGCCGTTAAGGCTTTTGTAGACTTCAGTAAGATAAAGCGGGTTAATTAACTTAAATATGTTAAACTAATGATTTGAAGCATTTCGATATCGACTGCTAAATGTGTAAATACAAGAAAATCGACTTTGTACCTAAATATAAAATTATAACATTACGGAATTCTTCTAAATGCACTGCCGTTATACTGTTAAGGCTTTATGTAGACTTCAGTAAGCTAAAAAGCGTTTATTAACTTAATATGTTAAACTACTGATTTGAAGCATTTCGATATCGATAGCTAAATGTGTATATACAAGAAAATCGACTTTATACCTAAATATAAGATTACGGAATTCTTCTAAATGCACTGCCGCTATGTCGCCATGGCTTTATGCCAACTTCTGTTCGTTAAAGAGGGTTTATTACCTTAAATATGTTAAACTAATGATTTGAAGCATTTCGATATCGATTGCTAAATGTGTATATACAAGAAAATCGACTTTATACCTAAATATAAGATAACTGAATTCTTCTAAATGCACTGCCGTTATGCCGTTATGGCTCTATGTTAACTACAGTTCGTTAAAGAAGGATTATTAACTTAAATATGTTAAACTAATGATTTGAAGTATTTCGATATCGCTTGCTAAATGTGAATATACAAGAAAATCGAATTTATACCTAAACATAAGGTTACGGAATTCTTCCAAATGTACTGTCGTTATGCCGCCATGGCTTTATATCAACTTCAATACGTTAAGGAAGGTTAATTAACTTAAATATGTTTAACTAATGATTTGAAGCATTTCGATATCAATTGCTAAATATGTATATACAAGAAAATCGACTTTATACCTAATTATAAGATTTTGGAATTCTTCCAACTGTACCGTCGTTATGCCGCCATGGCTTTATATCAACTTCAATACGTTAAAGAAGGTTAATTAACTTAAATATGTTAAACTAATCATTTGAAGCATTTCGATATCGCTTGCTAAATAAGCATATACAAGAAAGTCGAATTTATACCTAAGTATAAGATTACGGAATTCACTCAAATATACTGCCGTTATGCCGTTATGGCTTTATGTAAACTTCGGTAAGATAAAGAAGGCTAATTAACCTAAATATGCTTAACCAGTTATTTGAAGCATTTCGATATCGATTGCTAAATGCGTATATTTATACAACAAAATCGACTTTATACCTAAATATAAGATAACGGAATTCTTCTACATGCACTGTCGTTATGCCACCATGGCTTTATATCACCTTCATTACGTTAAAGAAGGTTAATTAACCCGCTTTATACTTAATGCGTATATACAACAAAATCGACTTAATACCTAAATATAAGATTACGGAACTCTTCCAAATGCACTGCCGTTATGCCGTTAAAGCTTTTGTAGACTTCAGTAAGATAAAGAGAGTTAATTATCTTAAATATGTTAAACTAATGATTTGAAGCGTTTCGATGTCGATTGCTAATTGTATATGTATATACATGAAAATCGACTTTATACCTAAATATAAGATTACGGAATTCTTCCAAATGTACTGTCGTTACGCCGCCATGGCTTTGTACCACCTTCAATAAGTTAAAGAAGGTTAATTAACTAAAAAATTTTTAACTAATGATTTGAAGCATTTCGATATCGATTGCTATATGTATATATACAAGAAAATCGACTTTATACCTAAATATAAGATTACGGAATCCTCTAAATGCACTGTCGTTATGCCATTAAGGCTTTTGTAGACTTCAGTAAGATAAAGCGGGTTAATTAACTTAAATATGTTAAACTAATGATTTGAAGCATTTCGATACGGATTGCTAAATGTGTATATACCATAAAATCGATTTTATACCTAAATATAAGATAAGGGAATTCTTCTAAATGCACTGCCGTTATCCCGTTAAGGCTTTGTGTAGACTTCAGTAAGATAGAGGGGGTTAATTAACTTAAATATGTTAAACTAATGATTTGAAGCATTTCGATATCGATTGCTAAATATGTAAATACAAGAAAATCGACTTTATACCCAAATAGAAGATTACGGAACTCTTCTAAATGCACTGCAGTTATACCGTTATGGCTTTATATAAATTTCAGTACGTTAAAGAAGGTTAATTTACTTAAATATATTAAACTAATGATTTGAAGCATTTCGATATCGATTGATAAATGCGTATATACAACAAAATCGACTTTATACCTAAATATAAGATTACGTAATTCTTCTAAATGCACTGTCGTTATGCCGTTAAGGCTTTATGTAAACTTCATTACGTTTAAGAAGGTTAATTATTTTAAATATGTTAAACTTATGGTTTGAAGCATTTCGATATCGACTACTAAATGTGTAAATACAAGAAAATCGACTTTACACCTAAATATATAACATTACGGAATTCTTCTAAATGCACTGCCGTTATACCGTTAAGGCTTTGTGTAGACTTCAGTAAGCTAAAAAATGTTTATTAACTTAGTATGTTTAACTAATGATTTGAAGCATTTCGATATCGATAGCTTAATGTGTATTTACAAGAAAATCGACTCTATACCTAAATATAAGATTATGTAATTCTTCTACATGCACTGCCGTTATGCCGCCATGGCTATGTGCCCACTTCCGATCGTTAAAGAAGGTTTATTAACTTAAATATGTTAAACTTATGAGCTGAAGCATTTCGATATCGATTGCTAAATGTGTATATAAAAGAAAATCGAATTTATACCTAAACATAAGATTACGGAATTCTTCTAAATGCACTGCCGTTATGGCTCTATGTTAACTTCAGTTCGTTAGAGAAGGTTTATTAACTTAAATATGTCAAACTAATGATTTGAAGTATTTCGATATCGCTTGCTAAATGTGAATATACAAGAAAATCGAATTTATACCTAAACATAAGATTACGGAATTCTTCCAAATGTACTGTCTTTATGCCGCCATGGCTTTATATCAACTTCAATACGTTAAGGAAGGTTAATTAACTTAAATATGTTAAACTAATGATTTGAAGCGTTTCGATATCGATTGCTAAATGCGTATATTTATACAACCAAATCGACTTTATACCTAAACATAAGATTAAGGAATTCTTCTAAATGCACTGCCGTTATGCCGCCATTGCTTTATGCCAACTCCAGTCCGTTAAAGAAGGTTTATGAACTTAAATATTTTAAACTAATGATTTGAAGCATTTCGATATCGATTGCTATATGTGTATATACAAGAAAATCGACTTTATACCTAAATATAAGATTACGGAATTCACCCAAATATACTGCCGTTATGCCGTTATGGCTTTATGTAAACTTCGGTAAGATAAAGAAGGCTAATTAACCTAAATATGCTAAACCAGTTATTTGAAGCATTTCGATATCGATTGCTAAATGCGTATATACAAGAAAATCGACTTTATACCTAAATATAAGTTTACGGAACTCTTCCAAATGCACTGTCGTTATGCCGTTAAGGCTTTTGTAGACTTCAGTAAGATAAAGCGGGTTAATTAACTTAAATATGTTAAACTAATGATTTGAAGCATTTCGATACGGATTGCTAAATGTGTATATACCATAAAATCGATTTTATACCTAAATATAAGATAACGGAATTCTTTTAAATGCACTGCCGTTATGCCGTTAAGGCTTTGTGTAGACTTCAGTAAGATAGAGAGTGTTAATTAACTTAATATGTTAAACTACTGATTTGAAGCATTTCGATATCGATAGCTAAATGTGTATATACAAGAAAATCGACTTTATACCTAAATATAAGATTACGGAATTCTTCTAAATGCACTGCCGCTATGTCGCCATGGCTTTATGCCAACTTCTGTTCGTTAAAGAGGGTTTATTACCTTAAATATGTTAAACTAATGATTTGAAGCATTTCGATATCGATTGCTAAATGTGTATATACAAGAAAATCGACTTTATACCTAAATATAAGATAACTGAATTCTTCTAAATGCACTGCCGTTATGCCGTTATGGCTCTATGTTAACTACAGTTCGTTAAAGAAGGATTATTAACTTAAATATGTTAAACTAATGATTTGAAGTATTTCGATATCGCTTGCTAAATGTGAATATACAAGAAAATCGAATTTATACCTAAACATAAGGTTACGGAATTCTTCCAAATGTACTGTCGTTATGCCGCCATGGCTTTATATCAACTTCAATACGTTAAGGAAGGTTAATTAACTTAAATATGTTTAACTAATGATTTGAAGCATTTCGATATCAATTGCTAAATATGTATATACAAGAAAATCGACTTTATACCTAATTATAAGATTTTGGAATTCTTCCAACTGTACCGTCGTTATGCCGCCATGGCTTTATATCAACTTCAATACGTTAAAGAAGGTTAATTAACTTAAATATGTTAAACTAATCATTTGAAGCATTTCGATATCGCTTGCTAAATAAGCATATACAAGAAAGTCGAATTTATACCTAAGTATAAGATTACGGAATTCACTCAAATATACTGCCGTTATGCCGTTATGGCTTTATGTAAACTTCGGTAAGATAAAGAAGGCTAATTAACCTAAATATGCTTAACCAGTTATTTGAAGCATTTCGATATCGATTGCTAAATGCGTATATTTATACAACAAAATCGACTTTATACCTAAATATAAGATAACGGAATTCTTCTACATGCACTGTCGTTATGCCACCATGGCTTTATATCACCTTCATTACGTTAAAGAAGGTTAATTAACCCGCTTTATACTTAATGCGTATATACAACAAAATCGACTTAATACCTAAATATAAGATTACGGAACTCTTCCAAATGCACTGCCGTTATGCCGTTAAAGCTTTTGTAGACTTCAGTAAGATAAAGAGAGTTAATTATCTTAAATATGTTAAACTAATGATTTGAAGCGTTTCGATGTCGATTGCTAATTGTATATGTATATACATGAAAATCGACTTTATACCTAAATATAAGATTACGGAATTCTTCCAAATGTACTGTCGTTACGCCGCCATGGCTTTGTACCACCTTCAATAAGTTAAAGAAGGTTAATTAACTAAAAAATTTTTAACTAATGATTTGAAGCATTTCGATATCGATTGCTATATGTATATATACAAGAAAATCGACTTTATACCTAAATATAAGATTACGGAATCCTCTAAATGCACTGTCGTTATGCCATTAAGGCTTTTGTAGACTTCAGTAAGATAAAGCGGGTTAATTAACTTAAATATGTTAAACTAATGATTTGAAGCATTTCGATACGGATTGCTAAATGTGTATATACCATAAAATCGATTTTATACCTAAATATAAGATAAGGGAATTCTTCTAAATGCACTGCCGTTATCCCGTTAAGGCTTTGTGTAGACTTCAGTAAGATAGAGGGGGTTAATTAACTTAAATATGTTAAACTAATGATTTGAAGCATTTCGATATCGATTGCTAAATATGTAAATACAAGAAAATCGACTTTATACCCAAATAGAAGATTACGGAACTCTTCTAAATGCACTGCAGTTATACCGTTATGGCTTTATATAAATTTCAGTACGTTAAAGAAGGTTAATTTACTTAAATATATTAAACTAATGATTTGAAGCATTTCGATATCGATTGATAAATGCGTATATACAACAAAATCGACTTTATACCTAAATATAAGATTACGTAATTCTTCTAAATGCACTGTCGTTATGCCGTTAAGGCTTTATGTAAACTTCATTACGTTTAAGAAGGTTAATTATTTTAAATATGTTAAACTTATGGTTTGAAGCATTTCGATATCGACTACTAAATGTGTAAATACAAGAAAATCGACTTTACACCTAAATATATAACATTACGGAATTCTTCTAAATGCACTGCCGTTATACCGTTAAGGCTTTGTGTAGACTTCAGTAAGCTAAAAAATGTTTATTAACTTAGTATGTTTAACTAATGATTTGAAGCATTTCGATATCGATAGCTTAATGTGTATTTACAAGAAAATCGACTCTATACCTAAATATAAGATTATGTAATTCTTCTACATGCACTGCCGTTATGCCGCCATGGCTATGTGCCCACTTCCGATCGTTAAAGAAGGTTTATTAACTTAAATATGTTAAACTTATGAGCTGAAGCATTTCGATATCGATTGCTAAATGTGTATATAAAAGAAAATCGAATTTATACCTAAACATAAGATTACGGAATTCTTCTAAATGCACTGCCGTTATGGCTCTATGTTAACTTCAGTTCGTTAGAGAAGGTTTATTAACTTAAATATGTCAAACTAATGATTTGAAGTATTTCGATATCGCTTGCTAAATGTGAATATACAAGAAAATCGAATTTATACCTAAACATAAGATTACGGAATTCTTCCAAATGTACTGTCTTTATGCCGCCATGGCTTTATATCAACTTCAATACGTTAAGGAAGGTTAATTAACTTAAATATGTTAAACTAATGATTTGAAGCGTTTCGATATCGATTGCTAAATGCGTATATTTATACAACCAAATCGACTTTATACCTAAACATAAGATTAAGGAATTCTTCTAAATGCACTGCCGTTATGCCGCCATTGCTTTATGCCAACTCCAGTCCGTTAAAGAAGGTTTATGAACTTAAATATTTTAAACTAATGATTTGAAGCATTTCGATATCGATTGCTATATGTGTATATACAAGAAAATCGACTTTATACCTAAATATAAGATTACGGAATTCACCCAAATATACTGCCGTTATGCCGTTATGGCTTTATGTAAACTTCGGTAAGATAAAGAAGGCTAATTAACCTAAATATGCTAAACCAGTTATTTGAAGCATTTCGATATCGATTGCTAAATGCGTATATACAAGAAAATCGACTTTATACCTAAATATAAGTTTACGGAACTCTTCCAAATGCACTGTCGTTATGCCGTTAAGGCTTTTGTAGACTTCAGTAAGATAAAGCGGGTTAATTAACTTAAATATGTTAAACTAATGATTTGAAGCATTTCGATACGGATTGCTAAATGTGTATATACCATAAAATCGATTTTATACCTAAATATAAGATAACGGAATTCTTTTAAATGCACTGCCGTTATGCCGTTAAGGCTTTGTGTAGACTTCAGTAAGATAGAGAGTGTTAATTAACTTAAATATGTTAAACTAATGATTTGAAGCATTTCGATATCGATTGCTAAATGAGTAAATACAAGAAAATCGACTTTATACCTAAATAGAAGATTACGGAATTCTTCTTAATGCACTGCAGTTATACCGTTAAGGCTTTATATAAATTTCAGTACGTTAAAGAAGGTTAATTTACTTAAATATGTTAAACTAATGATTTGAAGCATTTCGATATCGATTGCTAAATGTGTATACTCAAGCAAATCGACTTTATACCTAAATATAAGATTAGGGAATTCTTCCAAATGTACTGTCGTTATGCCGCCATGGCTTTGTATCAACTTCAATACGTTAAAGAAGGTTAATTATTTTAAATATGTTAAGCTAATGATTTGAAGCATTTCGATATCGACTGCTATATGTGTAAATACAAGAAAATTGACTTTATACCTAAATATAAAATTATAACATTACGGAATTCTTCTAAATGCACTGCTGTTATACCGTTAAGGCTTTACGTAGACTTCAGTAAGCTAAAAAATGTTTATTAACTTAGTATGTTTAGCTAATGATTTGAAGCATTTCGATATCGATAGCTAAATGTGTATTTACAAGAAAATCGACTCTATACCTAAATATAAGATTATATAATTCTTCTGCATGCACTGCCGTTATGCCGCCATGGCTATGTGCCCACTTCAGATCGATAAAGAAGAATTATTAACTCAAATTTGTTAAACTTATGAGCTGAAGCATTTCGATATCGATTGCTAAATGTGTATACACAAGAAAATCGATTTTATACCTTAACATAAGATTACGGAATTCTTCCAAATGTACAGTCGTTATGCCGCCAAGGCTTTATATCAACTTCAATACGTTAAAGAAGGTTAATTAACTTAAATATGTTAAACTAATGATATGAAGCATTTCGATGTCGATTGCTAAATGCGTATATACAACAAAATCGACTTTATACCTAAATATAAGACTACGGAATTTTTCTAAATGCACTGCCGTTATGCCGCCATGGCTTTATAACAACTTCATTACGTTAAAGAAGGTTAATTAACTTAAATATGTTAAACTAATGATTTCAAGCATTTCGATATCGCTTGCTAAATGTGTACATACAAGAAAATCAAATTTATTCCTAAATATGAGATAACGGAATTCTTCTAAATGCACTGCCGTTATGCCGTTAAGGCTTTATATAGACTTCAGTAATACAGAGAGGGCTAATTAAATTAAATATGTTAAACTAATGATTTTAAGCATTTCGTTATCGATTGCTAAATATGTAAATACAAGAAAATCGACTTTATACTTAAATATAAGATTACGGAATTCTTCTACATGCACTGCATTTATACCGTTAAGGATTTATGTAGACTTAAGTGCGTTAAAGAAGGTTTATTAACTTAAATATGTTAAACTAATGATTTGAAGCATTTCGATATCGCTTGCTAAATGTGTATATACAAGAAAATCGGCTTTATACCTAAATATAAGATAACGGAATTCTTCTACATGCACTGCCGTTATGCCGCCATGGCTTTATGCCAACTTCAGTTCGATAAAGAAAGTTTATTAACTTTATTATGTTAAACTAATGATTTGAAGCATTTCGTTATCGATTGCTAAATGCGTATGTACAATAAAATCGACTTTATACCTAAATATAAGATAACGGAATTCATATAAATATACTGCCGTTATGCCGTTATGGCTTTATGTAAACTTCAGTAAGAAAAAGAAGGTTAATTACCTTAAATATGCTAAACCAGTTATTTGAAGCATTTCGATATATATTGCTAAATGTGTAAATACAAGAAAATCGACTTTGTACCTAAATATAAAATTATAACATTACGGAATTCTTCTAAATGCACTGCCGTTATACTGTTAAGGCTTTATGTAGACTTCAGTAAGCTAAAAAGCGTTTATTAACTTAATATGTTAAACTAATGATTTGAAGCATTTCGGTATCGATAGCTAAATGTGTATATACAAGAAAATCGACTTTATACCTAAATATAAGATTACGTAATTCTTCTAAATGCACTGCCGTTATGCCGCCATGGCTTTATATCAACTTCAATACGTTAAAGAAGGTTAATTAACTTAAATATGTTAATCTAATGACTTGAAGCATTTCGTTATCGATTGCTAAATATGTATATACAAGAAAATCGACTTTATACCTAAATATAAGATTACGTAATTCTTATAAATGCACCGCCGTTATGCCGCCATGGCTTTATATCAACTTCAATACGTTAAAGAAGGTTAATTAACTTAAATATTTTAAACTAATGATTTGAAGCATTTCGATATCGAGTGCTATATGTATATATACAAGAAAATCGACTTTATACCTAAATATAAGATTACGGAATCCTCTAAATGCACTGTCGTTATGCCGTTAAGGCTTTTGTAGACTTCAGTAAGATAAAGCGGGTTAATTAACTTAAATATGTTAAACTAATGATTTGAAGCATTTCGATACGGATTGCTAAATGTGTATATACCATAAAATCGATTTTATACCTAAATATAAGATAACGGAATTCTTTTAAATGCACTGCCGTTATGCCGTTAAGGCTTTGTGTAGACTTCAGTAAGATAGAGAGTGTTAATTAACTTAAATATGTTAAACTAATGATTTGAAGCATTTCGATATCGACTGCTAAATGCGTATGTACAACAAAATCGACTTTATACCTAAATATAAGATAACGGAATTCATATAAATATAATGCCGTTATGGCTTTATGTAAACTTCAGTAAGATAAAGAGGGTTAATTAACTTAAATCTGCTAAACCAGTTGTTTGAAGCATTTCGATATTGATTGCAAAATGTGTATATACAAGAAAGTCGACTTTATGCCTAAATATAAGTCTACGGTATTCTTCCAAATGCCCTGCCGTTATGGCTTTATGTCAACTTCAGTTCGCTAAAGGAGGTTTATTAACTTAAATGTGTTAAACCAGTTATCTGAAACATTTCGATATCGATTGCGAAATGTATATATACTAGAAAATCGACTTTATACCTAAATATAAGATTAGGGAATTCTTCCACATGTACTGTCGTTATGCCGCCATGACTTTATATCACCTTCAATACGCTAAAGAAAGTTAATTATTTTAAATGTGTTAAACTAATGGTTTGAAGCATTTCAATATCGATTGCTAAATGTGTAAAAACAAGAAAATCGACTTTATACCTAAATATAAAATTATAACATTACGGAATTTTTCTAAATGCACTGCCGTTATACCGTTAACTCTTTATGTAGACTTCAGTAAGCTAGAAAATGTTTATTAACTTAATATGTTAAACTAATGATTTGTAGCATTCCGATATCGATATCTAAATGTGTATATAAAAGAAAATCGATTTTATACCTAAATATAAGATTACAGAATTCTACTACATGCACTGCCGTAATGTCGCCGTGGCTATATGCCAACTTCAGATCGTTAAAGAAGGTTTATTAACTTAAATATGTTAAGCTAATGAGTTGAAGCATCTCGATATCGATTGCTAAATGCGTC
>CM050324.1:7361555-7389365 GCA_027475135.1 Bactrocera correcta | reverse complement strand
AATTATTTTAAATATGTTAAATAAAGGTTTTAAGCATTTGATATCGACTGCTAAATGTGTAAATGCAAGAAAATCGACTTTACACCTAAATATAAAAATTTTAAAATTACGGAATTCTTCTAAATGCACTGCCGTTATACCGTTAAGGCTTTATGTAGACTTCAGTAAGCTTAAAAGTGTTTATTAACCTAATATGTTAAACTAATGATTTGAGGCATTTTGATATCGATTGCTAAATGTGTATATACAAGAAAGTCGAATTTATACCTAAATATAAGATAACGGAATTCTTCTAAATGCAGTGCAGTTATAGCGTCAAGGCTTTATGTAGACTTCAGTGCGTTTAAAAAAGGTTTATTAACTTAAATATTTTAAACTAATGATTTGAAGCATTTCGATATCGATTGCTAAATGTGTGTATACAAGAAAATCGATTTTATACCTAAATATAAGATAACGGAATTTCTAATGACTGCGTTATGCGAGCTTTGTTAACTTCAATACGTTAAAGAAGGTTTATTAATTTTAAAAATGTTAAACTAATGGTTTGAAGCATTTCGATATCGATTGCTAAATGTGTATATACAAGAAAATCGACTTTATACCTAAATATAAGATTACGGAATTCTTCCAAATGTACTGTCGTTATGCCGCCATGGCTTTGTTCAACTTCATAGTTAAAGAAGGTTAATTATTTTAAATATGTTAAACTAATGGTTTGAAGCATTTCGATATCGACTTGCTAAATGTGTATATACAAGAAAATCGACTTTACACCTAAATATAAGATAACGGAATTCTTCTAAATGCACTGCCGTTATACCGTTAAGGCTTTATGTAGACTTCAGTAAGCTTAAAAAGTGTTTATTAACTTAATATGTTAAACTAATGATTTGAAGCATTTCGATATCGATTGCTAAATGTGTATATACAAGAAAATCGATTTATACCTAAATATAAGATAACGGAATTCTTCTAAATGCACTGCGTTATGCCGTCAAGGCTTTATGTAGACTTCAGTACGTTAAAGAAGGTTTATTAACTTAAATATGTTAAACTAATGATTTGAAGCATTTCGATATCGATTGCTAAATGTGTATATACAAGAAAATCGACTTTATACCTAAATATAAGATAACGGAATTCTTCTAAATGTACTGTCGTTATGCCGCCATGGCTTTTATCAACTTCAATACGTTAAAGAAGGTTAATTAACTTAAATATGTTAAACTAATGATTTGAAGCATTTCGATATCGATTGCTAAATGTGTATATACAAGAAAATCGACTTTATACCTAAATATAAGATAACGGAATTCTTCTAAATGCACTGCCGTTATGCCGTTAGGCTTTATGTAGACTTCAGTAGCTTAAAGAAGTTTATTACTTAAATATGTTAAACTAATGATTTGAAGCATTTCGATATCGATTGCTAAATGTGTATATACAAGAAAATCGACTTTACACCTAAATATATAGATTACGGAATTCTTCTAAATGCACTGCCGTTATGCCGTTAAGGCTTTATGTAGACTTCAGTAAGCTTAAAAATGTTTATTAACTTAATATGTTAAACTAATGATTTGAAGCATTTCGATATCGATTGCTAAATGTGTATATACAAGAAAATCGACTTTATACCTAAATATAAGATAACGGAATTCTTCCAAATGTACTGTCGTTATGCCGCCATGGCTGTTTATCAACTTCAATACGTTAAAGAAGGTTAATTAACTTAATATGTTAAACTAATGATTTGAAGCATTTCGATATCGATTGCTAAATGTGTATATACAAGAAAATCGAATTTATACCTAAATATAAGATAACGGAATTCTTCTAAATGCACTGCCGTTATGCCATTAGGGCTTTATGTAGACTTAAGTACGTTAAAGAAGTTTTATTAACCCTTTAAAAATGTTAAACTAATGATTTGAAGCATTTCGATATCGATTGCTAAATGTGTATATACAAGAAAACCGAATTCATACCTAAATATAAGATTACGTAATTCTTCTAAATACACTGCCGTTATGCCGTTATGGCTTTATATTAACTTCAGTTCGTTAAAGAAGGTTTATTAACTTAAATATGTTAAACCAGTTATTTGAAGCATTTCGATATCGAATGCTTAATGCATATATACAAGAAAATCGACTTTATACCTAAATATAAGACTACGGAATTCTTCCAAATGTACTGTCGTTATGGCTTTATATCAACTTCAATACGTTAAAGAAGGTTAATTAACTTAAATATGTTAAACTAATGATTTGAAGCATTTCGATATCGCTTGCCAAATATGTATATACAAGAAAATCGAATTTATTTCTAAATATAAGATAACGGAATTTTTCTAAATGCACTGCCGTTATGCCGTTAACGCTTTATGTAGACTTCAGTGCGTTAAAAAACGTTTATTAACTTAAATATGTTACACTAATGATTTGAAGCATTTCGATATCGATTGCTAAATGTGTATATACAAGAAAATCGACTTTATACCTAAATATAAGATTACGGAATTCTTCCAAATGTACTGTCATTATGCCGCCATGGCTTTGTATCAACTTCAATACGTTAAAGAAGGTTAGTTATTTTAAATATGTTAAAATGATGGTTTGAAGCATTTTGATATCGCTTGCTAAATGAATATATACAAGAAAGTCGAATTTATACCTAAATATAAGATAACGGAATTCTTCTAAATGCAGTGCAGTTATACCGTCAAGGCTTTATGTAGACTTCAGTGCGTTAAAGAAGGTTTATTAACTTAAATATTTTAAACTAATGATTTGAAGCATTTCGATATCGATTGCTAAATGTGTATATACAAGAAAATCGACTTTATACCTAAATATAAGATAACGGAACTCTTCCATATGTACTGTCGTTATGCCGCCATGGCTTTGTATCAACTTCAATACGTTAAAGAAGGTTTATTATTTTAAATATGTTAATCTAATGGTTTGAAGCATTTCGATATCGACTGCTAAATGTGTATATACAAGAAAATCGAATTTATACCTAAATATAAAATAACGGAATTCTTCTAAATGCACTGCCGTTATGCCGTTAAGGCTTTATGTAGACTTCAGTAAGCTAAAAAATGTTAATTAACTTAATATGTTAAACTAATGATTTGAAGCACTTCGATATCGATTGCTAAATGTGTATATACAAGAAAATCGAATTTATACCTAAATATTAGATAACGGAATTCTTCTAAATGCACTGCCGTTATGCCATTAAGGCTTTATGTAGACTTCAGTAAGCTAACAAATGTTTATTAACTTAATATGTTAAACTAATGATTTGAAGCACTTCGATATCGATTGCTAAATGTGTATATACAAGAAAATCGGCTTTATACCTAAATATAAGATCACGGAATTCTTCTAAATGCACTGCCGTTATACCGTTAAGGCTTTATGTAGACTTCAGTAAGCTAAAAAATGTTTATTAACTTAATATGTTAAGCTAATGATTTGAAGCATTTCTATATCGATTGCTAAATGTGTATATACAAGAAAATCGACTTTATACCTAAATATAAGATAACGGAATTCTTCTAAATGTACTGCCGTTATGCCGTTAAGGCTTTACGTAGACTTCAGTAAGCTAACAAATGTTTATTAACTTAATATGTTAAACTAATGATTTCAAGCATTTCGATATCGATTGATAAATGTGTATATACAAGAAAATCGAATTTATACCTAAATATAAGATAACATAATTCTTCTAAATGCACTGCCGTTATGCCGTTAAGGCTTTATGTAGACTTCAGTGAGTTAAAGAAGTTTTATTACCTTAAATATGTTAAACTAATGATTTGAAGCATTTCGATATCGATTGCTAAATGTGTATATACAAGAAAACCGAATTCATACCTAAATATAAGATTACGTAATTCTTCTAAATGCACTGCCGTTATGCCGTTATGGCTTTATATTAACTTCAGTTCGTTAAAGAAGGTTTATTAACTTAAATATGTTAAACCAGTTATTTGAAGCATTTCGATATCGAATGCTCAATGCATATATACAAGAAAATCGACTTTATACCTAAATATAAGACTACGGAATTCTTCCAAATGTACTGTCGTTATGGCTTTATATCAACTTCAATACGTTAAAGAAGGTTAACTAACTTAAATATGTTAAACTAATGATTTGAAGCATTTCGATATCGATTGCTAAATGTGTATATACAAGAAAATCGACTTTATACCTAAATATAAGATAACGGAACTCTTCCATATGTACTGTCGTTATGCCGCCATGGCTTTGTATCAACTTCAATACGTTAAAGAAGGTTTATTATTTTAAATATGTTAATCTAATGGTTTGAAGCATTTCGATATCGACTGCTAAATGTGTATATACAAGAAAATCGACTTTATACCTAAATATAAAATAACGGAATTCTTCTAAATGCACTGCCGTTATGCCGTTAAGGCTTTATGTAGACTTCAGTAAGCTAAAAAATGTTAATTAACTTAATATGTTAAACTAATGATTTGAAGCACTTCGATATCGATTGCTAAATGTGTATATACAAGAAAATCGACTTTATACCTAAATATAAGATAACGGAATTCTTCTAAATGCACTGCCGTTATGCCGTTAAGGCTTTATGTAGACTTCAGTAAGCTAACAAATGTTTATTAACTTAATATGTTAAACTAATGATTTGAAGCACTTCGATATCGATTGCTAAATGTGTATATACAAGAAAATCGACTTTATACCTAAATATAAGATCACGGAATTCTTCTAAATGCACTGCCGTTATACCGTTAGGGCTTTATGTAGACTTCAGTAAGCTAAAAAATGTTTATTAACTTAATATGTTAAACTAATGATTTGAAGCATTTCGATATCGATTGCTAAATGTGTATATACAAGAAAATCGATTTTATACCTAAATAAAATATTACGGAAATTACCCAAATATACTGCCGTTATGCCGTTATGGCTTTTGTAAAGAAGGGTAATTATTTAAATATGTTAAGCTAATGGTTTGAAGCATTTCGATATCGACTGCTAAATGTGTAAATACAAGAACATTAACTTAAGTATGTTAAACTAATGATTTGAAGCATTTCGATATCGATTGCTAAATGTGTATATACAAGAAAATCGAATTTATACCTAAATATAAAATTATAACATTACGGAATTCTTCTAAATGCACTGCCGTTATGGCTTTATTTAAATTTCAGTAAGATAAAGAAGGTTAATTAACCTAAATATGCTAAACCAGTTATTTGAAGATTTTCGATATATATTTCTAAATGTGTAAATCCAAGAAAATCGACTACATAACTAAATATAAGATTACGGAATTCTTCTACATGCACTGCCGTTATGGCGCCATGGCTTTGTATCAACTTCAATACGTTAACGAAGGTTAATTAATTTAAATATGTTAAACTAAAGGTTTGAAGCATTTCGATATCGATTGCTAAATGAGTATATACAAGAAAATCGAATTCATACCTGAATATAAGATTACGTTATTATTCTAAATGCACTGCCATTATGCCGTTATGGCTTTATATTAACTTCAGTTCGTTAAAGAAGGTTTATTAACTTAAATATGTTAAATCAGTTATTTGAAGCATTTCGATATCGAATGCTCAATGCATATATACAAGAAAATCGACTTTATACCTAAATATAAGACTACGGAATTCTTCCAAATGTACTGTCGTTATGGCTTTATATCAACTTCAATACGTTAAAGAAGGTTAATTAACTTAAATATGTTAAACTAATGATTTGAAGCATTTCGATATCGCTTACTAAATGAATATATACAAGAAAGTCGAATTTATACCTAAATATAAGATAACGGTATTCTTCTAAATGCAGTGCAGTTATACCGTCAAGGCTTTATGTAGACTTCAGTGCGTTAAAGAAGGTTTATTAACTTAAATATTTTAAACTAATGATTTGAAGCATTTCGATATCGATTGCTAAATGTGTATATACAAGAAAATCGACTTTATACCTAAATATAAGATTACGAAATTCTTCCAAATGTACTGTCGTTATGCCGCCATGGCTTTGTATCAACTTCAATATGTTAAAGAAGGTTAATTATTTTAAATATGTTAAACTAATGGTTTGAAGCATTTCGATATCGACTGCTAAATGTGTAGATACAAGAAAATCGACTTTACACCTAAATATAAAATTATAACATTACGGAATTCTTCTAAATGCACTGCCGTTGTGCCGTTAAGGCTTTATGTAGACTTCAGTAAGCTAAAAAATGTTTATTAACTTAATATGTTAAACTAATGATTTGAAGCATTTCGATATCGATTGCTAAATGTGTATATACAAGAAAATCGACTTTATACCTAAATATAAGATAACGGAATTCTTCTAAATGCACTGCCGTTATGCCGTCAAGGCTTTATGTAGACTTCAGTGAGTTAAAGAAGGTTTATTAACTTAAATATGTTAAACTAATGGTTTGAAGCATTTCGATATCGATTGCTTAATGCATATATACAAGAAAATCGACTTTATACCTAACTATAAAATTATAACATTATGGAATTCTTCTAAATGCACTGCCGTTATGCCATTAGGGCTTTATGTAGACTTAAGTGCGTTAAAGAAGGTTTATTAACTTAAATATGTTAAACTAATGATTTGAAGCATTTCGATATCGATTGCTAAATGTGTATATACAAGTAAATCGAATTTATACCTAAATATAAGGTAACGGAATTCTTCTAAATGCACTGCCGTTATACCATTAGGGCTTTATGTAGACTTAAGTGCGTTAAAGAAGTTTTATTACCTTAAATATGTTAAACTAATGATTTGAAGCATTTCGATATCGATTGCTAAATGTGTATATACAAGAAAACCGAATTCATACCTAAATATAAGATTACGTAATTCTTCTAAATGCACTGCCGTTATGCCGTTATGGCTTTATATTAACTTCAGTTCGTTAAAGAAGGTTTATTAACTTAAATATGTTAAACCAGTTATTTGAAGCATTTCGATATCGAATGCTTAATGCATATATACAAGAAAATCGACTTTATACCTAAATATAAGACTACGGAATTCTTCCAAATGTACTGTCGTTATGGCTTTATATCAACTTCAATACGTTAAAGAAGGTTAATTAACTTAAATATGTTAAACTAATTGATAGGATTGCAGAGATAATTAAGTATATATTTAGAGACAAACTAAAAGTTGATGTTCACTCCACGAGGTTTTAATCCAGAAGAAAATGTTATATTACAAGAAGAATTAAAGAACAAAGTAATAACTAATACTTATACATGTAAATGTGAGAATGACAGTATGTAAAGAATGTAATGACGTAAATAATATAATGACATGCATAGTGTTAGGTAAACGACTATCTTTAACACGCCCCTTCAATATGCAGGTCATTCGGTGGACAAACCAAGTCCGTTAAGACATCTCTCGTGGCTTGCTCGCGTCAATGGTTTCGTCATCACATCCGCAGTCATCTCTTGAGAAGATACGTGCCTCAATGAAAATAACCCTGCGCTAATGCACTCTCTCACAAAATGATGTTTGATATCAATGTGCTTGGTACGCGCATGAAAAACGGGATCATTAGCCAAACACTGCGCACCTTTGTTGTCCACATAAATTATTACATTAGCGAGTTTTTGTAAACCAATCTCATTTAGGAGACTACGCAAATACACTGCTTCTTTTGCTGACTCCGCCAAGCTCACATATTCAGCTTCTGTGGACGAAAGAGCGACTGTGCGTTGTTTTTGTGACTTCCAGCTAATCGCAGCACCGCTGAGCAAGAAAACGTATCCCGTGTAGGAATGGCGATCAGTTGTGCAGCCTCCCCAATCAGCATCAGCGTACCCAACTAGCTGTAAATCGGATTTTTGATACAGCAAGCTTCTATTGGCAGTACCGGCAAGATACCTTAGAATACGTTTGGCAGCATTCCAATGACATTTCAATGGATTCGTGACAAACTGCGCTAGTCTTGACACGGTGTTTGCTATGTCTGGCCTTGATGCGATGGACACATACATTAGAGCCCCAAATTTAAAGTTCACGATATGGACAGAGTTTATCAATTGAATTATTTTCAACTGAATTTATCTTTAACTCTGAAGGTGTAGCAACCGGGTTGCACTCACTCATTCCAAATCTCCTTAATAATGCTTTTATGTAGCCACTTTGCTTTAAAGTAATCTTACCATCCATTTGGTTAATCTCTAGTCCAAGACAATAATTTGCTCTACCCAGGGCTTTAATGTCAAAATATTTCAAAAGTTGTTGCTTTAATTTGTGAATAATATTCACTTCACGTGACGCAATAAGTAGATCGTCTACATATACAAGGAGTAAAACTAAGTTATTCTCAAAATAACCATAAAATAAACACGTTTCATTTTCAGTGGGCTTTAACCCCATACTTATCAACTTCGATTTAAGTTTGGCATACCACTGCCTACCAGCTTGCTTAAGGCCATACAGAGCTTTCTTAAGTCGACATGCATTACCTCCTTCGTTTAGTTCTTTTATCATTTTTGATGCTTTAATGCCAACGTCGCAATTTTTATCAAATTTCATTGTTATTCGTTGCAAAATATCATATAGCATGTCTGGTACCTTCATGAGCACTTTTTCGTTCAACGTTCCATTCAGATATGCGCTTACAACATCAAACTGCCAGATAGTGAGATTAAAATGAGCCGACAATGCAAGTAATAACCGAATCGATTCTAAACGTGCTACTGGAGCATAAGTGTCAGTATAATTTATACCATATTTTTGACCGTACCCTTTGGCTACAAGACGCGCTTTGCGTCGCTCGATTTTACCGTCTGACCCATACTTATTTGTCAAAACAAAACGGCATCCCACTATATTTTTGTTGTGATCGACCGGAACAATATCCCATGTGTCATTTTTAATAATATTAATTACTTCACATTCCAATCCGTCGCGCCATTCATCACTCTCAGGCCCATTTAAAGCATCTTGTAAGCTAACCTCAGCCATACCAGCAAACATAACATCGTCTCCTGCACTATCGTTGTCGCTCTCTGAATGTGCCGTTTTCTGTGATGGCTCTGAATTAACACGACTACGAAACACTTTTCGCGGTCTTCCTCTATTTCCCATTCGCATCAATTTTGGCCTACCTGGCGCTCTCCGAATTTCTTCTAATTCACAATCCGCAACTGCTGTTGGTTCGCTAATTCCATTTTCATCGGTTTGAGAATGAGAAAAATCTACAAATTTACGACAATTACTGTAATTCTCTTCAGGAATTTTAAGTGGTAGCAGCAGATCACTTGCTTCATTTATTGGATTCGAAATCAGTTGATGTTCGCTAACAAACCGGACATCACGTGCACATATGACTTTATGCGCTTTCGGTATCCACACACGATAACCCTTTGTGTCTCTGGGATACCCAACAAACACACCTTCTTGACATCTAGGCGCCAGCTTATTTTTATCTGGTATTCTGTCAAGCACCATTACCTTTGATCCAAACGACTTGAAGTGTTTAACACTTGGCTTTACCTTATTTAGACATTCATAAGGCGATTTCCCACCTAATGTTCGGGATGGACATCTCTTTCTTATATCGCAAGCAGATGCCACAGCTTCTGACCAAAAAGTATGACTGAGGCCAGAATGCAATAACAAACACCTAGTCATGTCCAGCAGTGTTCTATTCATTCTTTCTGCGACTCCATTCTGTTGAGGCGTCCTGGGAACACTTAGCCGACGAGCTATGCCACATTCTGAAAGATACTTATCAAAATCATTATTTAGATACTCACGCCCATTATCGGACTGCAAACATTTAATTTTAAACCCAGTCTGTCTTTCCATGAAACTTTGGTACATCTTGAATGCTTCGAAAACGTCAGACTTCTGCCTTAGTAAGTATATTTCGCACCACCTTGTACAATCATCTATAAAGGTGACAAAATATCGAGCTCGTCCAATGGATTCTTCTCTGAACGGTCCCACAACATCAGAATGTATAATTCTCATTGGTTCTGAACAAGGCACTCTGCCTCTATTAAACGGTAACGCAGACATTTTGCCTAATATACACACTTCGCACTGCATCAGTTGCTTCACCTCGCCAATATCCGAGACAGGAACTATGCCATCTCTTACCAATTTTGATAAATCAGCCCCGTTAAGATGACCCAGACGATAATGCCACTTCAACAGTTCGGAGCACTTCGCCTGAATAGAAGCACACTCGCTGCTTTCTCTGATATAATATAAATCACCCATGCGATCAGCAATCAAAGTAATTTCATCACTTGCGTTGGATACAAACGCTCCATCTTTGGTAAATGTCACTTTATGTCCCTTGTTAGTAATTTTTGCCACCGAAACTAAATTTGTGCGCAGTTCCGGAACCAACAACGTATTTTGTAACTCAACTACTCGCTGGCCATCTGCGCCTGTCACTGACAAATTTACCACACCTTCACCTCGTACATCTGCACACGCCTGTTGACTTGCCAAATTCAACTTAACTTTGGATGATTTTTCCACGGTCATAAACATGCACTCGTCACTACACAAATGAGCAGTACATCCACTATCCAATACCCAAGCTCGTCTTCCACGCATATCCCCAAGAAATTTTTCTTCTTTTGCAGAATGATATGCTGCATACGTTCCATCAACACAATATGCCAAATGTTTGGAATTATTGGAATCTTTTCCGTGAACACCATTATTACACCCAACAGAACAAGAGCTCGCCTTGTGCCCTAATGCGCCGCACTTAAAGCATCGGAATTCTCTTTTATTCTTTATGAACTTTTTCCTACTCAGCTTATCTTGCACATGTGATTTCGCAGCCATAGCCATTACTATATTACCAGCCGATTGCTTACGTGCTTCGCTCTCCTCTATTATTTTTATTTTCAGTACCTCAGCTGATGGAAGCGCATCGCGTGATTCGATTGCGCACCGAAAGTTCTCATAAGTAGATGGTAAACTATACAATAGCATAATACATAACAGATCACCGTTTATCTGTACATTCATGCTCTCCAACTTATCTACCGCATCGAAAAATTTCGCCATGTGCTCTTTCACGTCATCGCTTTCATCTAACTTTTGCAACATCAACTGCTTCAATA
This sequence comes from Bactrocera correcta, assembly GCA_027475135.1. NCBI lineage: Eukaryota > Metazoa > Arthropoda > Insecta > Diptera > Tephritidae > Bactrocera > Bactrocera correcta. Next base: position 7,378,195 of record CM050324.1, on the reverse strand, counting down.
ATGTTGCTTTACGTGCTGGTCCTTTTGATGCATAAATCGTTTCTAGTTTCAGCCAAACTTCCCGCGAAGTCTCACAACCCCTGACTTGCTTTAGTTCGGATGGCTGAATTGACAAAACCAAATCTGCTTTAGCTTTCTTGTCAGCTTTCAACCAAGCGCTTCTTGCTGCAGTGTCAGTCTCTGCCGGCATCAAATTAGAACCACTTACGTACTCCCACAAATCATTTTTAGTCAGCAATGCTTCCACTTGCATGCTCCAAGTGTCGAAATTGTCTTTGGAAAGCAACTCGATCCGAGAAGATGTTGAAGAAGTAACCGTAGCCATTACGTCAGCCGTATCAAAGCACCTGCTAGCTTTACTGATTTCAATTTTTGGCAAAAACGCTTCTGAATTCTCAATATCACTCATTAGTCTTACAAACTCTCAAAATTTAAACAAATTTGCGATCCTGGGCCCATAACCTGATAGGATTGCAGAGATAATTAAGTATATATTTAGAGACAAACTAAAAGTTGATGTTCACTCCACGAGGTTTTAATCCAGAAGAAAATGTTATATTACAAGAAGAATTAAAGAACAAAGTAATAACTAATACTTATACATGTAAATGTGAGAATGACAGTATGTAAAGAATGTAATGACGTAAATAATATAATGACATGCATAGTGTTAGGTAAACGACTATCTTCAACAAACTTAAATATGTTAAACTAATGATTTGAAGCATTTCGATATCGATTGCTAAATGTGTATATACAAGAAAATCGACTTCATACCTAACTAAAAGATTACGGAATTCTTCCAAATGTACTGTCGATATGCCGCCATGGTTTGTATCAACTACAATACGTTAAAGAAGGCTAATTATTTTAAATATGTTAAACTAATGGTTTGAAGCATTTCGATATCGACTGCTAAATGTGGAAATACAACAAAATCGACTTTATGCCTAAATATAAAATTATAACATTACGGATTTCTTCTAAATGCACTGCCGTTATACCGTTAAGGCTTTATGTAGACCTCATTAAGCTAAAAAATGTTTATTAACTTAATATGTTAAACTAATGATTTGAAGCATTTCGATATCGATTGCTAAATGTGTATATACAAGAAAATCGAATTTATACCTAACTAAAAGATTACGGAATTCTTCCAAATGTACTGTCGATATGCCGCCATGGTTTGTATCAACTTCAATACGTTAAAGAAGGCTAATTATTTTAAATATGTTAAACTAATGGTTTGAAGCATTTCGATATCAACTGCTAAATGTGAAAATACAACAAAATCGACTTTATACCTAAATATAAAATTATAACATTACGGATTTCTTCTAAATGCACTGCCGTTATACCGTTAAGGCTTTATGTAGACCTCATTAAGCTAAAAAATGTTTATTAACTTAAATATGTTAAACTAGTGAGTTGAAGCATCTCGATATCGATTGCTAAATGTGCATATACAACAAAATCGAATTTATACCTAAACATAAGATTACGGAATTCTTCTACATGCACTGCCGTTATACCGCAAGGCTTTATGTTAACTTCAGTGCGTTAAAGAAGGCTTATTAACTTAAATATGATAAAATAATGATTTGAAGCATTTTGATATCGATTGATAAATGTGTTTATACAACAAATCGATTTTATACCTAAATATAAAATTACGGAATTCTTCTACATGCACCGCCGTTATGCCGCCATGGCTTCATGTCACTTTCGGTAGGTTAAAGAAGGTAATTTAACTTAAATATGTTAAACTAATGATTTGAAGCATTTCAATATCGATTGCTAAATGTGCTAGTACAAGAAATTTGACTTTATACCTAAACATAGGATAACGGAATTCTTCCAAATGCACTGCCGTTAATCCGCCATGGCTTTATGTCAACTTCAGTTCGTTAAAGAAGGTTTGTTAACTTAAATATGTTAAACTAATGATTTGAAGCATTTCGATATCGATTTCTAAATGCATATATACAAGAAAATCGACTTTATACCTAAATATAAGATTACGGAATTCTCCCAAATTACTGTCGTTATGCCGCCATGGCTTTATTTCACCTTCAATACGTTAAAGTTGGTTAATTAACATAAATATGTTAAACTAATGATTTGAAGCATTTCGATATCGATTGCTAAATACGCAAATACAAGAAAATCGACTTTATACCTTAATAAGATTACGGAATTCTTCTAAATGCACTGCAGTTATACCGTTAAGGCTTTATGTAGACTTCAGTGTGTTAAAGAAGGTTTATTATAAATAACTTGAAAATGTAAAACTAATGTTTTGAGGCATTGCGATATTGATTGCTAAATGTGTATATACAAGAAAATCTACTTTACATATACCTAAATATAAGATTACGGAATTCTTCCAAATGTACTCTCGTTATGCCGAAATGGTTTGTATCAACTGCAATACGTTAAAGAAGGTTAATTATTTTAAATATGTTAATGGTTTGAAGCATTTCGATATCGACTGCTAAATGTGTAAATACAACAAAATCGACTTTATACCTAAATATAAAATTATAACATTAGGGATTTCTTCTAAATGCACTGCCGTTATACCGTTAAGGCTTTATGTAGACCTCATTAAGCTAAAAAATGTTTAATAACTTAATATGTTAAACTTATGATTTGAAGCATTTCGATATCGATAGCTAAATGTGTATATACAAGAAAATCGGTTTTATACCTGAATATAAGATTACGGAATTCTTCTACATGCACTGCCGTTATGTCGCTAAGGCTTTTGCAGACTTCAGTAAGGAAAAGAGGGTTAAGTAACCTTAGTATGTTTAACTAATGATTTGAAGCATTTCGATAACGACTGCTAAATGTGTATGTACGAAAAAATCGACTTTATATCTAAATATAAGCTAACGGAATTCATATAAATATACTGCAGTTATGCCGTTATGGCTTTATGTAAACTTCAGTAAGATAGAGGGGAATAATTAACTTAAATATATTAAATATTAATTTGAAGCATTTCGATTTCGATTGCTAAATATGTAAATACAAGAAAATCGACCTTGTACCTAAATATAAGATTACGGAATTCTTTTAAATGCACTGCAGTTATACCGTTAAGGCTTTATGTAAACTTCAGTGCGTTAGAGAAAGTTTATTATAAATAACTTAAAAATGTAAAACTAATGATTTGAAGCACTTTGATATCGATTGCTAAATATGTAAATACAAGAAAATCGACTTTATACCTAAATATAAGATTACGATTTTTTCTAAATGCACTGCCGTTATGCCGTTAACACTTTATGTAGACTTCAGTGCGTTAAAGAAGGTTTAATAACTTAAATATGTTAAACTAATGATTTGAAGCATTTCGATATCAATTGCTAAATGTGTATATACAAGAAAATCGACTTTATACCTAACTAAAAGATTACGGAATTCTTCCAAATGTACTGTCATTATGCCGCCAAGGCTTTGTACCAACTTCAATACGTTAAAAAAGGATAATTATTTTTAATATGTTAAACTAATGGTTTGAAGCATTTTGATATCGCTACCTAAATGAATATATACAAGAAAGTCGAATTTATACCTAAATATAAGATAACGGAATTATTCTAAAAGCAGTGCTGTTATACCGTTAAGGCTTTATGTAGACTTCAGTGCGTTAAAGACGGTTTATTAACTTAAATATGTTAAACTAATGACTTGAAGCATTTCGATATCGATTGCTAAATGTGTATATACAAGAAAATCGAATTTATACCTAAATAAAAGATTACGGAATTCTTCCAAATGAACTGTCGTTATGCCACCATGGCTTTGTATAAACTGCAGTTCGTTAAAGAAGGTTTATTAACTTAAGTATGTTAAACCAGTTATTTGAAGCATTTCAATATCGACTGCTAAATGTGTAAATACAAGAAAATCGACTTTATACCTAAATATAAAATTATAACATTACGAATTTCTTCTAAATGCACTGCCGTTATACCGTTAAGGCTTTAAGTAGACCTCATTAAGCTAAAAAATGTTTATTAACTTAATATGTTAAACTAATGATTTGAAGCATTTCGATATCGATAGCTAAATGTGTATATACAAGAAAATCGGCTTTATACCTGAATATAAGATTACGGAATTCTTCCAAATGCACTGACGTTATGGCTTTAAATCAACTTCAACACGTTAAAGAAGGTTAATTATCTTAAATATGTTAAACTAATGATTTGAAGCATTTCGATATCGATTGCTAAATGAGTATGTACAAGAAAATAGAATTCATACCTAAATATAAGATTACAGAATTCTTTTAAATGCACTGCAGTTATACCATTAAGGCTTTATGTAAACTTCAGGGCGTTAAAGAAGGTTTATTATAAATAACTTGAAAATGTAAAACTTTTTTTTTTTTTTTTTTTTTTTTTTTTTTTTTTTTTTTTTTTTTTTTTTTTTTTTTTTTTTTGGGGGGGGGGGGGGGGGGGGGGGGGGGGGGGGGCTTTATACCTAAATATAAAATTATAACATTACGAATTTCTTCTAAATGCACTGCCGTTATACCGTTAAGGCTTTATGTAGACCTCATTAAGCTAAAAAATGTTTAATAACTTAATATGTTAAACTATGTTTGAAGCATTTCGATATCGATAGCTAAATGTGTATATACAAGAAAATCGGTTTTATACCTGAATATAAGATTACGGAATTCTTCTACATGCACTGCCGTTATGTCGCTAAGGCTTTTGCAGACTTCAGTAAGGAAAAGAGGGTTAAGTAACCTTAGTATGTTTAACTAATGATTTGAAGCATTTCGATAACGACTGCTAAATGTGTATGTACGAAAAAATCGACTTTATATCTAAATATAAGCTAACGGAATTCATATAAATATACTGCAGTTATGCCGTTATGGCTTTATGTAAACTTCAGTAAGATAGAGGGGAATAATTAACTTAAATATATTAAATATTAATTTGAAGCATTTCGATTTCGATTGCTAAATATGTAAATACAAGAAAATCGACCTTGTACCTAAATATAAGATTACGGAATTCTTTTAAATGCACTGCAGTTATACCGTTAAGGCTTTATGTAAACTTCAGTGCGTTAGAGAAAGTTTATTATAAATAACTTAAAAATGTAAAACTAATGATTTGAAGCACTTTGATATCGATTGCTAAATATGTAAATACAAGAAAATCGACTTTATACCTAAATATAAGATTACGATTTTTTCTAAATGCACTGCCGTTATGCCGTTAACACTTTATGTAGACTTCAGTGCGTTAAAGAAGGTTTAATAACTTAAATATGTTAAACTAATGATTTGAAGCATTTCGATATCAATTGCTAAATGTGTATATACAAGAAAATCGACTTTATACCTAACTAAAAGATTACGGAATTCTTCCAAATGTACTGTCATTATGCCGCCAAGGCTTTGTACCAACTTCAATACGTTAAAAAAGGATAATTATTTTTAATATGTTAAACTAATGGTTTGAAGCATTTTGATATCGCTACCTAAATGAATATATACAAGAAAGTCGAATTTATACCTAAATATAAGATAACGGAATTATTCTAAAAGCAGTGCTGTTATACCGTTAAGGCTTTATGTAGACTTCAGTGCGTTAAAGACGGTTTATTAACTTAAATATGTTAAACTAATGACTTGAAGCATTTCGATATCGATTGCTAAATGTGTATATACAAGAAAATCGAATTTATACCTAAATAAAAGATTACGGAATTCTTCCAAATGAACTGTCGTTATGCCACCATGGCTTTGTATAAACTGCAGTTCGTTAAAGAAGGTTTATTAACTTAAGTATGTTAAACCAGTTATTTGAAGCATTTCAATATCGACTGCTAAATGTGTAAATACAAGAAAATCGACTTTATACCTAAATATAAAATTATAACATTACGAATTTCTTCTAAATGCACTGCCGTTATACCGTTAAGGCTTTAAGTAGACCTCATTAAGCTAAAAAATGTTTATTAACTTAATATGTTAAACTAATGATTTGAAGCATTTCGATATCGATAGCTAAATGTGTATATACAAGAAAATCGGCTTTATACCTGAATATAAGATTACGGAATTCTTCCAAATGCACTGACGTTATGGCTTTAAATCAACTTCAACACGTTAAAGAAGGTTAATTATCTTAAATATGTTAAACTAATGATTTGAAGCATTTCGATATCGATTGCTAAATGAGTATGTACAAGAAAATAGAATTCATACCTAAATATAAGATTACAGAATTCTTTTAAATGCACTGCAGTTATACCATTAAGGCTTTATGTAAACTTCAGGGCGTTAAAGAAGGTTTATTATAAATAACTTGAAAATGTAAAACTAATGATTTGAAGCATTTCGATGTCGATTGCTAAATGTGTATATACAAGAAAATCGACTTTACATATACCTAAATATAAGATTACGGAATTCTTCCAAATGTAGTGCGTTATGCCGCCATGGTTTGTATCAACTACAATACGTTAAAGAAGGTCAATTATTTTGAATATGTTAAACTAATGGTTTGAAGCATTTCGATATCGACTGCTAAATGTGTAAATACAACAAAATCGACTTTATACCTAAATATAAAATTATAACATTACGAATTTCTTCTAAATGCAATGCCGTTATACCGTTAAGGCTTTATGTAGACCTCATTAAGCTAAAAAATGTTTATTAACTTAATATGTTAAACTAATGGTTTGAAGCATTTCGATATCGATAGCTAAATGTGTATATACAAGAAAATCGGCTTTATACCTGAATATAAGATTACGGAATTCTTCTACATGCACTGCCGTTATGCCGCCATGGCTTTATATCAACTTCAATATGTTAAAGAAGGTTAACAAACTTAAATATGTTAAACTAATGATTTGAAACATTTCGATATCGCTTGCTAAATGTGTATATACAAGAAAATCGAATTTATACCTAAATATAAGGTAACGGAATTCTTCTAAATGCACTGCTGTTATGCCGTTAAGGCTTTATGTAGACTTCAGTAAGATAGAGGGGAATAATTAACTTAAATATGTTAAACTTATGATTTGATTTGTTATCGATTGCTAAATATGTAAATACAAGAAAATCGACTTTGTACCTAAATAAAAAATTACGGAATTCTTTTAAATGCACTGCAGTTATACCGTTAAGGCTTTATGTAAACTTCAGTGCGTTAAAGAAGGTTTATTATAAATAACTTGAAAATGTAAAACTAATGATTTGATGCATTTCGATATCGATTGCTTAATGTGTATGTACAACAATATCGACTTTATACCTGAATATAAGATAACGGAACTCTTCTACATGCACTGCCGTTATGCCGTTAAGGCTTTTGTAGACTTCAGTATGAAAAAGAGGGTAAATTAACCTAAATATGTTATACTAATATTTTGAAGCATTTCGATATCGATTGCTAAATGAGTATATACAAGAAAATCGACTTTGTACCTAAATATAAGAATATGGAATTCTTCTAAATGCACTGCCGTTATGCCGCCATGGCTTCATGTCATCTTCGGTAGGTTAAAGAAGGTAATTTAACTTAAATATGTTAAACTAATGATTTGAAGCATTTCGATATCGATTGCTAAATGTGCTAGTACAAGAAACTTGACTTTATACCTAAACATAGGATAACGGAATTCTTCCAAATGCACTGCCGTTAATCCGCCATGGCTTTATGTCAACTTCAGTTCGTTAAAGAAGGTTTGTTAACTTAAATATGTTAAACTAATGATTTGAAGCATTTCGATATCGATTGCTAAATATGTAAATACAAGAAAATCGACTTTATACCTTAATATAAGATTACGGAATTCTTCTAAATGCACTGCAGTTATACTGTTAAGGCTTTATGTAGACTTCAGTGCGTTAAAGAAGGTTTATTAACTTTAATATGTTAAACTAATGATTTGAAGCATTTCAATATCGATTACTAAATGTGTATATACAAGAAAATTGACTTTATACCTAAATATAAGATAACGGAATTCTTCTACATGCACTGCCGTTATGCCGCAATGATTTTATGCCAACTTCAGTTCTTCGAAGAAAGTTTATTAACTTAAATATGTTAAACTAATGAGTTGAAGCATCTCGATATCGATTGCTAAATGTGTATATAAAACAAAATCGAATTTATACCTAAACATAAGATTACGGAATTCTTCTACATGCACTGCCTTTATACCGCCATGGCTTTATGTTAACTTCAGTGCGTTAAAGAAGGCTTATTAACTTAAATATGTTAAAATAATGATTTGAAACATTTCGATATATATATCGACTTTATATCTAAATATAAGATTATACCTAAATATAAGATTACGTTATTCTTCTAAATGCACTGCCGTTATGCCGCCATGGCTTCATGTCACCTTTGGTAGGTTAAAGAAGGTAATTTAACTTAAATATGTTAAACTAATGATTTGAAGCATTTCGATATCGATTGCTAAATGTGCTAGTACATGAAACTTGACTTTATACCTAAACATAGGATAACGGAATTCTTCCAAATGCACTGCCGTTAATCCGCCATGGCTTTATGTCAACTTCAGTTCTTTAAAGAAGGTTTGTTAACTTAAATATGTTAAACTAATGCTTTTAAGCATTTCGATATCGATTTCTAAATGCATATTTACAAGCAAATCGGCTTTATACCTAAATATAAGATTACGGAATTCTTCCAAATTACTGTCGTTATGCAGCCATGGCTTTATTTCACCTTCAATACGCTAAAGATGGTTAATTAACTTAAATATGTTAAACTAATGTTTTGAAGCATTTCGATATCGATTGCTAAATATGTAAATACAAGAAAATCGACTTTGTACCTTAATATAAGATTACGGAATTCTTCTAAATGCACTGCAGTTATCCCGTTAAGGCTTTATGTAGACTTCAGTGCGTTAAAGAAGGTTTATTAACTTTAGTATGTTAAACTAATGATTTGAAGCATTTCGATATCGATTGCTAAATGTGTATATACAAGAAAATCGACTTTACATATACCTAAATATAAGATTACGGAATTCTTCCAAATGTACTGTCGTTATGCCGCCATGGTTTGTATCAACTACAATACGTTAAAGAAGGTTAATTATTTTAAATATGTTAAACTAATGGTTTGAAGCATTTCGATATCGATTGCTAAATGTGTAAATACAACAAAATCGACTTTATAGCTAAATATAAAATTATAACATTACGGATTTCTTCTAAATGCACTGCCGTTATACCATTAAGGCTTTATGTAGACGTCATATGTTAAACTAATGATTTGAAGAATTTCGATTACGATAGCTAAATGTGTATATACAACAAAATCGAATTTATACCTAAACATAAGATTACGGAATTCTTCTACATACACTGCCGTTATACCGCCATGGCTTTATGTTAACTTTAGTGCGTTCAAGAAGCCTTATTAACTTAAACATGTTAAAATAATGATTTGAAGCATTTCGATATCGATTGCTAAATGTGTATATACAAGAAAATCGACTTTATACCTTAATACAAGATTACGGAATTCTTCTAAATGCACTACCGTTATGTTTTATGGCTTTATGTTAACTTCTTAAGGCTTTTGTATACTTCAGTAAGATAAAGAGGGTTAATTAACTCAAATATGTTAAACTAATGATTTGAAGCATTTCGATATCGATTGCTAAATGTGTATATACAAGAAAATCCCTAAATAAATATGTTAAACTAATGAGGAGGATGGGGTCATGTGTAGAAGTTCACGCAAGTGAGGAAAGTTTTCTGATCGCCATTCACTTGGGAGTGGCTAGAAACGATTCTTTTACATATGACTCAGGCAGTTCACGAATTCCGGTCTTTGACCAAGTATCCTCTGGGTAGCCTAAGAACATCCGTTTGAAGGCGAGCTAAAGTGAGAAGGCGAAACACCCCTGCATAGGGTTGTGCGCTGGGTTTGGGACCCGCCACGTAAAAAAAACTCCGCCAATGAAAAAGCACAAACAGCCTCGGATGAGGGCCCCCCCGTTTGATGACGACCATGGCAAACGAAATGAGGACTATGATTTGAGGGCATGCACCTGGAATGTCCGGTCCCTTAATTGGGAAGGTGCCGCTTCCCAGCTGGTAGATGTCCTCGTAAAGATAAAGGCTGACATCACCGCCGTCCAAGAAATGCGATGGACGGGACAAGGACAGAGACGAGTAGGTCCTTGTGACATTTACTACAGTGGCCATATAAAGGAGCGCAAGTTTGGTGTTGGATTCGTGGTGGGAGAGAGACTCCGTCGCCGAGTACTATCATTCACTCCGGAGAATGAACGTCTAGCCACAATCCGCATCAAAGCGAGGTTCTTCAACATATCGCTGATTTGCGCCCACGCCCCGACGGAAGAGAAGGACGATGTGACCAAAGATGCCTTTTATGAGTGCTTGGAGCGCACTTATGAGAGATGCCCCCGCCACGATGTCAAAATCGTGCTTGGCGACTTCAACGCCAGGGTGGGCAAAGAAGGTATCTTTGGCACTACGGTCGGTAAATTCAGCCTCCACGAGGAAACATCCCCAAATGGGTTGAGGCTGATCGACTTCGCCGGGGCCCGAAATATGGTTATCTGTAGTACTAGATTCCAGCATAAGAAGATACATCAAGCTACCTGGCTGTCTCCGGATCGAAAAACCACCAACCAGATCGATCATGTTGTGATAGACGGAAGACACGTCTCCAGTGTTTTAGATGTGCGTGCGCTCCGAGGTCCTAACATCGACTCGGACCACTATATTGTTGCAGCCAAAATTCGCACCCGCCTCTGTGCAGCAAAAAACGCACGCCAACAAACACAAGGAAGGTTCGACGTCGAGAAGCTGCAATCACAACAGACAGCCGAACGATTTTCTCCTCGGCTTGCACTCCTGCTCTCTGAGAGCACTCGTCAACAACTCGGTATAAGGGAGCTGTGGGACGGCATTTCAAACTCCTTACGTACAGCTGCAACCGAAACCATTGGTTTTCGGAAAGTGCAAAGGAACAGCTGGTACGACGAGGAGTGCCGTGTCGCAGCGGAGAGAAAACAGGCTGCCTACCTCGCAACGTTACGATCGACCACAACACGTGCGGGATGGGGTAGATACCGAGAGTTGAAGAGGGAAGCGAGACGCATTTGTAGACAGAAAAAGAAAGAGGCCGAAATGCGTGAGTACGAAGAGCTTGATAAGCTGGCCGACAGGGGTAATGCTCGAAAATTCTACGAAAAGATGCGGCGGCTTACAGAAGGTTTCAAGACCGGAGCATACTCTTGTAGAACCCCCAAAGGTGATCTAGTTACCGATGCCCAGAGCATACTTAAATTATGGAGGGAACACTTCTCCAGCCTGCTGAATGGCAGTGAACACACAACACCAGGAGAAAACGAACCCGATACCCCAATCGATGACGATGGAGCAGATGTTCCATTGCCCGACCATGATGAAGTTCGAATAGCAATTGCCCGCCTGAAAAACAACAAAGCGGCAGGGGCCGACGGATTGCCGGCCGAGCTATTCAAACACGGCGGCGAAGAGCTGATAAGGTGCATGCATCAGCTTCTTTGTAAAATATGGTCGGACGAAAGTATGCCCAACGATTGGAATTTAAGTGTGCTATGCCCAATCCATAAAAAAGGAGACCCCACAATCTGCGCCAACTACCGTGGGATTAGCCTCCTCAACATCGCACATAAGGTTCTGTCGAGCGTATTGTGTGAAAGATTAAAGCCCACCGTCAACAAACTGATTGGACCTTATCAGTGTGGCTTTAGACCTGGTAAATCAACAACCGACCAGATATTCACCATGCGCCAAATCTTGGAAAAGACCCGTGAAAGAAGAATCGACACACACCACCTCTTCGTCGATTTCAAAGCTGCTTTCGACAGCACGAAAAGGAGCTGCCTTTATGCCGCGATGTCTGAATTTGGTATCCCCGCAAAACTAATACGGCTGTGTAAACTGACGTTGAGCAACACGAAAAGCTCCGTCAGGATCGGGAAGGACCTCTCCGAGCCGTTCGATACCAAACGAGGTTTCAGACAAGGCGACTCCCTATCGTGTGACTTTTTCAATCTGCTGCTCGAGAAAATTATTCGAGCTGCAGAACTTAATCGAGCAGGTACAATCTTTTACAAGAGTGTACAGCTGCTGGCGTATGCCGATGATATTGATATCATCGGCCTCAACGCAATATGGTTATCTGTAGTACTAGATTCCAGCATAAGAAGATACATCAAGCTACCTGGCTGTCTCCGGATCGAAAAACCACCAACCAGATCGATCATGTTGTGATAGACGGAAGACACGTCTCCAGTGTTTTAGATGTGCGTGCGCTCCGAGGTCCTAACATCGACTCGGACCACTATATTGTTGCAGCCAAAATTCGCACCCGCCTCTGTGCAGCAAAAAACGCACGCCAACAAACACAAGGAAGGTTCGACGTCGAGAAGCTGCAATCACAACAGACAGCCGAACGATTTTCTCCTCGGCTTGCACTCCTGCTCTCTGAGAGCACTCGTCAACAACTCGGTATAAGGGAGCTGTGGGACGGCATTTCAAACTCCTTACGTACAGCTGCAACCGAAACCATTGGTTTTCGGAAAGTGCAAAGGAACAGCTGGTACGACGAGGAGTGCCGTGTCGCAGCGGAGAGAAAACAGGCTGCCTACCTCGCAACGTTACGATCGACCACAACACGTGCGGGATGGGGTAGATACCGAGAGTTGAAGAGGGAAGCGAGACGCATTTGTAGACAGAAAAAGAAAGAGGCCGAAATGCGTGAGTACGAAGAGCTTGATAAGCTGGCCGACAGGGGTAATGCTCGAAAATTCTACGAAAAGATGCGGCGGCTTACAGAAGGTTTCAAGACCGGAGCATACTCTTGTAGAACCCCCAAAGGTGATCTAGTTACCGATGCCCAGAGCATACTTAAATTATGGAGGGAACACTTCTCCAGCCTGCTGAATGGCAGTGAACACACAACACCAGGAGAAAACGAACCCGATACCCCAATCGATGACGATGGAGCAGATGTTCCATTGCCCGACCATGATGAAGTTCGAATAGCAATTGCCCGCCTGAAAAACAACAAAGCGGCAGGGGCCGACGGATTGCCGGCCGAGCTATTCAAACACGGCGGCGAAGAGCTGATAAGGTGCATGCATCAGCTTCTTTGTAAAATATGGTCGGACGAAAGTATGCCCAACGATTGGAATTTAAGTGTGCTATGCCCAATCCATAAAAAAGGAGACCCCACAATCTGCGCCAACTACCGTGGGATTAGCCTCCTCAACATCGCACATAAGGTTCTGTCGAGCGTATTGTGTGAAAGATTAAAGCCCACCGTCAACAAACTTATTGGACCTTATCAGTGTGGCTTTAGACCTGGTAAATCAACAACCGACCAGATATTCACCATGCGCCAAATCTTGGAAAAGACCCGTGAAAGAAGAATCGACACACACCACCTCTTCGTCGATTTCAAAGCTGCTTTCGACAGCACGAAAAGGAGCTGCCTTTATGCCGCGATGTCTGAATTTGGTATCCCCGCAAAACTAATACGGCTGTGTAAACTGACGTTGAGCAACACGAAAAGCTCCGTCAGGATCGGGAAGGACCTCTCCGAGCCGTTCGATACCAAACGAGGTTTCAGACAAGGCGACTCCCTATCGTGTGACTTTTTCAATCTGCTGCTCGAGAAAATTATTCGAGCTGCAGAACTTAATCGAGCAGGTACAATCTTTTACAAGAGTGTACAGCTGCTGGCGTATGCCGATGATATTGATATCATCGGCCTCAACACCCGCGCCGTTAGTTCTGCTTTCTCCAGACTGAACAAGGAAGCAACTCAAATGGGTCTGGCAGTGAACGAGGGCAAGACGAAATATCTCCTGTCATCAAACAAACAGTCGTCGCACTCGCGACTTGGCTCCCACGTCACTGTTGACAGTCATAACTTTGAAGTTGTAGATAATTTCGTCTATTTAGGAACCAGCATTAACACCACCAATAATGTCAGCCTGGAAATCCAACGCAGGATTACTCTTGCCAACAGGTGCTACTTCGGACTGAGTAGGCAATTGAAAAGTAAAGTCCTCTCTCGACGAACAAAAACCAAACTCTATAAGTCGCTCATTATTCCCGTCCTGCTATATGGTGCAGAGGCTTGGACGATGACAACAACCGATGAGTCGACGTTGCGAGTTTTCGAGAGAAAAGTTCTGCGAAAGATTTATGGTCCTTTGCGCGTTGGCCACGGCGAATATCGCATTCGATGGAACGATGAGCTGTACGAGATATACGACGACATTGACATAGTTCAGCGAATTAAAAGACAGCAGCTACGCTGGCTAGGTCATGTTGTCCGGATGGATGAAAACGCTCCAGCTCTGAAAGTATTCGACGCAGTACCCGCCGCGGGAAGCAGAGGAAGAGGAAGACCTCCACTCCGTTGGAAGGACCAAGTGGAGAGGGACCTGGCTTCGCTTGGAATATCCAATTGGCGCCACGTAGCGAAGAGAAGAAACGACTGGCGCGCTGTTTTTGACTCGGCTATAATCGCATAAGCGGTGTCTACGCCAGTAAAGAAGAAGAAGATGTTAAACTAATGATTTGAAGCATTTCGATATCGATTGCTAAATGAGTATGTACAAGAAAATCGAATTCATACCTAAATATAAGATTACGTAATTCTTCTAAATGCACTGCCGTTATGCCGTTAAGGCGTTTGCAGACTTCAGTAAGAAAAAGAGGGTTGAGTAATAATATGTTTAACTAATGATTTGAAGCATTTCGATATCGATTGCTAAATTTGTATCTACTACAATACGTTAAAGAAGGTTAATTAACTTAAATATGTTAAACTAATGATTTGAAGCATTTCGATATCGCTTGCCAAATATGTATATACAAGAAAGTCGAATTTATACCTAAATATAAGATAACGGAATTCTTCTAAATGCAGTGCAGTTATACCGTTAAGGTTTTATGTAGACTTCAGTGCGTTAAAGAAGGTTTATTATCTAAAATATGTTAAACTAATGATTTGAAGCATTTCGATATCGATTGCTAAATGCGTATATTGAACAAAATCGACTTTATACCTAAATATAAGATTACGGAACTCTTCCAAATGCACTGCCGTTATGCCGTTAAGGCTTTTGTAGACTTCAGTAAGATAAAGAGGAGTAATTAACTTAAATCTGTTAAACTTATGATGTGAAGCATATCGGCATCGATTGCTAAATGTGTATATACAAGAAAATCGACTTTATACCTAAATATAAGATTACGGAATTGTCCCCAAAAATACTGTCGTTATGCCGCCATGGCTTTGAATCACCTTCAATACGTTAAAGAAGGTTAATTAAATTAAATATGTTAAACTAATGATTTGAAGCATTTCGATATCGATTGCTAAATGAAAATGTACAAGAAAATCGAATTCATACCTAAATATAAGATTACGTAATTCTTCTAAATGCACTGCCGTTATGCCGTTAAGGCTTTTGCAGACTTCAGTAAGAAAAAGGGGGTTAAGTAACTTAAATATGTTTAACTAATGAATTGAAGCATTTCGATATCGATTGCTAAATATGAATATACAAGAAAATCGACTTTAGTCCTTAATATAAGATTACGGAATTCTTCTAAATGCACTGCAGATATACCGTTAAGGCTTTATGTAGACTTCAGTGTGTTAAAGAAGGTTTATTATAAATAACATGAAAATGTAAAACTAATGATTTAAAGCATTTCGATATCGATTGCTTAATGTGTAATACAAGAAATCGACTTTTCATATACCTAAATATAAGATTACGGAATTCTTCCAAATGTACTGTCGATATGCCGCCATGGTTTGTATCAACTACAATACGTTAAAGAAGGCTAATTATTTTAAATATGTTAAACTAATGGTTTGAAGCATTTCGATATCGACTGCTAAATGTGAAAATACAACAAAATCGACTTTATACCTAAATAAAAATTATAACATTACGGATTTCTTCTAAATGCACTGCCGTTATACCGTTAAGGCTTTATGTAGACCTCATTAAGCTAAAAAATGTTTATTAACTTAATATGTTAAACTAATGATTTGAAGCATTTCGATATCGATTGCTAAAAGTGTATATATAAGAAAATCGACTTTATACCTGAATATAAGATTACGGAATTCTTCTACATGCACTGCCATTATGCCGCCATGGCTTTATATCAACTTCAATATGTTAAAGAAGGTTTAAATAACTTAAATATGTTAAACTAATGATTTGAAACATTTCGATATCGCTTGCTAAATGTGTATATACAGGAAAATCGAATCTATACCTAAATATAAGATAACGGAATTCTTCTAAACGCACTGCCGTTATGCATTTAAGGCTTTATGTAGACTTCAGTAAGATAGAGGGGAATAATTAACTTAAATATGTTAAACTTATGATTTGAAGCATTTCGATTTCGATTGCTAACTATGTAAGTACAAGCAAATCGACTTTGTACCTAAATATAAGATTACGGAATTCTTTTAAATGCACTGCAGTTATACCGTTAAGGCTTAATGTAAACTTCAGTGCGTTAGAGAAAGTTTATTATA
>CM050324.1:7331920-7360555 GCA_027475135.1 Bactrocera correcta | reverse complement strand
CGATATCGAAATGCTTCAAACCATTAGTTTAACATTTTTAATTTAATTAACCTTCTTTAACTTATTGAAGTTGATATAAAGCCATGGCGGCATAACGACAGTACATTTGGAAGAATTCCGTTGTCTTATATTTAGGTATAAAGTCGATTTTCTTGTATATACAAATTTAGCAATCGATATCGAAATGCTTCAAATCATTAGTTTAACATATTTAAGTTAGTTTACCTTCTTTAACGTAATGAAGGTGATATCAAGCCATGGCTGCATAACGCCAGTACATGTAGAAGAATTTCGTAGTCTTATATTTAAGTATATAGTAGATTTTCTTATATTTACACATTTAGCAATCGATATCGAAAATCTTCAAATCATTAGTTTAACATATTTAAGTTAATTAACCTTCTTTAACGTAACGAAGGTGATATAAGGCCATGGCGGCATAACGGCAGTGCATTTAGAAGAATTCCGTAATCTTATATTTAGGTATAAAGTCGATTTTGTTGAATATACGCATTTAGCAATCGTTATCAAATGCTTCAAATCATAAGTTTAACATATTTAAGTTAATTAACCTTCTTTAACGTAATACAGGTGATATAAAGCCACGGCTGCATAACGACAGTGCATGTTGAAGAATTTCGTAATCTTATGTTTAGGTATAAATTCGATTTTCTTTTATATACACATTTAGCAAGCGATATCGAAATGCTTCAAATCATTAGTTTAACATATTTAAGTTAATTAACCTTCTTTAATATATAAAGCCATGGCGGCATAAAGACAGTGCATTTAGAAAAATTCCGTAATCTTATATTTAGGTATAAAGTCGATTTTTTTGTATATACGCATTTAGCAATCGATATCGAAATGCTTCAAATCATTAGTTTAACATATTTAAGTTAATTAACCTTCTTTAACGTATTGAAGTTTATATAAAGCCATAGGAAGAATTTCGTAATCTTATATTTAGGTATAAAGTCGATTTTCTTGTATATACACATTTTGCAATCGATATCGAAATGCCTCAAATAACTGGTTTAGCATATTTAAGTTAATTAACCTGCTTTAACGTAATGAAGGTGATATAAAGCCATGGCGGCATAACGACAGTACATTTGGAAGAATTCCGTAGTCTTATATTTAGGTATAAAATCGATTTCCTTCGGTATACAAATTTAGCAATCGATATCGAAATGCTTCAAATCATTAGTTTAACAAATTTAAGTTAATTAATCCTCTTTATCTTACTGAAGTCTACAAAAGCCATTACGGCAGTATATTTGGGTGAATTCCGTAATCTTTTATTCAGGTTTAAATCGATTTTCTTGTGTATACACATTTAGCATTCGATATCGAAATACTTCAAATCAATAGTTAAACATATTTAAGTTAATAAACATATTTTAGATTACTGAAGTCTACATAAAGCTTTAACGGTATAACGGCAGTGCATTTAGAAGAATTCCGTAATGTTATAATTTTATATTTAGGTATAAAGTCGATTTTCTTGTATTTAAACATTTAGCAGTCGATATCGAAATGCTTCAAACCATAAGTTTAACATATTTAAAATAATTAACCTTCGTTATCGTACTGAAGTTGATACAAAGCCATGGCGGCATAACGACAGTACATTTGGAAGAATTCCCTAATCTTATATTTAGGTATAAAGTCGATTTTCTTGTATATACGCATTTAGCAATAGATATCGAAATGCTTCAAATCATTAGTTTAACATATTTAAGTTAATTAACCTTCTTTAACGGAATACAGGTGATATAAAGCCATGGCTGCATAACGACAGTGCATGTTGAAGAATTTCGTAATCTTATATTTAGGTATAAAGTCGATTTTCTTGTATATACACATTTTGCAATCGATATCGAAATGCTTCAAATAACTGGTTTAGCATATTTAAGTTAATTAACCTGCTTTAACGTAATGAAGGTGATATAAAGCCATGGCGGCATAACGACAGTACATTTGGAAGAATTCCGTAGTCTTATATTTAGGTATAAAATCGATTTCCTTCGGCATACAAATTTAGCAATCGATATCGAAATGCTTCAAATCATTAGTTTAACATATTTAAGTTAATTAACCTTCTTTAACGTAATGAAGGTGATATAAAGCCATGGCGGCATAAAGACAGTGCATTTAGAAAAATTCCGTAATCTTATATTTAGGTATAAAGTCGATTTTTTTGTATATACACATTTAGCAATCGATATCGAAATGCTTCAAATCATTAGTTTAACATATTTAAGTTAATTAACCTTCTTTAACGTATTGAAGTTGATATAAAGCCATGGCGGCATAACGACAGTGCATTTAGAAGAATTCCGTAATCTTATATTTAGGTATAAAGTCGATTTTGTTGTATATACGCATTTAGCAATCGATATCGAAAATCTTCAAATCATTAGTTTAACATGTTTAAGTTAATTAACCTTCTTTAACGTAATGAAGGTGATATAAAGCCATGGCGGCATAACGACAGTGCATTAAGAAGAATTCCGTAATCTTTTATTTAGGTATAAAGTCGATTTTCTTGTATATACGCATTTAGCAATCGATATCGAAATGCTTAAAATCACTAGTTTAACATATTTAAGTTAATTAACCTTCTTTAACGTATTGAAGTTGATATAAAGCCATGGCGGCATAACGACAGTACATTTGGAAGAATTCCGTAATCTTATGTTTAGGTATAAAGTCGATTTTCTTGTATATACGCATTTAGCAATCGATATCGAAATGCTTCAAATCATTAGTTTACCAAATTTAAGTTAATTAACCTTCTTTAACGTATTGAAGTTGATATAAAGCCATGGGGGCATAACGACAGTACATTTGGAAGAACTCCGTAGTCTTATATTTAGGTATAAAGTCGATTTTCTTGTATATATGCATTAAGCAATCGATATCGATATGCTTCAAATAACTGGTTTAACATATTGAAGTTAATAAACCCTCTTTTAACGAACTGAACATAAATCCATAAAGGCATAACGGCAGTGCATTTAGAAGAATTCCGTTATCTTATATTAATGTATATAGTCGATTTTCTTGTATATAGACATTTAGCAATCGATATCGAAATGCTTCAAATCATAAGTTTAACATATTTAAGTTAATAAACCTTCTTTAACGAAAGAAAGTTGGCTTAAAGCCATGGCGGCATAACGGCAGTGCATTTAGAAGAATTCCGTAATCTTAGATTTATGTATAAAGTCGATTTTGTTGTATGCACGCATTTAGCAATCGATATCGAAATGCTTCAAATCATTAGTTTAACATATTTAATTTAATAAACTTTCTTTAACGAACGGAACTTGGCGTAAAGCCATGGCGGCATAACGGCAGTGCATTTAGAAGAATTCCTTAATCTTATATTTAGATATAAAGTCGATTTTGTTGTATATACACATTTAGCAACCGATATCGAGATGGTTCAACTCATTAGTTTAACATTTTAAGTAAATAAACCTTCTTTAACGATCTGAAGTTTGCATATAGCCATGACGGCATAACGGCCGTGCATGTAGAAGAATTCCGTAATCTTATATTTAGGCATAAAATCGATTTTCTTGTACATACACATTTAGCAATCAATATCGAAATGCTTCAAATCATTAGTTTAGCATATTTAAGTAAATTAACCTTCTTTAACGTACTGAAATTTATATAAGGCCATTCCGTAATCTTATCTTTAGATATAAAGCCGAATTTGTTGTATATACGCATTTAGCAATCGATATCGAAATTCTTCAAATCATTAGTTTACCATATTTAAAAAATAATTAACCTTCTTTAACGAAATGAAGGTGATATAAAGCCATGACGGCCTAACGACAGTGCACTTAGAAGAATTCCGTAATCCTATATTTAGGTATAAATTCGATTTTGTTGTATATACGCATTTAGCAATCGATATCGAAATGCTTCAAATAGCTGGTTTAGCATATTTAGGTTAATTAACCTTCTTTATCTTACTGAAGTTTACATAAAGCCATAACGGCATAACGGCAGTATATTTGGGTGAATTCCGTGAGCTTTTATTTAGGTATAAAATCGATTTTCTTGTACATACACATTTAGCAATCGATATCAAAATGCTCAAATCATTAGTTTAACATATTTAAGTAAAGTAACCTTCTTTAACGTACTGAAATTTATATAAAGCCATAACGGTATAACGCCAGTGCATGTAGAAGAATTCCGTAATCTTATATTTAGGTATAAAGTCGATTTTCTTGTATATACACATTTAGCAATCGATATCGAAATGCTTCAAATCATTAGTTTAACATATTTAAGTTAATTAACCTTCTTTAACTTATTGAAGTTGATATAAAGCCATATAACGCAGTGCATTTGGAAGAATTCCGTAATCTTATATTTAGGTATAAAGTCGATTTTCTTGTATATACACATTTAGCAATCGATATCGAAATGCTTCAAATCATTAGTTTAACATATTTAAGTTAGTTAACCTTCTTTAACGTAATGAAGGTGATATAAAGCCATGGCGCATAACGACAGTACATTTGGAAGAATTCCGTAGTCTTATATTTAGGTATAAATCGATTTTCTTGTATATACACATTTAGCAATCGATATCGAAATGCTTCAAATCATTAGTTTAACATATTTAAGTTAATTAACCTTCTTTAACGTATTGAAGTTGATATAAAGCCATGGCGCATAACGCAGTGCATTTGGAAGAATTTCGTAATCTTATATTTAGGTATAAAGTCGATTTTCTTTATATACACATTTAGCAATCGATATCGAAATGCTTCAAATCATTAGTTTAACATATTTAAGTTAATTAACCTTCTTTAACGTAATGAAGGTGATATAAAGCCATGGCGCATAACGACAGTGCATTAAGAAGAATTCCGTAATCTTTTATTTAGGTATAAAGTCGATTTTCTTGTATATACGCATTTAGCAATCGATATCGAAATGCTTAAAATCACTAGTTTAACATATTTAAGTTAATTAACCTTCTTTAACGTATTGAAGTTGATATAAAGCCATGGCGGCATAACGACAGTACATTTGGAAGAATTCCGTAATCTTATGTTTAGGTATAAAGTCGATTTTCTTGTATATACGCATTTAGCAATCGATATCGAAATGCTTCAAATCATTAGTTTACCAAATTTAAGTTAATTAACCTTCTTTAACGTATTGAAGTTGATATAAAGCCATGGGGGCATAACGACAGTACATTTGGAAGAACTCCGTAGTCTTATATTTAGGTATAAAGTCGATTTTCTTGTATATATGCATTAAGCAATCGATATCGATATGCTTCAAATAACTGGTTTAACATATTGAAGTTAATAAACCCTCTTTTAACGAACTGAACATAAATCCATAAAGGCATAACGGCAGTGCATTTAGAAGAATTCCGTTATCTTATATTAATGTATATAGTCGATTTTCTTGTATATAGACATTTAGCAATCGATATCGAAATGCTTCAAATCATTAGTTTAACATATTAAAGTTAGTTTACCTTCTTTAACGTAATGAAGGTGATAAAAAGCCATGGCTGCATAACGCCAGTGCATGTAGAAGAATTTCGTAATCTTATGTTTAGGTATAAATTCGATTTTCTTTTATATACACATTTAGCAAGCGATATCGAAATGCTTCAAATCATTAGTTTAACATATTTAAGTTAATTAACCTTCTTTAACGTATTGAAGTTGATATAAAGCCATAACGGCAGTGCATTTGGAAGAATTTCGTAATCTTATATTTAGGTATAAAGTCGATTTTCTTGTATATACACATTTTGCAATCGATATCGAAATGCTTCAAATAACTGGTTTAGCATATTTAAGTTAGTTAACCTTCTTTAACGTAATACAGGTGATATAAAGCCATGGCGACATAACGACAGTACATTTGGAAGAATTCCGTAGTCTTATATTTAGGTATAAAATCGATTTTGTTGTATATACGCATTTAGCAATCGATATCGAAATGCTTCAAATCATTAGTTTAACATATTTAAGTTAATTAACCTTATTTAACGTATTGAAGTTGATATAAAGCCATGGCGGCTGAACGACAGTACATTTGGAAGAATTCCGTAATCTTATATGTAGGTATAAAGTCGATTTTTTTGTATATACGCATTTAGCAATCGATATCGAAAATCTTCAAATCATTAGTTTAACATGTTTAAGTTAATTAACCTTCTTTAACGTAATGAAGGTGATATAAAGCCATGGCGGCACAACGACAGTGCATTAAGAAGAATTCCGTAATCTTTTATTTAGGTATAAAGTCGATTTTCTTGTATATACGCATTTAGCAATCGATATCGAAATGCTTAAAATCACTAGTTTAACATATTTAAGTTAATAAACCTTCTTTAACGAAAGAAAGTTGGCTTAAAGCCATGGCGGCATAACGGCAGTGCATTTAGAAGAATTCCGTAATCTTACATTTATGTATAAAGTCGATTTTGTTGTATGCACGCATTTAGCAATCGATATCGAAATGCTTCAAATCATTAGTTTAACATATTTAATTTAATAAACTTTCTTTAACGAACGGAACTTGGCGTAAAGCCATGGCGGCATAACGGCAGTGCACTTAGAAGAATTCCTTAATCTTATATTTAGATATAAAGTCGATTTTGTTGTATATACACATTTGGCAATCGATATCGAGATGGTTCAACTCATTAGTTTAACATTTTAAGTAAATAAACCTTCTTTAACGATCTGAAGTTTGCAAAATAGCCATGGCGGCATAACGGCCGTGCATTAGAAGAATTCCTTTAAATCTTATATTTAGGATAAAATCGATTTTCTTGTATATACACATTTAGCAATCGATATCGAAATGCTTCAAATCATTATTTTAAAGCATATTTAAGTAAATTAACCTTCTTTAACGTACTGAAATTTATATAAGGCCATAACCGTAATTCCTTATCTTTAAGATATAAAGCCAAATTTTGTTGTATATACGCATTTAGCAATCGATATCGAAATTCTTCAAATCATTAGTTTAACATATTTAAAAAATAATTAACCTTCTTTAACGAAATGAAGGTTATAAAGCCATGACGGCCTAACGACAGTGCACTTAGAAGAATTCCGTAACCCTTATATTTAGTATAAATTCGATTTTGTTGTATATACGCATTTAGCAATCGATATCGAAATGCTTCAAATCATTAGTTTAACATATTTAAGTTAATTAACCTTCTTTAACGTACTGAAGTTTCATAAAGCCATGACGGCATAACGGCAGTACATTTGGAAGAATTCCGTATCTTATATTTAGGTATAAAATCGATTTTCTTGTACATACACATTTAGCAATCGATATCAAAATGCTCAAATCATTAGTTTAACATATTTAAGTAAAATAACCTTCTTTAACGTACTGAAATTTATATAAGCCATAACGGCATAACGGCAGTGCATTTAGAAGAATTCGTAATCTTATATTTAGGTATAAAGTCGATTTTCTTGTATATCGCATTTAGCAATCGATATCGAAATGCTTCAAATCATTAGTTTAACATATTTAAGTTAATTAACCTTCTTTAACGTATTGAAGTTGATATAAAGCCATGGCGGCATAAGACAGTGCATTTAGAAGAATTCCGTAATCTTATATTTAGGTATAAAGTCGATTTTGTTGTATATCGCATTTAGCAATCGATATCGAAATGCTTCAAATCATTAGTTTAACATATTTAAGTTAATTAACCTTCTTTAACGTATTGAAGTTGAATAAAGCCATGGCGGCATAACGACAGTGCATTTAGAAGAATTCCGTAATCTTATATTTAGGTATAAAGTCGATTTTCTTGTATATACACATTTAGCAATCGATATCGAAATGCTTCAAATCATTAGTTTAACATATTTAAGTAAATTAACCTTCTTTAACGTCTGAAGTTTACATAAGCTTAACGGCATATCGGCAGTGCATTTAGAAGAATTCCGTTATTTATATTTAGGTATAAATTCGATTTTCTTGTATATACACATTTAGCAATCGATATCGAAATGCTTCAAATCATTAGTTTAACATATTAAGTTAATTAACCTTCTTTAACGTACTGAAGTTAATAAAGCCTTGACGGCATAACGGCAGTGCAATTAGAAGAATTCCGTAATCTTATATTTAGGTATAAATTCGATTTCCTTGTATATACGCATTTAGCAATCGATATCGAAATGCTTCAAATCATTAGTTTAACATATTTAAGTTAATTAACCTTCTTTACTTACTGAAGTTACATAAAGCCATAACGGCATAACGGCAGTGCATTTAGAAGAATTCCGTAGTCTTATATTTAGGTATAAAGTCGATTTTCTTGTATATACACATTTAGCAATCGATATCGAAATGCTTCAAATCATTAGTTTAACATATTTAAGTTAATTAACCTTCTTACTTACTGAAGTTTACATAAAGCCATAACGGCATAACGGCAGTGCATTTAGAAGAATTCCGTAATCTATATTTAGGTATAAAGTCGATTTTCTTGTATATACACATTTAGCAACGATATCGAAATGCTTCAAATCATTAGTTTAACATATTCAAGTTAATTAACCTTCTTTTAGCTTACTGAAGTCTACATAAAGCCTTTACGGCATAACGCCAGTGCATTTAGAAGAATTCCGTTTTATCTTATATTTAGGTATAAAGTCGATTTTCTTGTATTTATCATTTAGCAATCGATATCGAAATGCTTCAAACCATTAGTTTAACATATTTAAGTTAATTAACCTTCTTTAACTTATTGAAGTTGATATAAAGCCATGGCGGCATAACGACAGTAGCATTTAGAAGAATTCCGTAGTCTTATATTTAGGTATAAAGTCGATTTTCTTGTATATACACATTTAGCAATCGATATCGAAATGCTTCAAATCATTAGTTTAACATATTTAAGTTAATTAACCTTCTTTAACTTACTGAAGTTACATAAAGCCATAACGGCATAACGGCAGTGCATTTGGAAGAATTCCGTAATCTTATATTTAGGTATAAATTCGATTTTCTTTGTATATACACATTTAGCAAGCGATATCGAAATGCTTCAAATCATTAGTTTAACATATTCTAAGTTAATTAACCTTCTTTAACTTACTGAAGTCTACATAAAGCCTTACGGTATAACGGCAGTGCATTTAGAAGAATTCCGTAATCTTATATTTAGGTATAAAGTCGATTTTCTTGTATTACACATTTAGCAATCGATATCGAAATGCTTCAAATCATTAGTTTAACATATTTAAGTTAATTAACCTTCTTTAACTTAATGAAGTTGATATAAAGCCATGGCGGCATAACGACAGTACATTTGGAAGAATTCCGTAGTCTTATATTTAGGTATAAAGTCGATTTTCTTGTATATACACATTTAGCAATCGATATCGAAATGCTTCAAATCATTAGTTTAACATATTTAAGTTAATTAACCTTATTTAACGTATTGAAGTTGATATAAAGCCATGGCGGCATAACGACAGTACATTTGGAAGAATTCCGTAATCTTATGTTTAGGTATAAATTCGATTTTCTTTTATATACACATTTAGCAAGCGATATCGAAATGCTTCAAATCATTAGTTTAACATATTTAAGTTAATTAACCTTCTTTAACGTATTGAAGTTGATATAAAGCCATAACGGCAGTGCATTTGGAAGAATTTCGTAATCTTATATTTAGGTATAAAGTCGATTTTCTTGTATATACACATTTTGCAATCGATATCGAAATGCTTCAAATAACTGGTTTAGCATATTTAAGTTAATTAACCTTCTTTAACGTAATGAAGGTGATATAAAGCCATGGCGGCATAACGACAGTACATTTGGAAGAATTCCGTTGTCTTATATTTAGGTATAAAATCGATTTTGTTGTATATACACATTTAGCAATCGATATCGAAATGCTTCAAATCATTAGTTTAACATATTTAAGTTAATTAACCTTCTTTAACGTAATGAAGGTGATATAAAGCCATGGCGGCATAACGACAGTACATTTGGAAGAATTCCGTAATCTTATATTTAGGTATAAAGTCGATTTTCTTGTATATACACATTTAGCAATCGATATCGAAATGCTTCAAATCATTAGTTTAACATATTTAAGTTAATTAACCTTCTTTAACGTATTGAAGTTGATATAAAGCCATAACGGCAGTGCATTTGGAAGAATTTCGTAATCTTATATTTAGGTATAAAGTCGATTTTCTTGTATATACACATTTTGCAATCGATATCGAAATGCTTCAAATAACTGGTTTAGCATATTTAAGTTAATTAACCTTCTTTAACGTAATGAAGGTGATATAAAGCCATGGCGGCATAACGACAGTACATTTGGAAGAATTCCGTTGTCTTATATTTAGGTATAAAATCGATTTTGTTGTATATACACATTTAGCAATCGATATCGAAATGCTTAAAATCACTAGTTAACATATTTAAGTTAATTAACCTTCTTTAACGTAATGAAGGTGATATAATGCCATGGTGGCATAACGACAGTACATTTGGAAGAATTCCGTAGTCTTATATTTAGGTATAAAGTCGATTTTCTTTTATATACAAATTTAGCAATCGATATCGAAATGCTTCAAATCATTAGTTTAACATATTTAAGTTAATTTACCTTCTTTAACGTATTGAAGTTGATATAAAGCCATAACGGCAGTGCATTTGGAAGAATTTCGTAATCTTATATTTAGGTATAAAGTCGATTTTGTGGTATATACACATTTTGAAATCGATATCGAAATGCTTCAAATAACTGGTTTAGCATTTTTAAGTTAATTAACCTTCTTTAACGTAATGAAGGTGATATTAAGCCATGGCGGCATAACAACAGTACATTTGGAAGAATTCCGTAGTCTTATATTTCGGTATAAAGTCGATTTTCTTGTATATACAAATTTAGCAATCGATATCGAAATGCTTCAAATCATTAGTTTAACATATTTAAGTTAACTAATCCTCTTTATCTTACTGAAGTCTACAAAAGCCATAACGGCAGTTTATTTGGGTGAATTCCGTAATCTTTTATTTAGGTTTAAATCGATTTTCTTGTGTATACACATTTAGCAATCGATATCGAAATGCTTCAGCTCATAAGTTTAACATATTTAAGTTAATAAACCTTCTTTAACGATCTGAAGTGGGCACATAGCCATGGCGGCATAACGGCAGTGCATGTAGAAGAATTCCATAATCTTATATTTAGGTATAAAGTCGATTTTCTTGTAAATACACATTTAGCTATCGATATCGAAATGCTTCAAATCATATTTCATATTTAAGTTAATAAACATTTTTTAGATTACTGAAGTCTACATAAAGCCTTAACGGTATAACGGCAGTGCATTTAGAAGAATTCCGTAATGTTATAATTTTATATTTAGGTATAAAGTCGATTTTCTTGTATTTACACATTTAGCAGTCGATATCGAAATGCTTCAAACCATAAGTTTAACATATTTAAAATTGTTGTGGAGGCGAAGTAGTTCGTAGTAAATAGTATTAAATGAATATGTACTTTAAATTACAACCAAGTACCTCTTGCAACTCTGTATTACTTTTCTATATTCTCTTTTGTTATATCCTTTCATAAACTGTAAAGACATGTTTATCTATATTGAATAAATTCAGTCGTTATTTAACCTTAAACGTTCTCGGACCATTAGGTTATGGGCCCAGAATCCCATGTGATCGCGAACGACTGGACGATTAGAGTAAAAGTGCAAGTGCAATTGAAAAATATAATTTGAGACTTCAGCATAATGGCCGGTATAGTAAGAATCGAGCCGCTTAACGCGGAAAATTATGATTCTTGGAAGCTGCAAATGCGGGCAATTTTAATAAAAAATGATTTGTGGGAATACGCTGATGGCACTAAATTGTGTCCTACAGACGAGACAAAACTCTCCGAGTGGAAAAATGCTGACCAAAAGGCATCAGCGGATATTACGTTGGCGATAGCGCCATCAGAACTAGGGCTGATTTCGGAGTGCAGAAGTGCACGTGATATTTGGATAAGGTTGGAATCGACATTCCAATCAAAGGGGCCAGCCAGGAAAGCAACGTTACTTAAACGTGTAGCGTTGTCGCGTATGTCAGAAGACGAGAAAGTTCGAGAACACCTTAACGGGTTCTTCGATGCAGTAGCGAAGCTTAAAGAAATAGGCGTCGAAATTGGCGACGAGCTACTGGCAATTTTGTTATTGTACAGTTTGCCGGCGTCATACGAGACATTTAGATGTGCAGTTGAAACGCGTGATGAACTACCGAAGCCGGACATTCTTCGTGTTAAAATTCTTGAAGAACACGAGTCGCGAAAGTCAAAAGAAGACAAAGTGGAAGACAATAACGTGTTATACATAAAGAAAAAACAAAGCCAATCGTATGTTGATCGTAATTCGTCAAATTCAAAGGAAACAAAAAAGTGCTATCGGTGCGGTAAACCGGGACATTTCGCGAGAAATTGTAATGAGAAACAACAAGAACAAAATACGTGTGTGAGTGAAGAAACAAACGAAAAGGCAAAAGTGGCTTTATGTTCAGTAGAAAAAGCATTTGCCGTCCCTATAGGAAATATGAGGTGGTGTTTGGACAGTGGCTGCACATCTCATATGAGTGCGAATAAAAACATTTTTGAAAGTGTTAAACTAGTAAATGACGAATTAAGTTTGGCAAATAATTGCTCAACGAAGATAAGTGGTGTTGGTAAAGTGTGCACCACAGCAAACGTTCGCGGAAAACAAATTGACTTAGACTTAGAAAACGTTTTACATGTGGCCGATTTGCGTACGAATTTGTTGTCTGTTGCTAAAATTACCGACAGGGGTTATGCAGTTAAATTCAAAAAGAACGAAGCCGTGATTATGAACAGAGATAATGAAGTAGTATTGGAAGCCGAACGAATTGGCAATTTGTATTATTTAAAAACTTCAAAAGATTTCGCAAATTTGGCAAATTACAAAAACAATATTGATTTGTGGCATTACAGAATGGGACACGTTAACGAACGCGATTTGAAATCAATGGCAAACGGTTCGGTATATGGTTTAAAATTTAAACAAACTGAAAAACTTTCTGATTGTGAAATTTGTGCAAGTGAAAAGCAAGTGCGTGCAACTTTTCCTAGATCAGATGGAAACAGAGTTGGCGATCTGCTAGAGATTGTGCACAGTGACGTGTGTGGACCAATGAGGTGTGAGTCCCATGGCGGTGCGAAATATTTTGTGACATTTATTGACGAAAAGTCAAGATGGTGTGAAATATTTTTCATAAAACAAAAATCACAAGTACTGGATGTTTTTAAAGAATACAAAGCTAAAGTTGAGACATTTACGGGAAAGAAAATAAAAGCGTTGCAATCGGACAACGGGCGTGAATATTGTAATAATGAATTTAATACATTTTTAAAAGAGTGCGGAATCAAACGTCGACTTACGGCACCGTATACTCCGCAGCAAAACGGTATGGCTGAACGTAAAAACAGAACTCTCGTTGATATGGCTAGGTGCATGATGAAACATGCGGGTGCACCACCATCATTTTGGGCTGAAGCGGTGAATACGGCGTGTTATATTCGAAATCGTTGTGTAACAAGAACAACGGGTGAAGTTCCATACCGGGTATGGACCAAGAAAAATCCGACAGTGGCGTATATGAAAATATTCGGTACAATAGCATACGTTCTAAACAAAAATCCTTCAAAAGGAAAATTCGATTCGCGCGCTGAGCCTTGTATATTTGTTGGCTACTCATGCGAATCAAAAGCGTACCGTGTGTATTCAAAGACCAAAAAGTGCATTATAATAAGTCGTGATGTAAAGTTCATCGATAAATCTGCTTTTGATGGAACTTTTGAAGAATTTGAGCACGAAAATGAAAAAGACGTTGAATATGATAACAAAATGGACGTTATATTCGAAAATAGCAATACAGATAGCGAGGTCGAATGTAGGTATGAAGAGTCGGTAGACGCGTCTAATTGTGAGGTAGGTGTAGGTAATAAACTACGGGGCAGAGGCCGACCATCGTATGTACGTACGGGGCAAAGAGGGCGACCACGAAAAGTGTATCGCCAGTTAACCGCCAATAATGATTCAGAGGAGGAGGTTACTGATCCAGACGATTTTTACGAGTGCAACGAAGCACGTTTTATAATTCATGATCCGCAAACTTTGGCGGAGGCATTGAAGTGCGAGGACGCGTCTTTATGGGTAAAGGCGCTTGAAGACGAATTTTTGGCACATATGAAAAACAAAACTTGGCAAATAGTCGAAAAGCCTTTGAATCGTAAAGTAATTGGTAACAAGTTTGTGTTCCGTACCAAAGATGAACATTTAAAGAAAGTTCGACTGGTTGCAAAGGGTTATGCTCAACGACCGGGGGAAGATTTTCACGAAGTTTCCTCTCCGGTTGCACGGTCAACTTCAGTACGGCTCTTTACAGCACTGAGTACAGAGCTGGATCTCCAAATACATCAGATGGATGTGGTCACCGCATATTTGAATGGAGATCTAGACGAAAACATCTACATGGATGTTCCAGATTTACTTATGAGTGTGTTGAAGAAAATTCAACGAGGTCAACCTGTGGGCTTAAAAGGTTTGACAAAGTATAGTAGCGAAATACAACAAACAGCAAGAGAGTGGCAAGCAGCTCTACAACGAGAAAACCCCGTATGCCTAGTAAAGAAAGCATTGTATGGTTTGCGACAGTCAGGGTTAATGTGGTATCACAAATTATCAGCAACTCTAAACAAGATTGGATTAAAATCAACGAAATTTGATCCATGTTTCTACGTACGTCGAGAAGGTGGTAACATAATGTTGGCCATTATATACGTAGATGATTTGTTGTTAGCATCAAATAACGAAATTTGGTTAAAAACAACGAAGAAAACGCTTTCTCAACATTTCGATATGAAAGATATCGGTTACGTCAATCGTTGTTTGGGTATAGATTTTCATCAGAATCTAGAGAAAGGCGAAATATTTCTATCGCAGAAGACATACGCGGAATCAATAGTGAAGCAATTCGGAATGTTAGAGTGCAATCCTTCGAAAACACCAATAGAAGTGAACTGCAAACTTACCATTCCTACAACAAAAAATGAGGCGATTATGGCAAAATATCCATACCAAAGCTTAATCGGCGCTTTGATGTATTTAGCGGTATCTACAAGACCAGATATAGCGTATGCCGTAAATTTTATGAGTCAATTTAACAGCAACTACACTGAAGAGCATTGGAAATCAGCAAAAAGAATTTTACGTTACGTCAAGGGCACAGTACAACAGGGTTTACTGTATAAGAAGACAGGTGCAGATTTGTATGGTGTAGTCGATGCTGATTGGGGAGCAAATTCAACAGACAGACGATCGTATTCAGGGTTTGCATTTATATATGCTGGGTCATCTATAAGTTGGGAAGCACGGAAGCAACGTACTGTTTCGCTTTCCAGTACTGAGTCAGAGTACATCGCCATAACTGAGGCGGCTAAGGAAGCCCTTTATTTGAAAGGCGCTTTGAAAGAAGTGGGAATTGAGTGTACCAGCGTAAAGTTATTTAACGATAACCAGAGTGCACAAAAGTTAGCAGTATCTTCGAATTTCCATCCTCGGACGAAGCATATTGATGTACGGCATCATTTTATCCGAGACTGCGTACGAGATAAAGCAATTACACTAGAGTATATGTCAACACAGAAAATGCCAGCGGACATATTAACCAAGGGTCTTACGGAACTGAAGCATAGTAATTGTTCATCAAGTTTGGGCCTTACCGAATGCAATCATGAAGAAGAAGAATAAGCTCTCTACTTCGAGAGGAGGTGTTGTGGAGGCGAAGTAGTTCGTAGTAAATAGTATTAAATGAATATGTACTTTAAATTACAACCAAGTACCTCTTGCAACTCTGTATTACTTTTCTATATTCTCTTTTGTTATATCCTTTCATAAACTGTAAAGACATGTTTATCTATATTGAATAAATTCAGTCGTTATTTAACCTTAAACGTTCTCGGACCATTAAAAATAATTAACCTTCATTAACGTACTGAAGTTGAAACAAAGCCATGGCGGCATAACGACAGTTCATTTGGAAGAATTCCGTAGTCTTATATTTAGGTATAAAGTCGATTTTCTTGTATATATAAATTTAGCAATCGATATCGAAATGCTTCAAATCATTAGTTTAACATATTTAAGTTAATTAACCTTCTTTAACGTATTGAAGTTGATATAAAGCGATAACGACAGCGCATTTGGAAGAATTTCGTAATCTTATATTAAGGTATAAAGTCGATTTTGTTGTATACAAACATTTTGCAATCGATATCGAAATGCTTCAAATAACTGGTTTAGTTTTTAAGTTAATTAACCTTCTTCAACGTAATGAAGGTGATATAAAGCCATTGCGGCATAACGACAGTGCATGTAGAAGAGGTATATAGTCGATTTTCTTATATTTACACATTAAGCAATTGATATCGAAAATCTTCAAATCATTAGTTAAACATATTTAAGTTAATTAACCTTCTTTAACGTAATGAAGGTGATATAAAGCCTTGGCGGTATAAATTAGATTTTTTTGTATATACACATTTAGCAATCGATTTCTAAATGCTTCAAATCATTAGTTTAACATATTTAAGTTAATTAACCTTCTTTAACATATTGAAGTTGGCATAAATCCATGGCGGCATAACGGCAGTGCCTTTAGAATAATTCCGTAATCTTATATTTAAGTATAAAGTCGATTTTCTTGTAAATACACATTTAGCTATCGATATCGAAATGCTTCAAATCATATTTCATATTTAAGTTAATAAACATTTTTTAGATTACTGAAGTCTACATAAAGCCTTAACGGTATAACGGCAGTGCATTTAGAAGAACTCCGTAATGTTATAATTTTATATTTAGGTATAAAGTCGATTTTCTTGTATTTAAACATTTAGCAGTCGATAGCGAAATGCTTCAAACCATAAGTTTAACATATTTAAAATAATTAACCTTCATTAACGTACTGAAGTTGAAACAAAGCCATGGCGGCATAACGACAGTACATTTGGAAAAATTCCGTAATCTTATGTTTAGATATAAATTCGATTTTCTTTTGTATACTCATTTAGCAATCGATATCGAAATGCTTCAAATCATTAGTTTAACATATTTAAGTCAATTAACCTTCTTTAACGTATTGAAGTTGATATAAAGCCATAACGGCATAACGGCAGTGCATTTAGAAGAATTACGTAATCTTATATTTAGGTATAAAGTCGATTTTCTTGTATATGCGCATTTAGCAATCGATATCGAAATTCCTCAAACCATTAGTTTAACATATTTAAGTTAATTAACCTTCTTTAACGTATTGAAGTTGATATAAAGCCATGGCGGCATAAAGACAGTGCATTTAGAAGAATTACGTAATCTTATATTTAGGTATAAAGTCGATTTTCTTGTATATGCGCATTTAGCAATCGATATCGAAATGCTTAAAACCATTAGTTTAACATATTTAAGTTAATTAACCTTCTTTAACGTATTGAAGTTGATATAAAGCCATGGCGGCATAACGACAGTACATTTGGAAGAATTCCGTAATCTTATGTTTAGGTATAAATTCGATTTTCTTTTATACACACGTTTAGCAATCGATATTGAAATTCTTCAAATCATTAGTTTAACATATTTAAAATAATTAACCTTCTTTAACGTAATGAAGGTGATATAAAGCCATGGCGGCCTAACGACAGTGCATTTAGAAGAATTCCGTATTCTTATATTTAGGTATAAAGTCGATTTTCTTGTATTTACATATTTAGCAATCGATATCGAAATGCTTCAAATCATTAGTTTAACATATTCAAGTTAATTAACCCTCTCTGTCTTACTGAAGTCTACATAAAGACTTAACGGCATAACGGCAGTGCATTTAGAAGAATTCCGTTATATTATATTTAGGTATAAATTTGATTTTCTTGTATGTACACATTTAGCAAACCATATCGAAATGCTTCAAATCATAAATTTAACATATTCAAGTTAATTAACCCTCTCTGTCTTACTGAAGTCTACATAAAGCCTTAACGGCATAACGGCAGTGCAATTAGAAGAATTCCGTTATCTTATATTTAGGTATAAATTTGATTTTCTTGTATGTACACATTTAGCAAGCGATATCGAAATGCTTCAAATCATTAGTTTAACATATTCAAGTTAATTAACCCTGTCTGTCTTACTGAAGTCTACATAAAGCCTTAACGGCATAACGGCAGAGCATTTAGAAGAAGTCCGTAGTCTTATATTTAGGTACAAAGTCGGTTTTCTTGTATATACACATTTAGCAATCGATAACGAAATGCTTCAAATCATTAGTTTAACATATTTAAGTTAATTAACCTTCTTTATCTTACTGAAGTTTACATAAAGCCATAACGGTATAACGGCAGTGCATGTGGAAGAATTCCGTAATCTCATATTTAGGTATAAAGTCGATTTTCTTGTATATACACACTTAGCTATAGATATCGAAATGCTTCAAATCATTAGTTTAACATATTAATTTAATAAACGTTTTTTAGCTTACTGAAGTCTACATAAAGCCTTTACGGTATAACGCCAGTGCATT
The DNA here is from genome assembly GCA_027475135.1 of Bactrocera correcta. NCBI lineage: Eukaryota > Metazoa > Arthropoda > Insecta > Diptera > Tephritidae > Bactrocera > Bactrocera correcta. Next base: position 7,341,862 of record CM050324.1, on the reverse strand, counting down.
TAGAAGAATTCCGTAATGTTATAATTTTATATTTAGGTATAAAGTCGATTTTCATAACGACAGTACATTTGGAAGAATTCCGTTGTCTTATATTTAGGTATAAAGTCGATTTTCTTGTATATACAAATTTAGCAATCGATATCGAAATGCTTTAAATCATTAGTTTAACATATTTAAGTTAGTTTACCTTCTTTAACGTAATGAAGGTGATATAAAGCCATGGCTGCATAACGCCAGTGCATGTAGAAGAATTTCGTAGTCTTATATTTAACAATATAGTAGATTTTCTTATATTTACACATTTAGCAATCGATATCGAAAATCTTCAAATCATTAGTTTAACATATTTAAGTTAATTAACCTTCTTTAACGTAACGAAGGTGATATAAGGCCATGGCGGCATAACGGCAGTGCATTTAGAAGAATTCCGTAATCTTATATTTAGGTATAAAGTCGATTTTGTTGTATATGCGCATTTAGCAATCGATATCAAATGCTTCAAATCATTAGTTTAACATATTTAAGTTAATTAACCTTCTTTAACGTAATACAGGTGATATAAAGCCATGGCTGCATAACGACAGTGCATGTTGAAGAATTTCGTAATCTTATGTTTAGGTATAAATTCGATTTTCTTGTATATACACATTTAGCAATCGATATCGAAATGCTTCAAATCATTAGTTTAACATATTTAAGTTAATTAACCTTCTTTAACGTAATGAAGGTGATATAAAGCCATGGCGGCATAAAGACAGTGCATTTAGAAAAATTCCGTAATCTTATATTTAGGTATAAAGTCGATTTTTTTGTATATACGCATTTAGCAATCGATATCGAAATGCTTCAAATCATTAGTTTAACATATTTAAGTTAATTAACCTTCTTTAACGTATTGAAGTTGACAGAAAGCCATAGGAAGAATTTCGTAATCTTATATTTAGGTATAAAGTCGATTTTCTTGTATATACACATTTTGCAATCGATATCGAAATGCTTCAAATAACTGGTTTAGCATATTTAAGTTAATTAACCTGCTTTAACGTAATGAAGGTGATATAAAGCCATGGCGGCATAACGACAGTACATTTGGAAGAATTCCGTAGTCTTATATTTAGGTATAAAATCGATTTAATTCGGTATACAAATTTAGCAATCGATATCGAAATGTTTCAAATCATTAGTTTAACATATTTAAGTTAATTAATCCTCTTTATCTTACTGAAGTCTACAAAAGCCATTACGGCAGTATATTTGGGTGAATTCCGTAATCTTTTATTCAGGTTTAAATCGATTTTCTTGTGTATACACATTTAGCATTCGATATCGAAATACTTCAAATCAATAGTTAAACATATTTAAGTTAATAAACATTTTTTAGATTACTGAAGTCTACATAAAGCCTTAACGGTATAACGGCAGTGCATTTAGAAGAATTCCGTAATGTTATAATTTTATATTTAGGTATAAATTCGATTTTCTTGTATTTAAACATTTAGTAGTCGATATCGAAATGCTTCAAACCATAAGTTTAACATATTTAAAATAATTAACCTTCGTTATCGTACTGAAGTTGATACAAAGCCATGGCGGCATAACGCCAGTACATTTGGAAGAATTCCCTAATCTTATATTTAGGTATAAAGTCAATTTTCTTGTATATACGCATTTAGCAATAGATATCGAAATGCTTCAAATCATTAGTTTAACATATTTGAGTTAATTAACCTTCTTTAACGGAATACAGGTGATATAAAGCCATGGCTGCAAAACGACAGTGCATGTTGAAGAATTTCGTAATCTTATATTCAGGTATATAGTCGATTTTCTTATATTTACACAATTAGCAATCGATATCGAAAATCCTCAAATCATTAGTTTAACATATTTAAGTTAATTAACCTTCTTTAACGTAATGAAGGCGATATAAAGCCATGGCGGCATAACGACAGTGCATGTAGAAGAATTTCGTAATCTTATATTTAGGTATATAGTCGATTTTCTTATATTTACACATTAAGCAATCGATAACGAAAATCTTCAAATCATTAGTTTAACATATTTAAGTTAATTAACCTTCTTTAACGTAATGAAGGTGATATAAAGCCATGGCGGCATAAAGACAGTGCATTTAGAAAAATTCCGTAATCTTATATTTAGGTATAAAGTCGATTTTTTTGTATATACGCATTTAGCAATCGATATCGAAATGCTTCAAATCATTAGTTTAACATATTTAAGTTAATTAACCTTCTTTAACGTATTGAAGTTGATATAAAGCCATGGCGGCATAACGACAGTGCATTTAGAAGAATTCCGTAATCTTATATTTAGGTATAAAGTCGATTTTTTTGTATATACGCATTTAGAAATCGATATCGAAAATCTTCAAATCATTAGTTTAACATGTTTAAGTTAATTAACCTTCTTTAACGTAATGAAGGTGATATAAAGCCATGGCGGCATTACGACAGTGCATTAAGAAGAATTCCGTAATCTTTTATTTAGGTATAAAGTCGATTTTCTTGTATATACGCATTTAGCAATCGATATCGAAATGCTTAAAATCACTAGTTTAACATATTTAAGTTAATTAACCTTCTTTAACGTATTGAAGTTGATATAAAGCCATGGCGGCATAACGACAGTACATTTGGAAGAATTCCGTAATCTTATGTTTAGGTATAAAGTCGATTTTCTTGTATATACGCATTTAGCAATCGATATCGAAATGCTTCAAATCATTAGTTTACCAAATTTAAGTTAATTAACCTTCTTCAACGTATTGAAGTTGATATAAAGCCATGGGGGCATAACGACAGTACATTTGGAAGAATTCCGTAGTCTTATATTTAGGTATAAAGTCGATTTTCTTGTATACATGCATTAAGCAATCGATATCGATATGCTTCAAATAACTGGTTTAACATATTGAAGTTAATAAACCCTCTTTTAACGAACTGAACATAAATCCATAAAGGCATAACGGCAGTGCATTTAGAAGAATTCCGTTATCTTATATTAATGTATATAGTCGATTTTCTTGTATATAGACATTTAGCAATCTATATCGAAATGCTTCAAATCATAAGTTTAACATATTTAAGTTAATAAACCTTCTTTAACGAACGAAAGTTGGCTTAAAGCCATGGCGGCATAACGGCAGTGCATTTAGAAGAATTCCGTAATCTTACATTTATGTATAAAGTCGATTTTGTTGTATGCACGCATTTAGCAATCGATATCGAAATGCTTCAAATCATTAGTTTAACATTTTAAGTAAATAAACCTTCTTTAACGATCTGAAGTTTGCATATAGCCATGACGGCATAACGGCCGTGCATGTAGAAGAATTCCGTAATCTTATATTTAGGCATAAAATCGATTTTCTTGTACATACACATTTAGCAATCAATATCGAAATGCTTCAAATCATTAGTTTAGCATATTTAAGTAAATTAACCTTCTTTAACGTACTGAAATTTATATAAGGCCATTCCGTAATCTTATATTTAGATATAAAGCCGAATTTGTTGTATATACGCATTTAGCAATCGATATCGAAATTCTTCAAATCATTAGTTTAACATATTTAAAAAATAATTAACCTTCTTTAACGAAATGAAGGTGATATAAAGCCATGACGGCCTAACGACAGTGCACTTAGAAGAATTCCGTAATCCTATATTTAGGTATAAATTCGATTTTGTTGTATATACGCATTTAGCAATCGATATCGAAATGCTGCAAATAGCTGGTTTAGCATATTTAGGTTAATTAACCTTCTTTATCTTACTGAAGTTTACATAAAGCCATAACGGCATAACGGCAGTATATTTGCGTGAATTCCGTGAGCTTTTATTTAGGTATAAAATCGATTTTCTTGTACATACACATTTAGCAATCGATATCAAAATGCTCAAATCATTAGTTTAACATATTTAAGTAAAGTAACCTTCTTTAACGTACTGAAATTTATATAAAGCCATAACGGCATAACGGCAGTGCATTTAGAAGAATTACGTAATCTTATATTTAGGTATAAAGTCGATTTTCTTGTATATGCGCATTTAGCAATCGATATCGAAATGCTTCAAACCATTAGTTTAACATATTTAAGTTAATTAACCTTCTTTAACGTATTGAAGTTGATATAAAGCCATGGCGGCATAAAGACAGTGCATTTAGAAGAATTACGTAATCTTATATTTAGGTATAAAGTCGATTTTCTTGTATTTACATATTTAGCAATCGATATCGAAATGCTTCAAATCATTAGTTAACCATATTCAAGTTAATTAACCCTCTCTGCCTTACTGAAGTCTACATTAAGACTTAACGGCATAGCGGCAGTGCATTTAGAAGAATTCCGTTATATTATATTTAGGTATAAATTTGATTTTCTTGTATGTACACATTTAGCAAGCGATATCGAAATGCTTCAAATCATAAATTTAACATATTCAAGTTAATTAACCCTCTCTGTCTTACTGAAGTCTACATAAAGCCTTAACGGCATAACGGCAGTGCAATTAGAAGAATTCCGTTATCTTATATTTAGGTATAAATTTGATTTCCTGTATGTACTCATTTAGCAAGCGATATCGAAATGCTTCAAATCATTAGTTTAACATATTCAAGTTAATTAACCCTCTCTGTCTTACTGAAGTCTATATAAAGCCTTAACGGCATAACGGCAGAGCATTTAGAAGAAGTCCGTAGTCTTATATTTAGGTATAAAGTCGGTTTTCTTGTATATACACATTTAGCAATCGATAACGATATGCTTCAAATCATTACTTTAACATATTTAAGTTAATTAACCTTCTTTATCTTACTGAAGTTTACATAAAGCCATAACGGTATAACGGCAGTGCATTTAGAAGAATTCCGTAATCTCATATTTAGGTATAAAGTCGATTTTCTTGTATATACACACTTAGCTATAGATATCGAAATGCTTCAAATCATTAGTTTAACATATTAATTTAATAAACGTTTTTTAGCTTACTGAAGTCTACATAAAGCCTTTACGGTATAACGCCAGAGCATTTAGAAGAATTCCGTAATGTTATAATTTTATATTTAGGTATAAAGTCGATTTTCTTGTATTTATACATTTAGCAATCGATATCGAAATGCTTCAAACCATTAGTTTAACATATTTAAGTTAATTAACCTTCTTTAACTTATTGAAGTTGATATAAAGCCATGGCGGCATAACGACAGTACATTTGGAAGAATTCCGTTGTCTTTTATTTAGGTATAAAATCGATTTTGTTGTATATACACATTTAGCAATCGATATCGAAATGCTTAAAATCACTAGTTTAACATATTTAAGTTAATTAACCTTATTTAACGTATTGAAGTTGATATAAAGCCATGGCGGCATAACGACAGTACATTTGGAAGAATTCCGTAATCTTACGTTTAGGTATAAATTCGATTTTCTTTTATATACACATTTAGCAAGCGATATCGAAATGCTTCAAATCATTAGTTTAACATATTTAAGTTAATTAACCTTCTTTAACGTATTGAAGTTGATATAAAGCCATAACGGCAGTGCATTTGGAAGAATTTCGCAATCTTATATTTAGGTATAAAGTCGATTTTCTTGTATATACACATTTTGCAATCAATATCGAAATGCTTCAAATAACTGGTTTAGCATATTTAAGTTAATTAACCTTCTTTAACGTAATGAAGGTGATATAAAGCCATGGCGGCATAACGACAGTACATTTGGAAGAATTCCGTAGTCTTATATTTAGGTATGAAGTCGATTTCCTTCTGTATACAAATTTAGCAATCGATATCGAAATGCTTCAAATCATTAGTTTAACAAATTTAAGTTAATTAATCCTCTTTATCTTACTGAAGTCTACAAAAGCCATTACGGCAGTATATTTGGGTGAATTCCGTAATCTTTTATTCAGGTTTAAATCGATTTTCTTGTGTATACACATTTAGCATTCGATATCGAAATGCTTCAAATCAATAGTTAAACATATTTAAGTTAATAAACATTTTTTAGATTACTGAAGTCTACATAAAGCCTTAACGGTATAACGGCAGTGCATTTAGAAGAATTCCGTAATGTTATAATTTTATATTTAGGTATAAAGTCGATTTTCTTGTATTTAAACATTTAGCAGTCGATATCGAAATGCTTCAAACCATAAGTTTAACATTTTTAAAATAATTAACCTTCTTTAACGTAATACAGGTGATATAAAGCCATGGCTGCATAACGACAGTGCATGTTGAAGAATTTCGTAATCTTATATTTAGGTATAAATTCGATTTTGTTGTATATACGCATTTAGCAATCGATATCGAAATGCTTCAAATCATTAGTTTAACATATTTAAGTTAATTAACCTTCTTTAACGTAATACAGGTGATATAAAGCCATGGCTGCATAACGACAGTGCATGTTGAAGAATTTCGTAATCTTATATTCAGGTATATAGTCGATTTTCTTATATTTACACATTTAGCAATCGATATCGAAAATCTTCAAATCATTAGTTTAACATATTTAAGTTAATTAATCTTCTTTAACGTAATGATGGCGATATAAAGCCATGGCGGCATAACGACAGTGCATTTAGAAGAATTCCGTAATCTTATATTTAGGTATAAATTCGATTTTGTTGTATATACGCATTTAGCAATCGATATCGAAATGCTTCAAATCATTAGTTTAACATATTTAAGTTAATTAACCTTCTTTAACGTAATGAAGGCGATATAAAGCCATGGCGGCATAACGACAGTGCATTTAGAAGAATTCCGTAATCTTATATTTAGGTATAAATTCGATTTTCTTATATTTACACATTAAGCAATCGATATCGAAAATCTTCAAATCATTAGTTTAACATATTTAAGTTAATTAACCTTTTTTACCGTAATGAAGGTGATATAAAGCCATGGCGGCATAAAGACAGTGCATTTAGAAGAATTCCGTAATCTTATATTTAGGTATAAAGTCGATTTTTTTGTATATACGCATTTGGCAATCGATATCGAAAATCTTCAAATCATTAGTTTAACATGTTTAAGTTAATTAACCTTCTTTAACGTAATGAAGGTGATATAAAGCCATGGCGGCATAACGACAGTGCATTAAGAAGAATTCCGTAATCTTTTATTTAGGTATAAAGTCGATTTGCTTGTATATACGCATTTAGCAATCGATATCGAAATGCTTAAAATCACAAGTTTAACATATTTAAGTTAATTAACCTTCTTTAACGTATTGAAGTTGATATAAAGCCATGGCGGCATAACGACAGTACATTTGGATGAATTCCGTAATCTTATGTTTAGGTATAAATTCGTTTTTCTTTTATATACACATTTAGCAAGCGATATCGAAATGCTTCAAATCATTATTTTAACATATTTAAGTTAATTAACCTTCTTTAACGTATTGAAGTTGATATAAAGCCATAACGGCAGTGCATTTGGAAGAATTTCGTAATCTTATATTTAGGTATAACGTCGATTTTGTTGTATATACACATTTAGCAATCGATATCGAAATGGTTCAAATAACTGGTTTAGCATATTTAAGTTAATTAACCTTCTTTAACGTAATGAAGGTGATATAAAGCCATGGCGGCATAACGACAGTACATTTGGAAGAATTCCGTAGTCTTATATTTAGGTATAAAGTCGATTTTCTTGTATATACAAATTTAGCAATCGATATCGAAATGCTTCAAATCATTAGTTTAACATATTTAAGTTAATTTACCTTCTTTAACATATTGAAGTTGATATAAAGCCATAACGGCAGTGCATTTGGAAGAATTTCGTAATCCTATATTTAGGTATAAATTCGATTTTGTTGTATATGCGCATTTAGCAATCGATATCGAAATGCTTCAAATAACTGGTTTAGCATTTTTAAGTTAATTAACCTTCATTAACGTACTGAAGTTGAAACAAAGCCATGACGGCATAACGACAGTTCATTTGGAAGAATTCCGTAGTCTTATATTTAGGTATAAAGTCGATTTTCTTGTATATATAAATTTAGCAATCGATATCGAAATGCTTCAAATCATTAGTTTAACATATTTAAGTTAATTAACCTTCTTTAACGTATTGAAGTTGATATAAAGCGATAACGACAGCGCATTTGGAAGAATTTCGTAATCTTATATTTAGGTATAAAGTCGATTTTGTTGTATACAAACATTTTGCAATCGATATCGAAATGCTTAAAATAACTGGTTTAGTTTTTAAGTTAATTAACCTTCTTCAACGTAATGAAGGTGATATAAAGCCATTGCGGCATAACGACAGTGCATGTAGAAGAATTTCGTAATCTTATATTTAGGTCTATAGTCGATTTTCTTATATTTACACATTAAGCAATTGATATCGAAAATCTTCAAATCATTAGTTTAACATATTTAAGTTAATTAACCTTCTTTAACGTAATGAAGGTGATATAAAGCCTTGGCGGTATAAATTCGATTTTTTTGTATATACACATTTAGCAATCGATTTCTAAATGCCTCAAATCATTACTTTAAAAAATTTAAAGTTAATTAACCTTCTTTAACATATTGAAGTTGGCATAAATCCATGGCGGCATAACGGCAGTGCCTTTAGAATAATTCCGTAATCTTATATTTAAGTATAAAGTCGATTTTCTTGTAAATACACATTTAGCTATCGATATCGAAATGCTTCAAATCATATTTCATATTTAAGTTAATAAACATTTTTTAGATTACTGAAGTCTACACAAAGCCTTAACGGTATAACGGCAGTGCATTTAGAAGAACTCCGTAATGTTATAATTTTATATTTAGGTATAAAGTCGATTTTCTTGTATTTAAACATTTAGCAGTCGATATCGAAATGCTTCAAACCATAAGTTTAACATATTTAAAATAATTAGCCTTCTTTAACGGACTGAAGTTGATACAAAGCCATGGCGGCATAACGACAGTACATTTGGAAGAATTCCGTAATCTTATGTTTAGATATAAATTCGATTTTCTTTTGTATACTCATTTAGCAATCGATATCGAAATGCTTCAAATCATTAGTTTAACATATTTAAGTCAATTAACCTTCTTTAACGTATTGAAGTTGATATAAAGCCATAACGGCATAACGGCAGTGCATTTAGAAGAATTACGTAATCTTATATTTAGGTATAAAGTCGATTTTCTTGTATATGCGCATTTAGCAATCGATATCGAAATTCCTCAAACCATTAGTTTAACATATTTAAGTTAATTAACCTTCTTTAACGTACTGAAATTTATATAAGGCCATTCCGTAATCTTATATTTAGATATAAAGCCGAATTTGTTGTATATTTGCATTTAGCAATCGATATCGAAATTCTTCAAATCATTAGTTTAACATATTTAAGTTAATAAACTTTCTTTAACGAACTGAAGTTGGCATAAAGCCATGGCGGCATAACGGCAGTGCATTTAGAAGAATTCCGTAATCTTACATTTATGTATAAAGTCGATTTTGTTGTATGCACGCATTTAGCAATCGATATCGAAATGCTTCAAATCATTAGTTTAACATATTTAATTTAATAAACTTTCTTTAACGAACGGAACTTGGCGTAAAGCCATGGCGGCATAACGGCAGTGCATTTAGAAGAATTCCTTAATCTTATATTTAGATATAAAGTCGATTTTGTTGTATATACACATTTAGCAATCGATATCGAGATGGTTCAACTCATTAGTTTAACATTTTAAGTAAATAAACCTTCTTTAACGATCTGAAGTTTGCATATAGCCATGACGGCATAACGGCCGTGCATGTAGAAGAATTCCGTAATCTTATATTTAGGCATAAAATCGATTTTCTTGTACATACACATTTAGCAATCAATATCGAAATGCTTCAAATCATTAGTTTAGCATTTTTAAGTAAATTAAC
>CM050324.1:7306420-7323960 GCA_027475135.1 Bactrocera correcta | reverse complement strand
TTCTTCTAAATGCACTGCCGTTATGCCGCCATGGCTTTATATCACCTTCATTACGTTAAAGAAGGTTAATTAACTTAACTATGTTAAACTAAAAATTTGAAGCATTTCGATATCGCTTGCTAAATATGTACATACAAGAAAATCAAATTTATACCTAAATATAAGATAACGGAATTCTTCTACATGCACTGCCGTTATGCCGCCATGGCTTTATGTTATTTTCAGTGCGCTAAAGAAGCCTTATTAACTTTAATATATTAAACCAGTTATCTGAAGCATTTCGATATCGATTGCGAAATGTATATATACAAGAAAATCGACTTTATACCTAAATATAAGATTACGGAATTATTCCACATGTACTGTCGTTATGCCGCCATGGCTTTATATCACCTTCAATACGTTAAAGAAGGTTAATTATTTTAAATATGTTAAACTAATGGTTTGAAGCATTTCGATATCGATTGCTAAATGTGTATATACAAGAAAATTGATTTTATACCTAAATATAAGATTACGGATTTCTTCTACATGCACTGCCGTTATACCATCATGGCTATATTCAAACTTCAGATCGTTAAAGAAGGTTTATTAACTTAAATATGTTAAACTTATGACCTGAAGCATTTCGGTATCGACTGCTTAATGTGCATATGACAAAAAATCGACTTTTTGCCTTAATATAAGATTACGGAGTTCTTCCAAATGCACTGCCGTTATACCGTTATGGCTTTATGTAAACTTCAGTAAGATAAAGAAGGTTAATAACCTTAGATATATTAAACTGTCGATTTGAAGCATTTCATTATCGATTGCTTAACGTGTATATACAAGAAAATCGAATTTATACCTAAATATAAGATTACGAAATTCTTCTAAATGCACTGCCGTTATGCCGCCATGGCTTTATATCAACTTCAATACGTTAAAGAAGGTTAATTAACTTAAATATGTTAAACTAATGGTTTGAAGCATTTCGATATCGCTTGCTAAATGTGTACATACAAGAAAATCAAATTTATACCTAAATATAAGATAACGGAATTCTTCTAAATGCACTGCCGTTATGCCGCTAAGGCTTTATGTAGACCTCAGTAAGACAGAGAGGGTTAATTAACTTGAATATGTTAAACTAATGACTTGAAGCATTTCGATATCGATTGCTAAATATGTAAATACAAGAAAATCGACTTTATACCTACATATAAGAATACGGAATTCTTCCAAATGCACTGCAGTTGTACCGTTAAGGCTTTATAAAGACTTCAGTGCATTAAAGAAGGTTTATTAACTTAAATATGTTAAGCTAATGATTTGAAGCATTTCGATATCGATTGCTAAATGTATATATACAAGAAAATCGACTTTATACCTAAATATAAGATTACGGAATTCTTCTACATGCACTGCCGTTATGCCGCCATGGCTTTATGTTATTTTCAGTGCGTTAAAAAAGCTTTATTAACTTAAATATATTAAACTAATGATTTGAAGCATTTCGATATCGATTGATAAATAAGTATATACAAGAAAATTGACTTTATACCTAAATATAAGATTACGGAATTCTTCTAAATGCACTGCCGTTATGCCGTTAAGGCTTTTGTAGACTTCAGTGTGATATCGATTGCAAAATCAAATATAAAATTACGGAATTCTTCCAAATGTACTGCCGATTTTAAGCATTTCGATATCGACTGCTATATGTGTATGTACAAAAAAATCGACTTTTTACCTAGATGTAAGATTACGGAATTCATACAAATGCGCTGCCGTTATACCGTAATGGCTTTATGTAAACTTCAGTAAGATAAAGAGGATTTATTAACTTAAATATGTTAAACTAATGATGTGAAGCATTTCGACATCGATTGCTTAATGTGTATATACAAGAAAATCGACTTTGTACCTAAATTAAAGATTACGGAATTCTTCTAAATGCACTGCCGTTATGCCGCCATGACTTTATGCCAACTTCAGTTCGTTAAAGAAGCTTTATTAACTTAAATATGTTAAACTAATGGTTTGAAGCGTTTTGATATCGACAGCTAATTGTGTATATAAAAGAAAATCGACTTTATACCTAAATATAAGTTAACGGAATTCTTCTAAATGCTTTGCCGTTATGCCGTTATGGCTTTATGCCAACTTCAGTTCGTTAAAGAAGGTTTATTAACTTACATATGTTAAACTAATGATTTGAAGCATGTCGACATCGATTGCTAAATGTGTATATACAAGAAAATCGATTTTATACCTAAATATAAGATTACGGAATTCTTCTAAATGCACTGCCGTTATGCCGTTATGGTTTATGTTAACTTCTGTTCGTAAAAGAATGTTTATTAACTTAAATATGTTAAACCAGTTATTTCGATATCGATTGCTTAATGCATATATACAAAAAAATCGACTTTTTACCTAAATATAAGATTACGGAATTCTTCCAAATGTACTGTCGTTATGCCGCCATGGCTTTATATCACCTTCAATATGTTAAAGAAGGTTAATTAACTAAAATATGTTAAACTAATGATTTGAAGCATTTCGATATCGATTGCTAAATGCGTATATACAACAAAATCGACTTTATACCTAAATATAAGATTACGGAATTCTTCTACATGCACTGCCGTTATGCCGCCATGGCTTTATAATAACTTCAGTGCGTTAAAGAAGCTTTACTAACTTAAATATATTAAACTAATGATTTGAAGCATTTCGATATCGATTGCTAAATGTGTATATACAAGAGAATCGAATTTATACCTAAATATAATATTAATTTATTCTTCTCAATGCACTGCCGTTATGGTGTTAAGGCTTTTGCAGACTTAAGTAAGATAGAGAGGGTTAAGTAACTTAAAAATGTTAAACTAACGATTTGAAGCATTTCGATATTGATTGCTAAATGTATATATACAAGAAAATCGACTTTATACCTAAATATAAGATTACGGAATTCTTCTACATGCACTGCCGTTATGCCGTTAAGGCTTTTGTAGACTTCAGTAAGATATCGATTTCAAAATCAAATATAAAATTACGGAATTCTTCCAAATGTACTGCCGATTTTAAGCATTTCGATATCGACTGCTATATGTGTATATACAAAAAAATCGACTTTTTACCTAGATGTAAGATTACGGAATTCATACAAATGCACTGCCGTTATACCGTAATGGCTTTATGTAAACTTCAGTAAGATAAAGAGGATTTATTAACTTAAATATGTTAAACTAATGATGTGAAGCATTTCGATATCGATTGCTTAATGTGTATATACAAGAAAATCGACTTTGTACCTAAATTGAAGATTACGGAATTCTTCTAAATGCACTGCCGTTATGCCGCCATGACTTTATGCCAACTTCAGTTCGTTAAAGAAGCTTTATTAACTTAAATATGTTAAACTAATGGTTTGAAGCGTTTTGATATCGACAGCTAATTGTGTATATAAAAGAAAATCGACTTTATACCTAAATATAAGTTAACGGAATTCTTCTAAATGCTTTGCCGTTATGCCGTTATGGCTTTATGCCAACTTCAGTTCGTTAAAGAAGGTTTTTAACTTAAATGTGTTAAACCAGTAATTTGAAGCATTTCGATATCGATTGCTTAATGCATATATACAAGAAAATCGACTTTATACCTAAACATAAGATTACGGAATTCTTCTAAATGCACTGTCGTTATGCCGCCATGGCTTTATGCCAACTTCAGTTCTTTGAAGGTTTATTAACTCAAATATGTTAAACTAATGATTTGAAGCATTTCGATGTCGATTGCTAAATGAGTATATACAAGAAAATCGACTTTATACCTAAATATAAAATTACGTTATTCTTCTAATTGCACTGCTGTTATGCCGTTAAGGCTTTTGTAGACTTCAGTAGACAAGAAGGGTTAATTACCTTAAATATGTTAAACTTATGATTTGAAGCATTTCGATATCCACTGCTAAATGTGTATATACAAGAAAATCGACTTTATACCTAAATATAAGATTACGGAATTCTTCTAAATGCACTGCCGTTATGCCGTTATGGTTTATGTTAACTTCAGTTCGTTAAAGAAGGTTTATTAACTTAAATATGTTAAACTAATGGGTTGAAGCATTTCCATATCGATTGCTAAATGTGTATATACAAGAAAATCGACTTCATACCTAAATATAAGATTACGGAATTCTTCTAAATGCACTGCCGTTAAGCCGTTATGGTTTATGTTAACTTCAGTTCGTTAAATAAGGTTTATTAACTTAAATATGTTAAACTAATGGGTTGAAGCATTTCCATATCGATTGCTAAATGTGTATATACAAGAAAATCGACTTCATACCTAAATATAAGATTACGGAATTCTTCGAAATGCGCTGCCGTTATACCGTTATCCCATTATGTAAACTTAGGTAAGATAAGGAAGGTTAATTAACTTAAATATATTAAACTAATGATTTGAAGCATTTCGATATCGATTGCTAAATGTGTATATACAAGAAAATCGATTTTATACCTAAATATAAGATTACGGAATTCTTCTAAATGCACTGCCGTTATGCCGTTATGGTTAATGTTAACTTCTGTTCGTAAAAGAATGTTGATTAACTTAAATATGTTAAACCAGTTATTTCGATATCGATTGCTTAATGCATATATACAAAAAAATCGACTTTTTACCTAAATATAAGATTACGGAATTCTTCCAAATGTACTGTCGTTATGCCGCCATGGCTTTATATCACCTTCAATACGTTAAAGAAGGTTAATTAACTAAAATATGTTAAACTAATGATTTGAAGCATTTCGATATCGATTGCTAAATGCGTATATACAACAAAATCGACTTTATACCTAAATATAAGATTACGGAATTCTTCTTAATGCACTGTCGTTATGCCGCCATGGCTTTATATCACCTTCAATACGTTAAAGAAAGTGGATTAACTTTAATATGTTAAACTAATGATTGGAAGCATTTCGATATCTATTGCTAAATGTGTATATACAACAAAATCGACTTTATACCTAAATATAAGATTACGGAATTCTTCCAAATGTACTGTCGTTATGCCGCCATGGCTTTATATCACCTTCAATACTTTAAAGAAAGTTAATTAACTTTAATATGTTAAACTAATGATTGGAAGCATTTCGATATCTATTGCTAAATGTGTATATACAACAAAATCGACTTTATACCTAAATATAAGCTTACGGAATTCTTCTAAATCCACTGTCGTTATGCCACCATGGAGTTATGTTAACTTCAGTGCGTTAAAGAAGCTTTATTAACTTAAATATGTTAAACTAATGATTTGAAGATCTTCGAAATCGATTGCTAAATGCATATATACAACAAAATCGAATTTATACCTAAATATAAGATAACGGAATTTTTCCAAATGCACTGCCGTTATTTCGTAATGGCATTATGTTAACTTCAGTTAGTTAAAGAAGGTTTATTAACTTAAATATGTTAAAAAAGTTATTTGAAGCATTTCGATATCGATAGCTAAATGTGTACTTACAAGAAAATCGACTCTATACCTAAATATAAGATTATGTAATTTTTCCACATGCACTGCCGTTATGCCGCCATGGCTATGTGCCCACTTCAGATCGTTAAAGAAGGTTTATTAACTTAAATATGTTAAACTTATGAGCTGAAGCATTTCGGTATCGATTGCTTAATGTGCATAGACAACAAAATCGACTTTTTGCCTTAATATAAGATTACGGAATTCTTCCAAATGCACTGCCGTTATACCGTTATGGCTTTATGTAAACTTCGGTAAGATAAAGAAGGTTAATAACCTGAGATATATTAAACTATCGATTTGAAGCATTTTGTTATCGATTGCTTAATGTGTATATACAAGAAAATCGAATTTATACCTAAATATAAGATTACGAAATTCTTCTAAATGCACTGCCGTTATGCCGCCATGGCTTAATGTTAACTTCAGTGCGTTAAAGAAGCTTTACTAACTTAAATATATTAAACTAATGATTTGAGGCATTTCGATATCGATTGCTAAATGTGTATATACAAGAAAATCGAATTTATACCTAAATATAATATTATATTAATCTTCTAAATGCACTGCCGTTATGCCGTTAAGGCTTTTGCAGACTTAAGTAAGATAGAGAGGGTTAATTAACTTAAATATGTTAAACTAACGATTTGAAGCATTTCGATATCGATTGCTTAATGCATATATACAAGAAAATTTACTTTATACCTAAATATAAGATTACGGAATTCTTCCGAATGTACTGTCGTTATGCCGCCATGGCTTTATATCAACTTCAATACTTTAAAAAAGGTTAATTAACTTTAATATGTTAAACTAATGATTTGAAGCATTTAGATATCGATTGCTAAATGTGTATATACAAAAAAATCGAATTTATAGCTAAATAAAAGATTACGGAATTCTTCTAAATGCTTTGCCGTTATGCCGTTAAGGCGTTTGTAGACTTCAGTAAGATAAAGAGGGTTAATTAACTTAAATATGTTAAACTAATGATTTGAGGCATTTCGATATCGATTGCTAAATGTGTATATACAAGAAAATCGACTTTATACCTGAATATAAAATTATAACATTATGGAATTCTTCTAAATGCATTGGCGTTATACCGTTAAGGCTCTATGTAGACTTCAGTAAGCTAAAAACCGTTTATTAACTTAATATGTTAAACTAATGATTTGAAGCATTTCGATATCGATAGCTAAATGTGTATATACAAGAAAATCCACCTTATACCTAAATATGAGATTACGGAATTCTTCTACATTCTTCTATTGCCGTTATACCATCATGGCTATATGCAAACTTCAGATCGTTAAAGAAGGTTTATTAACTTAAATATGTTAAACTTATGAGCTGAAGCATTTCGGTATCGATTGCTTAATGTGCATATACAACAAAATCGACTTTTTGCCTTAATATAAGATTACGAAATTCTTCCAAATGCACTGCCGTTATACCGTTATGGCTTTATGTAAACTTCAGTAAGATAAAGAAGGTTAATAACCTTAGATATATTAAACTATAAATTTGAAGCATTTCGTTATCGATTGCTTAATGTGTATATACAAGAAAATCGAATTTATACCTAAATATAAGATTACGAAATTCTTCTAAATGCACTGCCGTTATACCGCCATGGCTTTATAAGAACTTCAATACGTTAAAGAAGGTTAATTAACTTAAATATGTTAAACTAATAATTTGAAGCATTTCGATATCGCTTGCTAAATGTGTACATACAAGAAAATCGATTTTATACCTAAATATAAGATAACGGAATTCTTCTTAATGCACTGCCGTTATGCCGTTAAGGCTTTATGTAGACTTCAGTAAGACAGAGAGGGTTAATTAACTTGAATATGTTAAACTAATGATTTGAAGCATTTCGATATCGATAGCTAAATGTGTATATACAAGAAAATCGACCTTATACCTAAATATGAGATTACGGAATTCTTCTACATGCACTGCCGTTATACCATCATGGCTATATGCAAACTTCAGATCGTTAAAGAAGGTTTATTAACTTAAATATGTTAAACTTATGAGCTGAAGCATTTCGGTATCGATTGCTTAATGTGCATATACAACAAAATCGACTTTTTGCCTTAATATAAGATTACGAAATTCTTCTAAATGCACTGCAGTTATACCGGTAAGGCTTTATGAAGACTTCAGTGCATTAAAGAAGGCTTATTAACTTAAATATGTTAAACTAATGATTTGAAGCATTTCGATATCGATTGCTAAATGTGTATATACAAGAAAATCGACTTTATACCTAAATATAAGATTACGGAATTCTTCCACATGCAGTGCCGTTATGCCGCCATGGCTTTATGTTATTTTCAGTTCGTTAAAGAAGGTTTATTAGCTTAAATATGTTAAATTAATGATTTGAAGCATTTACAAGAAAATCGACTTTATACCTAAATATAAGATTACGGAATTCTTCTAAATGCACTGTCGTTATGCCGTTAAAGCTTTTGTAGTCTTCAGTAAGATATCGATTGCAAAATCAAATATAAAATTACGGAATTCTTCCAAATGTACTGCCGATTAGAAGCATTTCGATATCGACTGCTAAATGTGTATATACAAAAAAATCGACTTTTTACCTAGATATAGGATTACGGAATTCATACAATTGCACTGCCGTTATACCGTAATGGCTTTATGTAAACTTCAGTAAGATAAATAGGGTTTGTTAACTTAAATATGTTAAACTAATGATGTGAAGCATTTCGATATCGATTGCTTAATGTGTATATACAAGAAAATCGACTTTATACCTAAATTTAAGATTACGAAATTCTTCTAAATGCACTGCCGTTATGCCGCCATGACTTTATGCCAACTTCAGTTCGTTAAAGAAGCTTTATTAACTTAAATATTTGAAGCATTTCGATATCGATTGCTAAATGTGTATATACAATAAAATCGACTTTTTACCTAGATATAAGATTACGGAATTCATACAAATGCGCTGCCGTTATACCGTAATGGCTTTATGTAAACTTCAGTAAGATAAAGAGGGTTTATTAACTTAAATATGTTAAACTAATGATGTGAAGCATTTCGATATCGATTGCTTAATGTGTATGTACAAGAAAATCGACTTTATACCTAACTTTAAGATTACGGAATTCTTCTAAATGCACTGCCGTTATGCCGCCATGACTTTATGCCAACTTCAGTTCGTTAAAGAAGCTTTATTAACTTAAATATGTTAAACTAATGGTTTGAAGCATTTTGATATCGACTGCTAATTGTGCATATAAAAGAAAATCGACTTTATACCTAAATATAAGATAACGAATTCTTCTAAATGCTTTGCCGTTATGCCGTGATGGCTTTATGTTAACTTCAGTTCGTTAGAGAAGGTTTTTAACTTAAATGTGTTAAACCAGTTATTTGAAGCATTTCGATATCGATTGCTTAATGCATATATACAAGAAAATCGACTTTATACCTAAACATAAGATTACGGAATTCTTCTAAATGCACTGTCGTTATGCCGCCATTGCTTTATGCCAACTTCAGTTCTTTAAAGAAGCTTTATTAAATTAATTATGTTAAACTTTAATGATTTGAAGCATTGCGATATCGATTGCTAAATGAGTATATGCAAGAAAATCGACTCTTTTACCTAAATATAAGATTACGGAATTCTTCTAAATGCACTGCCGTTATGCCGTTATGGCTTTATGTTAACTTCTGTTTGTTAAAGAAGGTTTATTAGCTTAAATATGTTAAATTAATGATTTGAAGCATTTCGATATCGATTGCTAAATGCATATATACAAGAAAATCGACTTTATACCTAAATATAAGATTACGGCTTTCTTCCAAATGTACTGTCGTTATGCCGCCATGGCTTTATATCACCTTCAATAAGTTACAGAAGTTTACTATCTTAAATATGTTAACTAATGATTTGAAGCATATCGATATCGATTGCTAATGCATTATATACAAGAAAATCGACTTTTACCTAAATATAAGATTACGGAATTCTTCTAAATGCACTGCCGTTATGCCGTTATGGCTTTATGTTACTTCAGTTCGTTAAAGAAGGTTTATTAACTTAAATATGTTAAACTATGATTTGAAGCATTTCGATATCGATTGCTAATGCGTATATACAAGAAAATCGACTTTATACCTAAATATAAGATTACGGAATTCTTCTAAATGCACTGCCGTTATGCCGCCATGGCTTTTGTTAACTTCAGTGCGTTAAAGAAGCTTTATTAACTTAAATATGTTAAACTAATGATTTGAAGCATTTCGATATCGATTGCTAAATGAGTATATACAAGAAAATCGACTTTATACCTAAATATAAGATTACGTATTCTTCTAAATGCACTGCCGTTATGCCGTTAAGGCTTTTGTTAGACTTCAGTAAGAAAGGAGGGTTATTAACTTAAATATGTTAAACTTATGATTTGAAGCATTTCGATATCGATTGCTAAATGTGTATATACAAGAAAATCGACTTTATACCTAAATATAAGATTACGGAATTTCTTCTAAATGCACTGCCGTTATGCCGCCATGGCTTTATGTCAACTTCAGTTCGTTAAAGAAGGTTTATTAACTTAAATATGTTAAACCAGATTTGAAGATTTCGATATCGATTGCTAATGTATATATACAAGAAAATCGATTTTTACCTAAATATAAGATTAGGAATTCTTCAAATGTACTGTCGTTATGCCGCCATGGCTTTATTAACTTCAATCGTTAAAGAAGGTTAATTAACTTAAATATGTTAAACCAGTTATTTGAAGCATTTCGATATCGATTGCTTAATGCTTATATACAAGAAAATCGACTTTATACCTAAACATAAGATTACGGAATTCTTCTAAATGCACTGCCGTTATGCCCCCATGGCTTTGTGCCAACTTCAGTGCGTTAAAGAAGCTTTATTAAATTAATTATGTTAAACTAATGATTTGAAGCATTGCGATATCGATTGCTAAATGAGTATATGCAAGAAAATCGACTCTATACCTAAATATAAGATTACGTAGTACTTCTAAATGCACTGCTGTTATGCCGTTAAGGCTTTTGTAGACTTCCGTAAGACAAGGAGGGTTAGTTACCTTAAATATGTTAAACTTATGATTTGAAGCATTTCGATGTCGACTGCTAAATGTGTATATACAAGAAAATCGACTTTATACCTAAATATAAGATTACGGAATTTTTCTAAATGCACTGCCGTTATGCCGTTATGGTTTATGTTAACTTCTGTTCGTTAAAGAAGGTTTATTAACTTAAATATGTTAAACCAGTTATTTCGATATCGATTGCTTAATGCATATATACAAAAAAATCGACTTTTTACCTAAATATAAGATTATGGAATTCTTCCAAATGTACTGTCGTTATGCCGCCATGGCTTTATATCACCTTCAATACGTTAAAGAAGGTTAATTAACTTAAATATGTTAAACTAATGATTTGAAGCATTTCGATATCGATTGCTAAATGCGTATATACAACAAAATCGACTTTATACCACAATATAAGCTTACGGAATTCTTCTAAATGCACTGCCGTTATGCCGCTATCGCTTTATGTTAACTTCAGTTCGTTAAAGAAGGTTTATTAACTTAGATATGTTACACCAGTTATTTGAAGCATTTCGAAATCGATTGCTTAATGCATATATACAAGAAAATCGACTTTATACCTAAATATATGATAACGAAATTTCTCTGAATGCACTGCCGTTATGCCGTTAAGGCTTTTGTAGACTTCAGTAAGATAAAGAGGGTTAATTAGCTTAAATATGTTAAACTAATGATTTGACCCCTGCATAGGGTTGTGCGCTGGGTTTGGGACCCGCCACGTAAAAAAAAACACCCCGAATGAAAACCAACAATCAGCCTCGGATGAGGGCCCTCCCTTTTGATGACGACCATGGCAAACGAAATAAGGACTATGATTTGAGGGCATGCACCTGGAATGTCCGGTCCCTTAATTGGGAAGGTGCCGCTGCCCAGCTGGTAGATGTCCTCGTAAAGATAAAGGCTGACATCACCGCCGTCCAAGAAATGCGATAGACGGGACAAGGACAGAGACGAGTAGGTCCTTGTGATATTTACTACAGTGGCCATATAAAGGAGCGCAAGTTTGGTGTTGGATTCGTGGTGGGAGAGAGACTCCGTCGCCGAGTACTATCATTCACTCCGGAGAATGAACGTCTAGCCACAATCCGCATCAAAGCGAGGTTCTTCAACATATCGCTGATTTGCGCCCACGCCCCGACGGAAGAGAAGGACGATGTGACCAAAGATGCCTTTTATGAGTGCTTGGAGCGCACTTATGAGAGATGCCCCCGCCACGATGTCAAAATCGTGCTTGGCGACTTCAATGCCAGGGTGGGCAAAGAAGGTATCTTTGGCACGACGGTCGGTAAATTCAGCCTCCACGCGGAAACATCCCCAAATGGGCGGAGGCTGATCGACTTCGCCGGGGCCCGAAATATGGTTATCTGTAGCACTAGATTCCAGCATAAGAAGATACATCAAGCTACCTGGCTGTCTCCGGATCGAAAAACCACCAACCAGATCGATCATGTTGTGATAGACGGAAGACACGTCTCCAGTGTTTTAGATGTGCGTGCGCTCCGAGGTCCTAACATCGACTCGGACCACTATATTGTTACAGCCAAAATACGCACCCGCCTCTGTGCAGCAAAAAACGCACGCCAACAAACACAAGGATGGTTCGACGTCGAGAAGCTGCAATCACAACAGACAGCCGAACGTTTTTCTACTCGGCTTGCACTCCTGCTCTCTGAGAGCACTCGTCAACAACTCGGTATAAGGGAACTGTGGGACGGCATTTCAAACTCCTTACGTAAAGCTGCAACCGAAACCATTGGTTTTCGGAAAGTGCAGAAGAACAGCTGGTACGACGAGGAGTGCCGTGTCGCAGCGGAGAGAAAACAGGCTGCCTACCTCGCAACGTTACGATCGACCACAACACGTGCGGGATGGGATAGATACCGAGAGTTGAAGAGGGAAGCGAGACGCATTTGTAGACAGAAAAAGAAAGAGGCCGAAATGCGTGAGTACGAAGAGCTTGATAAGCTGGCCGACAGGGGTAATGCTCGAAAATTCTACGAAAAGATGCGGCGGCTTACAGAAGGTTTCAAGACCGGAGCATACTCTTGTAGAACCCCCAAAGGTGATCTAGTTACCGATGCCCAGAGCATACTTAAATTATGGAGGGAATACTTCTCCAGCCTGCTGAATGGCAGTGAACGCACAACACCAGGAGAAAGCGAACCCGATACCCCAATCGATGACGAAGGAGCAGACGTTCCATTGCCCGACCATGAAGAAGTTCGAATAGCAATTGCCCGCCTGAAAAGCAACAAAGCGGCAGGGGCCGATGGATTGCCGGCCGAGCTATTCAAACACGGCGGCGAAGAGCTGATAAGGTGCATGCATCAGCTTCTTTGCAAAATATGGTCGGACGAAAGTATGCCCAACGATTGGAATTAAGTGTGCTATGCCCAATCCACAAAAAAGGAGACCCCACAATCTGCGCCAACTACCGTGGGATTAGCCTCCTCAATATCGCATATAAGGTTCTGTCGAGCGTATTGTGTGAAAGATTAAAGCCCACCGTCAACAAACTGATTGGACCTTATCAGTGTGGCTTTAGACCTGGTAAATCAACAACCGACCAGATATTCACGATGCGCCAAATCTTGGAAAAGACCCGTGAAAGGAGAATCGACACACACCACCTCTTCGTCGATTTCAAAGCTGCTTTCGACAGCACGAAAAGGAGCTGCCTTTATGCCGCGATGTCTGAATTTGGTATCCCCGCAAAACTAATACGGCTGTGTAAACTGACGTTGAGCAACACAAAAAGCTCTGTCAGAATCGGGAAGGACCTCTCCGAGCCGTTCGATACCAAACGAGGTTTCAGACAAGGCGATTCCCTATCGTGCGACTTTTTCAACCTGCTTCTGGAGAAAATAGTTCGAGCTGCAGAACTTAACAGAGAAGGTACCATCTTTTATAAGAGTGTACAACTGCTGCCGTATGCCGATGATATTGATATCATCGGCCTCAACACCCGCGCCGTTAGTTCTGCTTTCTCCAGACTGGACAAGGAAGCAAAAGAAATGGGTCTGGCAGTGAACGAGGGCAAGACGAAATATCTCCTGTCATCAAACAAACAG
Organism: Bactrocera correcta; assembly: GCA_027475135.1. Taxonomy (NCBI): domain Eukaryota; kingdom Metazoa; phylum Arthropoda; class Insecta; order Diptera; family Tephritidae; genus Bactrocera; species Bactrocera correcta. Next base: position 7,310,203 of record CM050324.1, on the reverse strand, counting down.
TCGTCGCACTTGCGACTTGGCACTCACGTCACTGTTGACAGTCATAACTTTGAAGTTGTAGATAATTTCGTATATCTTGGAACCAGCGTAAACACCACCAACAATGTCAGCCTAGATTCCAACGCAGGATAACTCTTGCAAACAGGTGCTACTTCGGACTAAGTAGGCAATTGAGAAGCAAAGTCCTCTCTCGACAAACAAAAACCAAACTCTATAAGTCTCTCATAATTCCCGTCCTCCTATATGGTGCAGAGGCTTGGACGATGACAACAACCGATGAGTCGACGTTGCGAGTTTTCGAGAGAAAGGTTCTGCGAAAGATTTATGGTCCTTTGCACGTTGGCCACGGCGAATATCGCATTCGATGGAACGATGAGCTGTACGAGATATACGACGACATTGACATAGTTCAGCGAATTAAAAGACAGCGGCTACGCATGACCTGCATGACCTAGCATGTTGTCCGGATGGATGAAAACACTCCAGCTCTGAAAGTATTCGACGCAGTACCCGCCGCGGGAAGCAGAGGAAGAGGAAGACCTCCACTCCGTTGGAAGGACCAAGTAGAGAAGGACCTGGCCTCGCTTGGAATATCCAATTGGCGCCACGTAGCGAAGAGAAGAAACGACTGGCGCGCTGTTGTTGACTCGGCTATAATCGCGTAAGCGGTGTCTACGCCAGTAAAGAAGAGAAAAATGATTTGAAGATTTTCGATATCGATTGATTAATGTGTAAATACAAGATAATCGACTTTATACCTAAACATAAAATTATAACATTACGGAATTCTTCTAAATGCACTGCCGTTATGCCGCCAGGGCTTTATGCCAACTTCAGTTCGTTAAAGAAGGTTTATTAACTTAAATATGTTAATCTAATGGGTTGAAGCATCTCGTTATCAATTGCTAAATGTTTATATACAACAAAATCGACTTTAAACCTAAACATAAGATTACGGAATTCTTCCAAATGCGCTGCCGTTATACCGTTTTGGCATTATGTGAAGTTCAGTAAGATAAAGAAGGCTAATTAACTAAAATATGTTAAACTAATGATTTGAAGCATTTCGATATCGATTGCTAAATGTGTATATACAACAAAATCGACTTTATACCTAAATATAAGAATACGGAATTCATACAAATGCGCTGCCGTTAAACCGTAATGGCTCTATGTAAACTTCAGTAAGATAAAAGGGGCTTATTAACTTAAATATGTTAAACTAATGATGTAAAGCATTTCGATATCGATTGCTTAATGTGTATATACAAGAAAATCGACTTTATACCTAACTTTAAGATTATGGAATTCTTCTAAATGCACTGCCGTTATGCCGCCATGACTTTATGCCAACTTCAGTTCGTTAAAGAAGCTTTATTAACTTAAATATGTTAAACTAATGGTTTGAAGCATTTTGATATCGACTGCTAATTGTGTATATAAAAGAAAATCGACTTTATACCTAAATATAAGATAACGGAATTCTTCTAAATGCTTTGCCGTTATGCCGTGATGGCTTTATGTTAACTTCAGTTCGTTAGAGAAGGTTTTTAACTTAAATGTGTTAAACCAGTTATTTGAAGCATTTCGATATCGATTGCTTAATGCATATATACAAGAAAATCGACTATATACCTAAATATAAGAGTACGGAATTCTTCTAAATGCACTGTCGTTATGCCGCCATGGCTTTATGCCAACTTCAGTTCTTTAAAGGTTTATTAACTTAAATATGTTAAACTAATGATTTGAAGCATTTCGATGTCGATTGCTAAATGAGTATATACAAGAAAATCGACTTTATACCTAAATATAAGATTACGATATTCTTCTAAATGCACTGCCGTTATGCCGCTAAGGCTTTTGTAGACTTCAGTCAGATAAGGAGGGTTAATTAACTTAAATATGTTAAATTAATGATTTGAAGCATTACGATATCGATTGCTAAAAGTGTGTTTACAAGAAAATCGACTTTATACCTAAATATAAGATTACGGAATTCTTCTAAATGCACTGCCGTTATGCTGTTATGGCTTTATGTTAACTTCTGTTCGTTAAAGAAGGTTTATTAGCTTAAATATGTTAAATTAATCATTTGAAGCATTTCGAAATCGATTGCTAAATGCATGTATACAAGAAAATCGACTTTATACCTAAATATAAGATTACGGCTTTCTTCCAAATGTACTGTCGTTATGCCGCCATGGCTCTATATCACCTTCAATAAGATACAGAAGTTTACTAACTTAAATATGTTAAACTAATGATTTGAAGCATATCGATATCGATTGCTAATTGTGTAAATACAAGAAAATCGGCTTTATACCTAAATATAAGATAACGGAATTCTTCCAAATGCGCTGCCGTTATACCGTTATGGCATTATGCAAACTTAGGTAAGATAAAGAAGGTTAATTAACTTAAATATGTTAAACTAATGATTTGAAGCATTTCGATTTTGATTGCTAAATGTGTATATACAAGAAAATCGACTTTATACCCAAATTTAAGATTACGGAATTCTTCTAAATGCACTGCCGTTATGCCGCCATGGCTTTATGCCAACTTCAGTTCGTTAAAGAAGGTTTATTAACTTAAATATGTTAACCTAATGATTTGAAGCATTTCGATATAGATTGCTAAATGTGTATATACAAGAAAATCGACTTCATACCTTAATATAAGATTACGGAATTCTTCCAAATGCGCTGCCGTTATACCGTTATGGCATTATGCAAACTTAGGTAAGATAAAGAAGGTTAATTAACTTAAATATGTTAAACTAATGATTTGAAGCATTTCGATTTCGATTTTTAATGTGTATATACAAGAAAATCGACTTTATACCAAAATTTAAGATTACGGAACTCTTCTAAATGCACTGCCGTTATGCCGTTAAGGCTTTTGCAGACTTAAGTAAGATAGAGGGGGTTAATTAACTTAAATATGTTAAATTATTGAGTTGAAGCATCTCGATATCGATTGCTAAATGTGTATATACAAAAAATCGACTTTATACCTAAATATAAGATTACAAAATTCTTCCCAATGCACTGCCGTTATGCCGTTATAGCTTTTGTAGACTTCAGTAAGATAAGGAGGGTTAATAAACTTAAATATGTTAAACTAGTGATTTGAAGCATATTGATATCGATTGCTAAATGTGTATATACAAAAATTCGACTTTATACCCAAATTTAAGATTACGGAACTCTTCTAAATGCACTGCCGTTATGCCGCCATGGCTTTATGCCAATTTCAGTTCGTTAAAGAAGGTTTATTAACTTAAATATGTTAAACCAGTTATTTGAAGGATTTCGAAATCGATTGCTAAATGTATATATACAAGAAAATCTTCTTTATACCTAAATATAAGAATTCTTCCAAATGTACTGTCGTTATGCCGCCATGGCTTTATATCACCTTCAATACGTTAAAGAATGTTAATTAACTTAAATAGGTTAAACTAATGATTTGAAGCATTTCGATGTCGATTGCTAAATGAGTATATACAAGAAAATCGACTTTATACCTAAATATAAGATTACGATATTCTTCTAAATGCACTGCAGTTATGCCGTTAAGGCCTTTATAGACTTTAGTCAGATAAGGAGGGTTGATTAACTTAAATATGTTAAATTAATGATTTGAAGCATTACGATATCGATTGTTAAAAGTGTATATACAAGAAAATCGACTTTATACCTAAATATAAGATTACGGAATTCTTCTAAATGCACTGCCGTTACGCCGTTATGGCTTTATGTTAACTTCTGTTCGTTA